>JAUIMM010000422.1:2075000-2475000 GCA_031769625.1 Taudactylus pleione
GAAATTGGATTGCTGTTAATAGTCCTTTTATATGTTTTCAGTTTGCTATTGGTGTGCCTGCTGCTGTCATAAATTTTCTCAGACGCCATAAGGCACCAAAATCATGTACTACCTTGAAGGTGAATCTAGAGTCAGTGTAGATATTAGCAGATTTACCTTCTGCTAATTCACACGCTCTCTTTAGTGCCACCAGTTCCGCCACTTGGGCCGAGTGTGGTGGTCCTAAAGGTTCGGCCTCTATGATCTCCTCGTCATTTACCACAGCATAACCTGTACATAACTCTCCAGTGTCAGTTTGTCTATGACAACTCCCATCCATGTAAAATGTCACATCTACATTTTCTAAAGGTGTATCCCGTATGTCAGGTCTTGCAGTAAAGGTTTGATTCAGATATTTCATACAATCATGTGCATCAATATACCTGCAGAACTCACCTGTTGCCAGTGGCTCACCTCTCTCCACCCTTTGTGCATCATGTTGCACATATGGTAAATACATAGCTGGATTTAATGTACTGCACCTTTTGATGGTGATGTTTGCAGGTGCTATTAAGGCTAGTTCCCATTTTGTGAACCCAGCTGAGGAGACATGTCTGGTTTGGGCAGAATTTAGCAAAGCAGATACAGCATGGGGAGTAGAGACAATCATATCATGGCCTAGTACCACATCCTCACTCTTACTGACCAATAGAGCAGTTGCTGCTACACTTCTTAAACACGTTGGGAGTGATCTTGCCACAGTGTCCAATTGTGCACTGTAGTATGCTACGGGACTACTGGCATCACCATGTTTTTGTGTGAGGACACCTGCTGCACAACCATCGGCTTCCGTACAATACATATCAAAAGGTTTTTCATAATCAGGAATTCCCAATGCAGGTGCTCTTGTAAGATTAAGGAAAGCCTGCTCTGATTCCTCTGTGTGTATGACACGATCGGGCTTTGAGGAAGAGACTAAGTCCTGTAATGGCAAGGCCAAAATAGAAAAAGCTCAGATCCACATTCTGCAGTATCCACACATTCCCAAGAAGGTACAAATTTGCTGTTGATTCTGCGGCAGTGTCATGTTCTGTATGGCCTGGATTCTGTCATTTGTGAGATGTTGTAACCCCTGAGTTAGGCAGTGTCCCAAATATTTAACCCTGGACTGGCATGGCTGTAGTTTGTCCTTAGCAACCTTGTGTCCTGTTTGCGAGAGATGAAGCAACAAAAGTTTAGTATCATTTAAACATGACATAAATGAATCAGAACATAACAATAAATCGTCCACATATTGTATTAGAATAGATCCATTGGCAGGTTGAAAAGATTGTAAACAGTCGTGTAAGGCCTGGGAGAAGATACTGGGGTTGTCTATGAAACCCTGGGGCAATCATGTCCATGTGTATTGTACACCCCTGTATGTAAAGGCGAATAGGTACTGACAGTCAGGATGAAGAGGTACAGAGAAGAAAGCAGAACAGAGGTCAATGACAGTGAAATGGGTTGCATTGGGTGGGATCTGCATAAGAATGACAGCTGGATTTGGCACTACGGGAAATTGGCTCTCTACCACCTTATTAACCCCTCTAAGGTCTTGTACCAGCCTATAACCCCTCCCACCACTCTTCTTTACAGGAAAGATGGGACTGTTGGCTACACTTGCTGTAGGAACTAAAATTCCCTGCTGTAACAATCGCTCAATTATGGGATAAACGACTAATTCTACCTCCTGTTTTAATGGGTACTGGGGAATTTTACGAGCTTGTCTACCACTTTTTAGATTTACCATTACAGGACTTACATTTGCCATTAATCCAGTGTCCTGTCCATCCTTGGTCAAAAGCAAATCTGGAATTTGGGATAACATCTGATCTACCTGAGATGGATTTTTACCTGAACCAGTAGAGTGATACATTATCCTTTGAGGAGTGTCCAACATATCCTTCACCTCGTGCACAACTCTCTCAGGGATATCTAGAAATACACCATCAGGGGTACAATATATGACACATCCCATCTTACATAACAAATCCCTTCCCAGTAGGTTAGTAGGAGCCGCTGCTGCCAGGAGGAAAGAATGCCTGGTATGCAATGGCCCGATAGTGATCTCTGCGGATTTTGTTAAAGGATAATGTTGCACTTTACCCATTACACCCATTGTTGATACTGTCTCGCTGGTTACCTGTAAGTTAGCGGGAGATTTTATCACTGACCTGGTCGCCCCTGTGTCTACAAGAAAAGGATATTTAATATCAGCTACATCAACCATCATTACGGGTTCCTCCCTAGTACTTCCCGTTAACCTGACTATCTGTAGACTACAGGTATGACCTGACCCCTAGCATTGACTCTCACTCTCCAATACAGCATTTACGGACACAATTGGAGCTGGTGACTGTTGTGGGTTTCCTGTACTCTGTGTATATACCGTATGGGGATATACAGGTATTCCCCGGTTAGGGGGTCCTACACTCTTCACCTTACAGCTCCTACTTATGTGTCCCACTTGGTTGCAGTTGAAGCACCTTCGTGAGTGGGAAATATCGTGGTTGTGGATAGTATGGATTTTGTGGCTGTGTGTGATACGTGGGGTAGGGTTGTGTTTGAGGTGGTGCAGGATTGGTGAGGACTTGTAGCTGTGCAGGTGCATGTGTGTCTGTTGGCTGTGATGTTATAGTCATTCCTTCTAGAGCTTGAATACTAACAGCCATTAGCTTCTCGCTCTGGGTCTCTCTCTTTTTAAGGATGTTCTTATCGTGTTCAATAGTGGATTCTATGAGGGTGTTTAGAGTGACTCCCCTCCAGCCAGGTTGTGAGGTCTCAACTCGAGTCTTTAGGTTCTCTTTTAGACCATCCATAAGTACAGTGACAATCATCCTCCTGTGATGAGTGCTATCTTTAATATCCTCTAACCCAGTGTACTGGGTGATAGCCTGCAGAGCTCGGTTACAATAATCCTCTGCAGATTCACTCTCTTTTTGTTTTATGGTGAAAATTTAGCTCCAGTTAACTACTACTAGAAAATATACACCCAATTGAGTTGTAATGCAGGAAATGTTATCTTGGTTAATTTCATCTGTTAAGGGAACATCTCCATCCAATACACAATCCGTGACAAACTTTGTCACGTCGGTATTCCGTGGAAGACAAGCCCTTAACACCACTCGCCAATCTTTGTTGGTTGGCTCGTGAGCACTACCCAAATTTTTCTGACTGACTGAGGAAGCAGCTCGTGAAACGCGCGTCTCAGATCGGTGTTTCCCCGCTGTGTACAGGCGGGACCACACAGCACAACACTCGGACAGACTCCCGGTTTGGCACCCCTAGTCCACCATTTGCCGCTCTCCATATGGGTATACAGGTACCGCTCTTCTCTCACTCTTAGACGCACGTGCCTACTCGGCTGCATGTGTAAGTGACTGACTCTGCACTACCCCGACGGGCACACAGAGCATTACTTACCCTGTGTGAGTCGCAGTGCAGTCTTTTTCTTAACTTCTTTCATACCAGAGTATACGACTCCATGCTTCTCACTACTCACCACTACCGTTAGGAATGTGACTAGCATCAGCACTGGGGACGACATTATACTGTGGCCTTTATTATTCTTTGTCTTGCTTACCATCTTTTAATCAGATTATCCACTTTCTATGAGCACTCTCATTACAGCCTGATTTGAATAGGTTCCTGCACTACTCTGCATACCAGGTTCCTTTTTCATACCAGCCCTAACAGCAGATGCTCAATTCACTCATTCATACCCTTGGGTGAGCCTGACAGTACGCTCACATGTCATTCTCTGAATATCATAATGACTTGCAGCAGCTACTGCCTTGACACCATTGATAGGGAATAACTCCTTTATTTTCTTTGCTTGATATTCTCCACAAATTTACTTTCAGCGGTACCTATAGAGATCACATCTCCATAATATTGTTGCTCACATGTATACTTAATTTATCTGTCGATTTTTCAGTGTATATATTATGTGGGCGAGAGACCGATTATTCTATGTGTGTCTACCTCATTAACCAGTACAGTGAGATCTATTTATACCAATTTTTCGGAATACAGATCTCCGTATACCATACACTCTTTCTTGATTCAGAGATATACCGTGCTACCTTAGGAATATGTACAGAGAGAGTTCTCTACAACAATCTATATGATGCGCATTGTTTTCTACCTTTGCTAGGTATCACAATTTTGTATCTACTCCATTCATAGAGTGGGAGCTTCTTGGTGATATTTGCATGTGGAGTTTTGTTTATTATCGATGTGTTGATGCTGTTTGAGGTTATTTAACCTATTAATTCTATCTTTAATACACATTATAATTATTTGATATAATTCAGTCATTGCACTAATACCGTAGTGGGCTTACTCAGAGAATTATTTATGAGATTACACTTGTGATCTCTTTTTTTCTCTGACATCACCCCGCTGAGAATTACTTTCACCTTGCTTTCTACGGATTTTAATCTTTCATGTTTCATGTCTTGTTTTGTCTTGTTCTTGTATATTACTACTGACATACTTACCGTATTGTGGCAGCTATTTTTAATGTATACCAATTAAAATGTTACTTATTAATTAACTATTTACTTATATTCAAGTGTGACCCCAACTAGAGAGTTTTTTTCTTCTTTCTTGTTTCCATATGATGTGTACTCTCCGGGG
The DNA here is from genome assembly GCA_031769625.1 of Taudactylus pleione. NCBI lineage: Eukaryota > Metazoa > Chordata > Amphibia > Anura > Myobatrachidae > Taudactylus > Taudactylus pleione. Next base: position 2,079,663 of record JAUIMM010000422.1, read on the forward strand.
AGCATCTCCACCTTGTTATTTCTTCAGGTTCCTACTGACCATAGGGTCTTGATTTTGACGACTGTGGATCTTTCAAATTATATTTCAATAATAATTTATATTGTTATTATCATATTATCCTGTGCTCTTCTATACTCCCCCATCCCCCTCTTCCTTGGTATTCTCAATACAGGAGATATCACAGATATCTCCTGCTTACCTTTCTCTCACGATGTTCAACCCACAAAGGGTTGGTTTGACCCTGCTGAGAACATTTGTCCACTGGCACCTGTTCTCGAATGGGGGCTCTGCTGTCGTGGCTGTGTGGTTGTACAGTATTCAACAACACAGTTAGTGCAGCTGCATACAGCGCAGAGCTGCTCCCGAGTCCCCTCATCACGTGACACATCATGTCTGTGATGCTGAAGAGGGGACTAGGGAGCAGCTCTGCCGGAATCACGAGCGAGGTGAGTGTTTTTATTCAGGGGCGGGGACAGAGGCAGTGGGGGTTCCATGTGCCATGGAAGAAGGCAGGAGGAAGTTGGCTCCATGTGCCTTGAGGGGGGGAGGTAGGCTCCATGCGGCTTGATAGCCCACATGGAGCCCACAAGCCCATGAGCAATGAAGTGAAAAATAAAGATATTCTTCTGTTGTTTGTTCTGTTTGGTGCACTTTGCCCTAGTGCGCTTTGTTCACGTGCATATATTAGCCCTGTCACTCCATGCAGTGTGAGCCATGTGCCATGTTTGAAGTTCAACTGCCACATGTTTGTATCACCCACTGTTGTCGCTTAGCTGAGTCAAACAGCTAGCTTGGTGCACCCTTTTGGCCTAAACTGGATGAAAACAATATTATGAGCTGTGAGGTGGTCAAGATTCACTGTAAATGAGTGGAAATTAATGTTATTGAGGTTAATAAAACTCTAGGAACAAAAAAAATGCTCAAATTATGTGATTTTAGCTTTTTTTTGACAATTATTGGAGAAAAATCCAAAACCAAAACTGAAACCAGTCACGGCGTTTTGACAAAACCAAAACTGGACGATGAATTAGACCCAAAGCCAAAACCAGCAAAATGGTCCGGCTCACATCTCTACCCGAAAGTGATCATTAGTTATATTTTATGGGGTAAATTTACTAAAGGTCGATTTGGCATTTTGAGTGATTTGAGGTGCGATTTTCAATCGATTTGTATTCGATTTTGCTTTTGGGTATTCACTAAAGGCCAAATTGAATGTAAAATCGGACTTCAAATCGAACATTGAGTCAAATCGGCCTCAAAACGACCATCGGAAAAACATTGGTACTTTTACATAGCCCAACACACAAAACCCTTATTTACTATCATTTGATTTGAAATCGACCTCAAAATTGGATTTCAAATCGAACTTCAAATCCCCAATAGAATAGACCTGCTTCATGCTTTTGATTTGAGCATGAGTAGGTCGGATTGACACAGATACATGCAGACATCAGTGAGATGCCTGCATGTATCTGACTGAATAAAGTAATTAAACAGTTAAAAGATAGAAAAAAAATTTATGTGAGCCCCCCCCCCCCCCCCCAAATCAGAACCAGCTCCGGACTGCTGAAACCCAGGTCTGGTTGACTAAGTACAGGGAAAAAATTGCGTAGGGTCTCCCTGTACTCAGTACAACCAGTACTGGGCTATGGGTAGCAGGGCTGGTTCTGGATTTACAGAGAAAAATTTGCATAGGGTGTAACTCACAGAACCATCCCTGGACCCTTTCTAACGGGGGACTGATGCCACAGCCAGGGGAGCCCTATCACCGGGCCCCCCAGCCGGAGCATCAGCCCTGACCACTAGTCAGCCCAGGCCAGGGATCCCTGGGGAGTTGGAGACTCTTTAAAAAAAAGGGGTCTTCCTCTCCAGGGCACCCCTAGCCTAGGCTGATAGCCCGGGGCTATCCCCGCCACCCCTGGGCGGTGGGTGGCGGGTTGATTGTGTGAGTGATGTGTAAAAATAGAAGTAATAAAACATTGTCTTTCCAGTAGAACTGCAGGTCCCAGCAAGCCTCCCCCAAATGCTGGTACATGGAGAACCACAAGTACCAGCATGCGGGGCATTAAGGGCCCACTGGGACCTGTAGTTCACCTGTAAAGCAATGTTGAAAGAAACACACACACATACCCTTACACAGTATAAGTTTAATACATACATACAAACTCACTCACACATACTCACCTATATTACCTCCAGTGGTTCCCTTGTCCAGTAGGCAGGGGCGGATTGGGCCGCCGGGAAACCGGGACAGTTCCCGCTGGGCCGCCACCTCTCAGTAGTTTACACAGGGCCGGGCCATTTAATATTATAGCTGCTGTGAACGGAGCTCAGCTCCGCTCAGGCAGCTTTGGGAGCTTCTGCGCATGCGCAGAAATTAATTCTCCTGTCAGTGTAGGGGCGGGTGCTTACTACGGCAGCGCCGCGGCTGGAGCACTGACTCTAGTACAGGGAGAGAGAGACAGTCATGCCAGCCGGGACACCTGGATGAGGACAGCGTGGGCTGCACGGAGGGAAGAGGCTCCAACCAACTACAGTAGTAGGAGGTAAGGAGCTCAGGGAACCGGTTGCAGCCAGTCTTACCAGGACTTAGGAGGAGATCCCGTCCTCCAGCCAGCCGCTGGTAGTAAAGATTTAAGCTGGAAGCTGGAGGGGGAGGGAAGGGAAGGGGCAGCAGTGCTGCACAGGGCGCAGCGCACTGCCGTCCTCCTACAGACTGGACCTGCACAGGGTGATAACATCCCTGGGGCCGGCACTGCCAGGGCTAGAGCATTGAAATCACTAAGCAGTGCTGTATACAGGTCAGTGTGTGGCTAATAGCAGAGCTTCAGGGGAAGGGTAAAATTAGGTCTTTGAAACTGTCCTGTCACTGTGCCTTGTTGGTTGTATTGTTGTAAGCACTTGAAGGCTGTGGGGCAGTGTGTGTAGCTATGGGGGCCATGTGTGTGTGTCTGTGCGACCATGGGGCAGTGTGTGTATGTGTGTGGCTATGGGGGGCATGTGTGTGTATGTGTGTGTGCGGCTATGGGGTAGTGTGGGGCAGTGGGGGACAGTGTGTGTGTGTGTGTGTGCGGCTGTGGGGACAGTGTGTGTGTGTGTGGCTATGGGGCAGTGTGTGTGTGCGCGGCTATGGGGGGCATTTGTGTGTGTATGTGTGTGGCTATGGGGGCCGTGTGTGTGTGTCTGCGGCTATGGGGCTGTGGTGGCCATGTCTGTGTGCATCTATGGGGCAGTGTGTGTGTGTGGCTATGGGGACAGTGTGTGTGGCTATGAGGCAGTGTGTGTGGCTATGGGGACAGTGTGTGTGTGGCTATGGGGACACTGTGTGTGTGTGCGGCTATGGGGACAGTGTGTGTGTGTGTGGCTATGGGGCACTGTGTGTGTGTGTGGCTATGAGGCAGTGTGTGTGGCTATGGGGCAGTGTGTGTGTGTGGCTATGGGGACAGTGTGTGTGTGTGGCTATGAGGCAGTGTGTGTGGCTATGGGGCAGTGTGTGTGTGTGGCTATGAGGCAGTGTGTGTGGCTATGGGGACAGTGTGTGTGTGGCTATGGGGCAGTGTGTGTGTGGCTATGGGGAAATTGTGTGTGTGTGTGGCTATGGGGACAGTGTGTGTGTGTGTGGCTATGGGGACAGTGTGTGTGTGTGTGGCTATGGGGCAGTGTGTGTGTGTGGCTATGGGGCAGTGTGTGTGTGTGTGGCTATGGGGCAGTGTGTGTGTGTGTGGCTATGAGGCAGTGTGTGTGGCTATGGGGCAGTGTGTGTGTGTGGCTATGAGGCAGTGTGTGTGGCTATGGGGACAGTGTGTGTGTGGCTATGGGGACAGTGTGTGTGTGCGGCTATGGGGACAGTGTGTGTGTGTGGCTATGGGGACAGTGTGTGTGTGTGTGGCTATGGGGCAGTGTGTGTGTGTGTGGCTATGGGGCAGTGTGTGTGTGTGGCTATGAGGCAGTGTGTGTGGCTATGGGGACAGTGTGTGTGTGTGTGGCTATGGGGCAGTGTGTGTGTGTGACTATGGGGACAGTGTGTGTGTGTGACTATGGGGACAGTGTGTGTGTGTGCGGCTATGGGGTCAGTGTGTGTGTGTGGCTATGGGGCAGTGTTGTGTGCGGCTATGGGACAGTGTGTATGTGTAAAATTGTATGCAGTTGAGGGAGTGGAGCCCCAAACTGATATCTTGCTTAAGGCCCCATGAGTTCTAAATCCATTTCTGCTCTGTATTATCCATATTGGCTGTGTCCTTCCCTGCATAACCCTGAGCTTATGAGACAGAAGATAATTAGTTAGCTTCACAATTGTGTGCCAGTCATGTTTCTCTCCCAGGACTCCTCTGATGCTCTGCGGGGCATGGCCTTCTAGGGATGGGGAAAAGAGAGGTGAGGGGTACACAGCTGCACTCTGGACTGAAAGTGAAATCCAATCCCCCCACATACCCTGACAAATGAGGAGCTACTCAAACTGGGCATTACAGTTCATCTAATGTTTAGGCATTACTGACTCACATTACTGAGGAAACGGGTTCAATTCCTGCCACGGCACTAACTGTGTGGAGTTTGTATATTCTCCCTGTATGTGTGTTGGTTTCCTTTGGGCACTCCCACTATTTATGTGCATGTGGTAGGGAATATAGCGTGTAAGCTACACTGGGACAGAGACTGATGTGAAAGTGCTGCAGTATATGTTTGCTCTGTATAATTAACTGGTAGTAATAATAATACCGACCCTTCCCTCCCACACTGAACCTTTCTCCCCTCCAAGCTGGCCATCCTTTGCATACTAGTCCATTCTGGCTTATATCACAGTCAGAAGAGTTTCAACCCTCAAACCACTTTGGAACTTCTGCATCATAACCACCTCCAAATCCCCAGCCTTCGCCAATGTAGCGACACCCAGGTGATCCGTGCAGGATTGTCTAATATTCTGTACACTGCAGTGTATGAGGATAGTTGAAATAAACCACACAGATATGGAGAATAGGCTTGAAGAAGCCACAATCGGAGGGCTGCAAATTAACCTAATAACGCCAAAATAAACAAAAGCCTGTGGCAAGAAAAACAGTAAAAAAAAATTAATCTAACGTTTCCCAGGTCACTGAAACACTAAACTATTTAGTAGACTACACTGGATACTATTGAAATGAGCTATGGCTCCTTTATAAATGACTGTCCTGTATGCACTTATCTCCCCTGTTTCTATCCAGCAGTCTGTAACGGAAGTACTGCACTGCTACGTGTCAAGTGATGCAAAGGATGTGTAGGTGACGGGAGATAAATAATGACAGGGCTAGTTGGGGGAATTGGGCCAATTTTTAAATCAAGTTGCAACTAAATAATGTTGGGGCTAGTCAGGAGAGAAAGTCCAAAAGTCTTCATCTTTCAGGAAGAAAGACTCCACCTCCTAAATAGACCACGCCCCCCCATTTTAGGGCTGCTTCCAAAAACTTTCCCGGGCTGGTTTTCAATCCCAATCCGCCCCTGCCAGTAGGCATCCATGGGTTAAAATAAGAAAACGAGAAACCCGACCATCGCATTAAGGAATAATCACTCTAACCAGAATGATTATTCCTTCCCAAATGAAGCGCACAGACATGGCTTCCCCGCCTCTCAGCCAATGAACGGCTCCTCCATTGTACTCAATGGTGGGAGCCGCAGGATAAACTTTAGTTACCCTGCGTTGGGAGCTAAGTATTGCCTGTCTAAGATGAACTTTATGAGACCAAGATAAGAGTTTTCTATTTTACAGTATTGTGTATTTATTATCTGAAAAAAAAAATTTTAGATAAATATTCTATATATATATATTTATATATATATATATATATATATAATGTATATATTTTTTTTTTCTCAACAAATAACTGGTATTAAATAAATTATGGTCCTTTACATATTATCACTGATTTTTTATTTTTTATGTTATTGTTATTTTTTATCCCTGTGTTTATTTATTCATGTATAATATATCTATTTATTTTATGGAATCATTGTAATAAATGTATACTTTTTAAAACAGAATACATTAACTTTTTAGACTTATTACTGGCACTTGGCACTTTATATTATCACATTGAAGATTTTTTATACTGATAATCGGCACTTTATATATAATATATTAAAAATATATTTCATTTTTTTCTCACATTTACATTATTTACATATTGAGCACTTTAATTATTCGAAATTCTTTATGAATATACACTGATGTATACAAGGTATCTTTACACTCAGCACTTTCACTATTTCTTATACTAAAATAATTAAAATTTAAGGTTGATATATATATATATACCTTAAACACCAATAGGCGCTAGCATCCAAGTACATTGTTACACATTTCCTTTTAAGGGCTGGTGAATCACAGCCCTATTTTTCTTGGAAAAAGCTGCCACCTTAAAAGCTGCCAGCCACGCTACTGCGTATGCTCGGTCTTCAGACCATGCATGTGTGATCGCCCATTGCTGGGGAGGGATCCTATGGCTCCCTCTCCCAGTAACTATTGTAGAAGCTGCTGGGGCCAAACAGTCCAGAGCTTGGTAAATTCAGATTTTAAGCAGCCCCCATAGAAATCTATAGGGGCTGCTTTTGTGTTCAAAAATGGGGGATTGCAGCAGATTTCTCCAATAGCTGCTGTGGTTTCGACCTAGATACATCAAGTGCATAATAAATACTTACAAGTACCCCCTGAAAAAGTCTGTTTTCAGAAGATAGCCTGCAAATATTTCTTGTCGGCACTTTAGCCATAGAGAACAACAAAAAGCAGATTGTCCCAGAATGTATATTCATAATGAAGGTGATCCTCCAAAAGAGCATAGGGGTTGTGTCATGGGAGGAGATTTATCAAAGCTTGGAGAGAGATAAAGAACCAACCAACCAATCAGCTTCTAACTGTCATTTTACAGGCTGTATTTGAAAAATGACAGTTAGGAACAGTTAGACATATGCAGGTCACGGAGGATAGCCAAGGTCAGAACCAGATATCAAACGCAGTACCAGGGGTCAGACGAAATCAAAGCCGAGGTCAGGGACGAGTACCTTAGTATTCACAAGAACGCTAGAGTAAAGTAATGGAGCCTATACTCTGACACAGGAGTGCTCCCAGGGACTTCCTTTTATAGGCAGGGCTTGAATGAGGCGTCTCCTGCGACATCACTGAAGAAGTGTACTGGCCCTTTAAATTAGCTACAGGCTGGCGCACGCGCCCGTAGGGGGCCACTGCCGCCCGCACCATGCCGCTGGAGGGAAGGAGCATCGTCCAGCAGCGGGCGCCGGGGACTCCCCGCCCACTGCCCTGCTGCAGACCGGTGCCAGCGGACCCGGTAAGTGTGTACCGGCATTGTGACACTACCATTGCAGTCCTATCAATAAGGGCATCATTGGAGGTTTCACCTAATGTTCTATGTGGTCATACATTTGTCAATTAAGCAGATTTGCTAAACAGCATTATAGGAATTTATAGGAATCTGTAGAGTGCACTCTCACGTCCTTCTTTATCTTATCATTTTCTACATTGTTTCATTCTTGTTTGTAGAACTCTGCTAGGGCAAAACAATGTGTAGCAGGGAGCTGCATTCTAGTTTTCATTCTAGTTTGCTTGTTATATATTGTAACTTGCAACAGCTTGTGTCATCTGTGGGAATTGTCCTGTTGGGCATCTCCTGGGGAAACAGAAGAATAGAAGCCATCCTGAATAGGTCAGGTCCTAGATATGAACCACAATATGTCCAGGCATGGTCAGTGCTGCTAGTAATGAAGAATAGAGTGGATAGAAAATAATATATATGTTTAGAAATCCTATTACATGGCTGTAGATGATAAACAGAAGGTGTTTAATCGTGTCCAAAATAGTACTGATACGGAAAGTGCTGGGACACAGTGCTGTAGGAATGTGGCCATCGGGGATGATGTGAATGCACTCATTCATAGGAGGGGGGGAGGTACCTTCCCTGCCTTCTCAGGCCTGTAGAAAGACCAATACCCGGATATTTTAATACCCGCCTCATCCCTGTCTCGGCAATCTTGACTGAAGAATAGAGTAGATTCACCAGTGAATTTTGCAGAGTAAAGGAGGATGGAGGGCACATTTCAGGGGTATTACTTGCCATACACAGCCTCTCTCACTATGCAATAGAACTTGTATTTGGCACCAGAACTGTCAGAGATCAGAGGGTAAATTTACTAAAGTGAGAGTTTTCAGAAGTGAGTTTTAGAAGTGATGTTGCCCATAGCAACCAATCAGATTCTAGATATTATCTTCTAGAAGGTGCTAGTTAAATGTTAAGTAGAATCTGATTGGTTGCTGTGGGCAACATCACGTTTAAAACTTACTTCTAAAAACTCTCACTTTAGTAAATGTACACCCAGGTCTCATCTTAACCTTTTGGTGGGACCTGTTTTACACCTGCAAGTTGCAGATTGACAGAGAAGTACATTCCCAGATGCACTCTAGTAAGGTAATAAGAAGCTTTACACACACAAATATCATCTAAAACAAATTGGCCCTTTCTCGATTTATTAAGTCATAAACACATAAACACATAGCAATTTAACATATTCTACGCACAAAATTAAGGTTGCTCTGAAATAAAAATTTAAAAGTGAGCACAATGCCATCTCCACATAGCATCAGCCATCTCCAATGCTAAACTATAACAAGGAGACTTGTGGGTTATGGCATAACACTCAATCACTGTGCCCCATATCAGAGCAGGGCCTCCATAGTGGATGGAGCAGTATAACCAGGTCCCCAATAGCAGTCACATGGACTGCTCTGATGGTATTTCCAACATTGCTCATGGTGTTCACCTGCTATAGTGAAATCAGTCCCAGATTAGTTAATGCACACATGGTGCCGGCATGGGCACAGAGGATGGGGGAACAGGTACTAATTACCCAGGCCCGGGATATTCAAGGGGCCCGATCCAGCTGTTGAGGGAGACAAATGCTCCCCTTTGCACCAATTTTTTTGGAATGGGGCGTGACCATGTCTGTTGGATTTGGCCTTGCCCTTTCAGTATAACCAGGGCCTGCCTTTTGTCTCAACGAATCTGGGCATGGAACATGCCAGGTTTTTTTATTATGTATCTTCTATAAACAACTCTGGCTCTGTGAAATGTAAACCAGAGCTAGGCTCAGGGGTCATGATCAGAAATTCCCTCTCTCCATTTTGATCTTTGATGGACAAGTGCATTTCTGGACGCACTCCAAGCATTGTAATAAAAAGCTTCAAACACCCAAAAGTGACACATAACAAAGAATGTCTACTCACCCACATAATTTTCTTAAGCCAGAAATAAGGCTAATATATCACATCCCTAGATAGTTCTGTAAACTCATGATATGCAAATGAGTATTTGTGCAGGTATGGCTGTTGGTTGGTAAAATGGTATTTTCGTTCTTGACGACTGTCCATCAAAGATAGAAACTAGGGGGTATATTTACTAAACTGCAGGTTTTTAGAATTGCCCATAGCAACCAATCAGATTCTAGCTGCTATCTTTTAGAAGGTGCTAGATAAATGTTAAGTAGAATCTGATTGGTTGCTATGAATTTCCACTTCTAAAAACCTGCACTTTAGTAAATATACCCTTAGGTTTTACTTTGACATCAATAAGAACATTTCATAGAATATTTAAGGCACTTGAGAGCAAATGCATTGCTAATGGCTTGGAAAGTCCCTAAACTAGTTGATGTTGTCAATGCCCTGTGCTGCTCAAAAACCTTGTTCTAGCATAGACAAAAAAAGAAAATCTGTGCAGATTCGTAACTGCTGGCAGAATATGCTGCACCCAGTCTGCAAGCAGTAATTTCTGATCAAAGTCTGCAGCCCAAGGCTTGTTTCAGCCTGTTAAAAGATAACTAACAAACGTGCACCTGGCAAGCCTCCAAAAGCGCCCTTTGCCAGCAAAATAATTCACATTGCACACAATCAACAGTTTGTTCTTTTGGTTACATTTTTTACATTCTTTCTGTGGCTCCCCCAGGAAGTGGAATATAGTCAAGCTGGCGTCACACGTTACATCATGACAAGAGTTTGAGTTGGTGGTGACAGCACATTTGTGTGAGGTCAGGGACAATAATAGCCACCCCCCACCGCCACAAAAAAAGTGATAGTATATTTAGAATTTGTCCTGTTGTGACAGATTCAGCCCTTGTTTAGTCATATTGCCCTTGGAGTAAATTTGATTTTTTTTTTTTAAAGTGATGGGAGCTATTGAATTGTTTTGGGCGCCCATCACTTATCGCAGTGGCTTCGCCCATCTAAAGTAACAGTTAAGGCCCCCAAAAGCCACACATGCTGAAGTTAAGGCATCCGAAAGCCCTAATTATCACAGATCCACCATAAGTGAAAACAACTGAATAGCTACCGGTCACTTTAGGCAGGAGCTACAGGTGTCGCAAATAATTGAATTCCCTTCCTTCTTTTTCTTTAAATTGAGTATTTTTTATTGAAAATTTTTTCCAATTAAACAATACAATATAACAATAAATAAAAAAACAAACAAAAAATCACACACAATAATTATCACACATTGAAATCGTAAAACATATCCATCACAAATATATAATACATTCACAAACTGCAGAGAAAGAGAATAAACTCAGTGCAAAAAAGTATCAAAATAATCTAGTACAGAATATACAATATATATTGCGCTAGAGCATTAACACTTAAATGCTAGGGCACAGAATGTCCATTCCCAGTAAGCATTAGATAAGCATATATACTCAGCATCAAGCAAAATCCAACCATAGTCTGACTCCCAATCAATAAACACAGCATCAAATTTAGAATCTAGGTAAAGTATGCTGATCTGGCGGCAACTTAGCATATGTAGATTGTAACCATCTCTGCCAAATTCGGTCAAACTTGGATTCAGCTTTACGAGTAGAATATAAATACCACTCATGAGATATTGTGGTATTAACGAGAGCATCCCACATTTGAAACTCAGGACCTGTAGTAGCCATCCACGCTCTCGCTATACAAACATTGGCCAAGGTACATAAATTAAGAATGTATTGTCTAGTGTACCTATCAAAAACATCCTCGGCCAAAGTACCAAGAGTACAAACTGCCAGAGTCAAAGCAGATTGGGGTATATTTGATGATGCAATCACTCCAATTACCTGGCCTCAGAAACTGTGCACCTTTGGGCAGGACCAAAGGAGTTGCCAAAAGGTCCCTTGGGAACACCCACATTTAGGACAAAATCATCAGCACGCCCTCAAAATTGAAGGAGACATACAGGGGTGAAGTAAGTCCTGTGTAGTATAAATAATTGAATTTGCTGCAATCAAATATCCGCCGTGGATTCTCTTGGACTACCAAGGGCCAGAGACCAGTATTCATCACACATTGGGCCTAAATCCACTTCCCACTTTTGTTTAAGACTTGGAAGGTTAGATGAATGGTGAGCATTCATAATAAAGGAGTAAAGACATGAGAGAGCTCTACGAGTGTTTAGGGACAATAGGAACAACTTGAGCACAGAATCCTGTAACATCAGAGGTGCACCCGCAAATTGTGAATTTAAAGCGTATCTAAGCTGTAAATATCTGAAGAATAGTGAATGGGGAAGATTGAATTCACTGCGTAATTGGGTAAATGATTTAACAACATTATCACCATAGACCTGTCTCAACACAGTTATTTCTCTGCTACCCCATACTGCTTCCGCCTCTAAGGACGATAGCTCTGGCAATGCTTTAGCATTCCATAAGGGAGTATCAGGGTCGAAATCTGTGAAACCCAGGAGTTTATTAACCAGCACCCATATTTTAACAGCTTGTAAAAGTAGCTGGAGGCCCAGTCTATATCCCTTATTGGCCAATAGAGCCTGCAAGGGTGTATGTCTCAGTGTTGCCTGAGCTACCAGCAGAGTGTGAAGGGCATTTACTGAGGTATCTTGCAGCCAAAGCCTCAAGTGTGATAGTTGAGCTGCATAGTAGTAAAACTGAAAATGCGGCAATGCCAGACCTCCATCAGATTTGGCTCTAGTAAGAGTATTGTAACTAATTCAAGCTCGTTTATCCATCCAGACCAGAGAGGAAACCAAGCCCTCCACCTTGCGGAATAATGATATTGGAAGATAAATAGGGCACTGGATGAAAATATATAGAAGCTTAGGCTGGATCACCATCTTAACCAGGTTGACTCTACCAGTTAATGTAAGTGGTAATTTACTCCAAGATCAGGCTTTGGCCTTTAGGTATGTCAACTGTGACTGAACATTTAGGGCACTATAATCCGATGAGGAGTTGCTAATCCAAAGTCCTAAATACTTAAATTTATCCACCCAACCAAGAGGCAGAGTTATTAAAGAGCTATCTGGGCAGGACCCTCGAAGGGGAAGGATATGTGATTACTCCCAGTTTGTGGTCAGGCCAGAAAACATAGCAAATGTGGACATCAGCTGAAGGACAACTGGCATAGATGTAGAATAATCAGACAAATAAAGCAACAGGTCGTCAGCATATAAAGCTACTTTATCTTCTCTACCCCCAAGCCAAAGTCCACTAATGTCTGGATGGGCGCGTAACAGACATGCCAGAGGTTCTATATTAAGTGCGAATAAGGCTGGAGACAAAGGGCATCCCTGTCTCGTGCCTCTGGCTATGGCAAAAGAAGGAGAGATATATCCATCAATGAATTTCTGGCACAAGGAACATACTACAGTAACTTAACCCATTTTATGAATACCGGACCTATTCCAAAACTTTTCATGACCTCCCACAGAAAAGGCCACTCCACGGAGTCAAAAGCATTAGCTGCGTCTAAAGACAAAATAGCTGAGGAGGACTCTGCTCCATGGGCGCCTGAATATGGGTATAAAGACGTCTAATGTTCACTGCTGTGGATTGTCCAGGCATAAATCCAGTCTGGTCTGGGTGGACTATATTAGTTATTACTTTGTTTAATCTGATAGACGATATCTTTGCCAGTCTTTTGGCATCATTAGGAATCAATGATATAGGGCGGTAAGAGTCTGGTAACGTATAATCCTTCCCAGGTTTGGCCAGTAATATTATTAATGCTTCTGATATAGAGGGGGGGGGGGGAATGTCTTCTTCAACCAATTTATTATATAGTTCCAACAATTGTGGAATATATAATGAAGCATGTTTTTTATAGAGTTCTATTGGAATGCCATCTAGCCCCGGAGCTTTGCCCCCAGGGAAAGATCCTATAGCTGTCCCCACCTCTTCTGAAAAAGGAGCATCCAAGAAGACTACATCTTCCGGAGAGAGACAAGGCAATCCTATATCTGCAACATAAGACACCAATTCAGCATGGCTGCAAGATAATCTTGATAATAACACAGATTTGAAATAAGACAAAAACACCTCAGCTATGTCAGGGGTAGTGGACACCACAGAGCCGCTTTCTCCTATAATTTCAGACACTGTATTTGAAGGGCGATCAAAATTAATCAAATGAGCTAAGTAGATCCCTGTCCTGTCAGCAAATGTGTAATGTGAGTGTGAAGAAAATAACAACCTTTGACTGGCTTTATCCTGCAAATGTGTCGTCCAGGCAGCTTGTGAAGCCAACCATTTAAGTCTTGATGACTCAAGGCTATCACTCAAATACGCCAATTCTAGGTTTTTAGATGCAATCTCAAGTTCTAATTCCTTTTGTCTATGGAATAATTTAAGTTCAGATATTCTTTTTATTAATGTACCTCTTAAATAGACCTTGAAGGCATCCCATGTCATCGCCACCGAGGCAGAACCTATATTATCTGTAAAAAACCCCTTCCAAAGTGCTTCTAACTCTGAGCCCACTCCCATCTGTTGTAGCCAGAATGGGTTGAATTTCCAAAATGACTGCCCTATGGGACTGGCCAGGTCAATTGTCAAAATGAGTGGGGAATGGTCAGAGCTGCCTCTTGCTTCATATTCTATATGGGAGACCATGGGGAGGAAATTATGAGAGACTAGAACTAAGTCTATTCTTGAAAAAGAGTAATATGTATGAGAAAAACATGAAAACTGGCGCACATTGGGGTGTTTGAGTCTCCAATTGAATTCCCTTCTTAATGTTTTGAGACAGAATTGCGTATGACTCTGTATGGCCAGTAGTTGCTTACATTCAGCTCCAGAGCATGATCAGAATGAATACACAAAAACAAGCATATATTCAACTCAGGTGCTGTCACCAGAACATTCATAAAGTGTCATCAAAGTCACTCACGGGTCTTGTAAACACCTGCTTGCACAAAGAGTCAGCAGCATGCAATGTGTCGCAACATTTCAGAGATATGATCAACAGTGGCGGCACTGCGCTTGGTGACACCCAAGTGCTGCAAGTAATCCCCTTGTGCATGCTGAAGGTGAATGCAACCGAAAAGGGTCCGTAGCCTCAATGGGAGGAAACATGGCCTCAAGGTAATCCGTGCATCTACAAGCGGAAGCCGCCCCCTCCCCCGATTTTATGTCAACCGCCACAGAAACAAGCTTCCATTCTCCATGGAGCTATACACCCATGACACTCCCTTGACCATCCCATGAGACATATCTCTGGCATGTTGTCACCGAGTCACAGGCCACTTCACGCAAAGGGCTCTATTTACTACAATCTGCATTTGTAATGCAGATTGTAGTGAGATATTATCGACTGAATTCGCATTGCGAATTCAGGCAATATCACAGGGATTTACTACAAATCCCTTGCAGGGAGAGAGCTTTATCGCAAGCCCCTACGCACAACTCAGAATCGCACACAGATTTTGATACACGCCCATGATACTCCTATGACACTCCCACAAGTCAGGGTGGTTCCATGTGATCGCATTATCATCGCCTAGTTCCCGCCGTGAATTACCCAGTTTCACAGAAAGACAGATCCAGCCAAGTTCCGTCCAACGCAGAATAAAACAGATACATTATATGCAAAAATGCTTAAATTCACAATTCCGTGCACAGAGGTCTGTCCATCGCAGAGTCAGCCCCTGAGTGGCTGGGTGACAGGCACTCCTCTCTGCCGATCCAGCCAAGCTCCTCTTCCCTCAGTCACTAGGGGATGAGATTTTATGACATTATGGTGTTATAATGTCTTGTTCCCTGCCCACTGCAGTACAGCTCAACTTCAAACAACCGGAGCAGGGGAAAGCTGGGCACGCTGCACAAATATAATCTAGTTTGACAGGCACTATGGCACTACAGAAGGTGTGCAGCGGCATTATGGTTTGGGGCAGCGGCAGTGCTGCCCCCAGGGCATCATACCCAGGATAAGGGCACCCAATCACTACGGTCTTACATATACAGGAGGAATGGAGCTGTGTTGTATATCACAGCTTTGGTGGTATACAATATATGGGTTATTTAACTTATTTGAGACTGTGTTATATAATCTTAAATACAACATAATGCTATATTATATACTGCCCATTTAAGGACATATAACATAAAAGTCACTAGGGCTGAAAATATGCCAATAAGGGTTATTATATCTTCCACTGTGGCTGAGGTCCTTTAGCTATGCCACTGTTTGGCACATAAAGCATATATAGGGGTCAGGTGATGATGATAGGCAACTCAAAGCACAGGTGGACAAAGTGCTTTAACATAACTTTACTGCAGAGACCCTCCAAGGGTGGAGATCCTCCAAGGAAGGAGTTTTCCATTTATCAACTTGTTGCACCTGCTTGTAATGTGCCACATAATCTAGAATGTCCGTGCACTCAGAACCTGATCTCCTGCATGGGATTCTAGCAATTTTCTTATCTTACTTTATCTAAGTAAGTGGTGTCACATAGAGGAAGGAGGGAGACCATGTGGTGAGACTGCACATGCTTCCTTCTCTGATAACACAGATATACTGCTGTCACTACGTGGCCTCCCTGCATTGGATGGAAGAGGATATGTTGGCTGCTCTGGGCAAATAATAAGATCAAGTTTATTCTTATTCACAGTTTTAAGACCCTTCATGCTTCACCCACTGCCCCAGCTCTTAATAAAAGCTTGGGCTGTGGGTGAAGCTAGAGAAGGGCATAAAGCAAAGAATTAGAACTGGGGCCAATAGGTCATACAGTAGGATGACTCAGAAGGCCTAGGAACACCTGTTGCCCATCACTACTTTAGTGGTGTATATGTAGTTCAGCATCTAGCTCGGAATGTATAGGGGTGTACTAAATACTTGCCTTTTCTCCCAGATCGTTTGAGGTACCCAAAAAGCGGGTGGTGATCCCAGATGCCCGAAAGCTTGGGCAAGTCTCCCGGAGCAACCCACCACCCGCTATTTTGAACAGAGTCATCATGGACCTCACATCACAATACCGGTAATCACGCCAGGGACAGGGCCACGGTGATGCAATCATCACACACCCCAAACCACACACTTCTGTTGTGCCGTTCTCCCTCTGCTGTGCCGACCTGGCTACCCCAACCCCCTTTCCCAGAGGGGGCAGCCCAAAGGTCAACAGGTTTAGAGCACTATCAGTGCAATTATAACTAAATCTACAGCAAGTTTTGTTAAGGGACACATTACACATTTATGTTCATAATGAATAAGTAGAACATTCACTGGCTTGTCATTGTGTAATATCACAGCACAGTGACAACCATGTGATCAGTGTTCTCATACAGTGAAATACTATGGTCAATAGACACCCACATGATAGGATATCTGATCATGCTGATGGCCACAGACTCCATGTACCAAACCGCCCCCTCTCATATTTTACTTTCATCTGTTCTCTCAAAGTTCCCTTAACAATGAGGGTTTCTTTTTATGTCTGTAATGTTTCGTTTTATTTATTGGATGGTCTGCGGGTGTCTGGAGTCATTATCATTATTATGATTGTGCTCATTGAGAAATGCAGACGAGCCTGTGGGAAGCCTACACATCATGGAGGTCAGGCCAGGGCATGTCTGAGAGGAGGGGAAGGGAGGCTCGATCTCCTCTTTCTATTTGCTAGACAGGCAATCCCTGTCCTGCAAGCTCCAGGGAGCCTATGGTACAACATCACCAATCTTTTCCATCATCTCTCCCATAATCTTCTTCATTTGTAGCAGAAGAAACATGTAGATATTTTGGCGGTCTGTGAGGAAGCACGTCTAGTTCTGATATAAACTAAGTTATCTATTGCATCAACTACTTCAGTTCTGGCAAAGGGTGGCATGTCTAGGAAGCTTGCCCCAGCCATGTTTGTGATGCAGCTACTGAGTGTATCTAGAATCTATACAGATCATACTTGCCAACTCTCCCTGATTGTCAGGGAGACTCCCTGAAGTAGTAGCAATATCCCTGTCTCCCTGAAGAGTCTAACAATCTCCCTGATTGCACCTTACCCACATTATGAAGCTGTTATATATATTTAAAAAAACACAGGTATATATATTCAAATGGGCTCATTAGTA
Source organism: Taudactylus pleione (assembly GCA_031769625.1). Taxonomy (NCBI): domain Eukaryota; kingdom Metazoa; phylum Chordata; class Amphibia; order Anura; family Myobatrachidae; genus Taudactylus; species Taudactylus pleione. Next base: position 2,097,021 of record JAUIMM010000422.1, read on the forward strand.
TAATTTCCCTGCATTGGTTATAAGGCACAATGATCCCTATGGCTACATGCATTTTCTAAAAAGTATTAATGTGTTTTCATCGACAAGTAGATCTCACTAACTGCTTTGGGCCTCATTTACATTTGGATGTAAGACAGGTTTATGACACGCCCCTCAGAAGTAGCAGTACACGCCCACTTTACGCTCATAGGTGTTGCTTTCGCACTCTCCCTGAAATGCTTTTTCAAAAATAGGCAAGTATGATACAGAGGTCTGCTGGGCTAAGGCTGGGATGTATCCCACAGGTGTCACTGCTGTAGCTTCAGGTCTGTCAGTAGAAGCATTAGTCTAATGATCTATCAGTGTACTGAGCTTGGTATATAAAGGGTAGTAACAGGCAGGAGGTTACCATTCATGAACTAATATACTTGGCAGTGAGAATTGCTAATGCTTTGCAGGGTAGAATAAAGCAGCTGCCTTTTGAAGAAACCTGCAACAGCTAGAAGACTGAAAGGAAAGCAATGCAATTGTTAGTGATGATCACGAGTTGTTGCCGTTCGGACCATTCCCCCAGCAACTGGTGGGCACCAGCATCACATATTTTACCTTCACAGAACAAAGAGGCACAGAGGAAAATCTATGATGTTACCCTACTGTAATTCTTAGCAATGTTTTTATTTGTGCACATCACCAACAATTGATTTGCCTCCAAAGTGTCCAGTACTATTCCAGGAAACCTGGCAGTATTGTGTATTAAGTGCAATCTGTCGTTCTGATCATTTTTCACTAATTCTGGTAATCCAGGACCATATCTACCTGTATCTTTTCCGCAACTAAGCTGGAAACGTAGTGTTAGAAAAGCATGCCCTCTCGCCACACATTTGCCAACCAGCAATGCCGCGTCAGTTGTTATTGAGAACCTGCGTGTGTCAGCTACGACGCATGCACAGTTTGAACGGCTGCATACAGTATACTGTGCAGGGTGCCGTCTGGAGCGTCCACAAGAACAAAGGCCGGAGGGCGACGGTGCTGCCCATAGCTAGTTACGGCCCTGCTAAAGTGCATTTGTTAAAATACTATTTCAATATGCTACAAATAGAAAGCTTGCCTAAGTAATTAAAATAAATGAAAAAGCAATTTCTGGCATAATAGATAAAAAATAAAAAAATAGGTACAGTATGTCCAGTGAGGTGTACACTACCGTTGTGTAATAAGAGGTTTGCTCACTTGGAAAGTTATTATAAAACGTTAGAAGTCTGCAAGTACATTTTTAATCAAAGTCTCGATCTTATAGGGAGTGGAGCATTATAGTAATGTGGCATAACAGGTTTTACTTAGCCAGTAACCCGGCTGATTCTGCATAGCTTTGTTCTTCATTTGTCCTTCATATAAACAAACTGAATGAGTTTGTGACTTTGATAACAAAATAAAGTGTTTTATTACTATAATGTCCTTTCTCCCATATCTTTATTTCAATCACACATTCCAGTACTCCAGTGTTCAAACCACTCATAGGGCCTATTCTAGGGCCTGATTCATAGTTGTACGCTTATTCACAAAGAGAGACGCAGCGGCATTGTGAAGCAGGGGGCGGGGCATCGATGATACGATTCAGCGCAAACTGCATCACCGCCACCCCCCCCAGCTGCGGGGGTTTCTAGAGTAACTGCGTGAGGGGGCGGGCGGGCGCACAGATTTTGGGAGGCTCTCGGCCGAATCGGGACGGTAGCAAGTATGCTCTATGAGGAAAAGGTAAAAAGGTGCCTCCAGGCCGCATCTCAGATCCGAAGACGCAAGATCAGATCAACATCGCGGCCATCTGTTGCAATGCTTGCCACATCGGCCATCTGAATAAGCCTAGGCTTCTCGGCACTCCCAGAAAACGGGGCCGACACCCCCCGTTTTCTGTAACGCAGGCAGTGTTATTCTGTACTCGACTCCAAACGGCCGCAGCATGTCAATCCTGCATATGCGCTGATCTTTTTACATCAGAGTTGGTTTGCGTACAAATCTGAGTCGCATGGATCTCTGTGCAGATGGAGAGTTGTTGCATACAGCGCATGTGCAGATGCTAATATATACATTTTTGGTTCTGCCCATCCTATTCTGAGTTGTAAGCAACTTGGCTGGATCTGTCTTTCACGGGAGTGTCATGGGCGTGTACCATGCACTTCTGGGTGTGTGTAAGGAGAAGGAACCCTATTACTGATGGACCTCTTGCACCTAGCATGGGGTGGCACAAGTGAGGATACTAATGAGGACGTTTGTCGCTGATGTAACATCAATGGGCTGCACGGGCTTCCTGCTTGCAGACACACTGACTCTCGCATTAGCTGAATGGATTATCCATTAACATAAGGGAGTAAATCTGCGGCTGCCCGCAGCTAACGCCACTTTACTAAAAACAAAAACTAGCGGCCACTGTTGTTGTCATATAACAGTATATAGAATAAATGTAAAAATAAATAGTAAAAAAAACAAAGTAATGCGATAAATGGTAGCAGTCAGTTGACAAAATAAACTATTTAATACAGGAAATTATAATACATTCAAAAATACAGACAATAAACAAAAACATATATACACATTTAAGGATAAAAGCACAATAACAAAAACTAGCGACCCTCCCCGGCTTTGCACGGGAGCAATTTTGAATTTACGGCGATAGTCTTTTTTTTTTTTAACAGTAGTCTTAGAAATTTGTAGATGACATTAGTTGTTTTTCCTCCCGATGTCAACACAAAAAGATTTAGGGCCTGATTGAGAGATGGACGGTAATGCGATCGCAGCTGCGATTTTGTACGGAATGCAGCAGCGAAAATATGCTAATGGTCCCAAAGATCGCCCGAGCATAGGGACGCCCATTGCTGCCTGCTTATCTGTATACGGCGTAGCTTACCTGCGGAAATATCGGTAACATCGACACACATCAAGCTGCCATCTTGCCCCTGCGGAAGGTATGACCAGCCGCAGACTTGGCAGCTCTCTCGGCACACAGAGAGCTCTCACGCTGCATATGCAATCGCAGTGGCTAATTTATGCATGCCCGCGAAACCACGTTCAAACGGACAGACACGGCTGAGTTTTCTGACCACCCCCGTTACCACCCCTAAACGCTGACAACCTGTCACTTTGCGATGGATTACTCCATGCGTCCGTAATCGCAACGCGATCGCTGCGCACATCCAGTGTGTCTTATACACATGCGCAATTGCAAACAATCGCTCGATCTGCGGAAATATCAGCATTGCGTAAATCTCTGAATCAGGCCCTTAGTTTTGACGTGACACACAAAAGAGCCACCTAAAGTTGTCCATGAGCAAAACAGTCTCCATTTATGTCGACTCCAGTCACGTTAAGTGTCTGTCCCTGTTATTGCCATGCCAACGCAGACTCTTACCGGGAATTGGGCTCATTTGAAATTAAAAAAATCGTTTTTCACATAAATGATATAGCAACGGTATAAAAAGGGAAAAACTGAAATTTTGTATCAGTAATCAGGGCTTACAGCCATTTTTCTGGAGAAACCAGATAATACATATCAACCTCTACAGGTATAAAATAATGTCCATCATTGTGATATACCTTTAACGGTTTAGACAGCGTAAGTGAAGAAAGCGCTCAGACGTCTCTTTTTTCATTTACTTACTTCACTATAAATGTCACTGCTCGGCTCCCTTTTGTCATACGTTAATGTGTCATACATCTAAGCCTTCCTTGACAAATGCTCTATCGAACAGTGAAAACAGCATCAAAATCCGTCTCCTGCTTCTCAAGTTTAGTCCGAACAAACACACACCTTACCAGGGACTTTATTTTATACTATGTATAGAAGATTACTATATTTAATGGGTTAATCTCAGTTCTGCAGTTCATTAGTAAGTTTTTATGACGTTAATGGTTGTCGCAGAGGAGTTTTATAGAATTCCACGGAACAAATAAGAGGGAAACCTCTGTAGTTGATTACCAGCCTGTGGGAACTCTGGGTGGTCTTCGAAGTAGTGCCCACTAATAGCGGTGATAACTCTTCATAGAGCACTAACAATATAATCCTGGAATTTGTGTCCCTTTAGCAGTGTTCCAAAAAGTATATCTCAATAAGTCCCAGTCTCGCACAAGACCAACATTTTTGATAGAGGCATTGTGGCAAATATTCAGATCCGGGATACCACCGCTAAGGGAGCTGTGCTGATTGTGTGCGACTTCCCGCAAAAAAAAGCTCAGAAATTGTCAGGTTTTTTATTATTTAGTAAAGCTTAAAAAATTATTTTTAATAATATATAAAAATATTTTATTAAAGAAATATATATCTAGGGGGTGTTTTGCACCCACCCCCATCCCTCTGTGTCCATAGTAGGGGTGTGCCCTGGCCACTTTTCGTGTTTTGTGTTTTGGTTTTGGATCTGGATCTTTCTTCGTGTTTTGGATCTGGATTGGTTTTGCCAAAACCACCCTTCCGTATTTTGGGTTCTGGGTTTTGTGTTTTGGATCTGTATTTTTTTTAAAAAAAAGCATAAAAACAGCTAAAATCACAGAATTTGTGGGTTTTTCTGCTCCTATGCTATTATTAACCTCAATAACATTAATTTCCACTCATTTCCAGTCTATTCTGAACACTTAACACCTCACAATATTGTTTTTAGTCCAAAAAGTTGCACTGAGGTAGCTGGATGACTATGCTAAGCGACACGAGTGGGCGGCACAAACACGTGGCCCATCTAGGAGTGACACTGCAGTGGCAGACAGGATGGCAGTTTGAAAAACTAGGCCCCAAACAGTACATAATGCAAAGAAAAAAAGAGGTGCAAGATGGAATTGTCCTTGGAATTATGTTGTATAAACAGGACATGCACACTTTAACAAACCAATCATTTCAGCGCCAGGGTCTGCCACTCGACTGTGGCTGAAATGATTGGTTCGTTTGGGCCCCCAAAAAACAAGCTGGCAATTAATCTGTCCCTGCACAAACTGACTCTACGGAGGCAAGATGTCGTCCTCATCCTCCTCATCCACTGATTCTTCTTCAGTGTTGTGTACATCCTCATCCTCACAGAGTATTAATTCGTCCCCGCTGGAATCCACCACCACAGGTCCCTCTGTACGTTCTGGAGGCTGGTCTCCCTGGAAGAGTTGATAATTAATTTTTATGAACATCATCTTCTCCACATTTTGTGGAAGCAACCTCCTACGCCTTTCGCTGACAAGGTTCCCGACTGCACTAAACACTCTTTCGGGCAACTCAGGTAAAATAGAGCCAGTTTGTACAGGGGCCTCCAAATTGCCTCTTTTTCCTGCCAGTACAGGTACGGACTGTCTGACATCCCTACTTGGATGCTGTCACCAATGTAATCCTCCACCATTCTGTCAGTGGTGACAGTATCATATGCAGTGACAGTAGACATGTCAGAAATTGTTGGCACGTCCTTCAGTCCGGACCAGATGTCCAAACCGGCCCTTGACTTATGACACAGGCACACGCTTGGCGCTGCTACTGTGTTGATGCACGTGCGGCTACACACAAGTCACAAACACAGAAAAAAAATTGTTTTTATTTTTGGAGCACTTCAACAGACGAGCCAGCTGGCCCTTGATTTATGACACAGGCGCATGCTTGGCGTTGCTTCTTATTGATGCACGTTCGGCTACAGCGCACACAATTCACAACAGAAAAGAAGAATTTAAAATTTTTGTTGGGGCGCACTTTGGGGGTTACACCACCCTTTAACAGACTTATGGGACACAAGCGCACGCCTGGCGCTGCTCCTTTGTTGATTATTATTATCATTATTATCATTAATTTATATGGCGCCACAAATGTTCCGCAGCGCCTTACAAAGCACATAAACAAGTTGTAGACAAGCGACTTACAGAACAATACAATACAGGACCAGGACATGGATAATACATATTGCTACATTAGTGATCATAACACCCAGATAAGCAACAGAGTATAAGCAGCCTAGTGTTAGGTGCCCTAGTGGTGAGTAAGAAGTAGATGAAACTAAAGTAGGAAGAAGCACAAGAGGTTAGAGGGCCCTGCTTACATTCTAAAAGGGGAGGGGAAGACAAACAGGGGTGACACAGATGGGGAGGAAGGTGTAAGTATCAGGGAGTTAGAATGATAGCTGGAAGGCTTTGATGAAATAATGGGTCTTGAGAGCCCATTTGAAGGATTGCAAAGAGGTGGAGAGTCTGATGGGGAGTGGAAGAGAGTTCCAGACGTGGGGAGCAGTGCAGGCAAAATCTTGGAGGCGGGAGTGGGAGGAAGTAATCAGCTGGCATGAAAGGCGGTGTGCATTAGTTGAACGAAGAGAGCGGAGAGGAGAGTGAAGGGAGATGAGATCAGAGATGTATATGGGGGAAGATTGGGTGAGGGCTTCTCATTTACAGCCCCCCTGGAGATGGAAAGATATTTCTACAAGAATTTGCAGATATTGTTGCTGGACTAGTTCTGGAGTATCAAATATGGCTGATCCTTGGGGATTTCAATGCATGGGTTGATGATGAGCTCTCACACCTTGGCCAAGATCTCCTGTGCACAATGAATGCTCTGGGCCTCACACAAATCATTCCTTCGTCTACTCATATAAGTGGTCACACTCTTGATCTTGTCTTCCAGATTGGATTAGATGTCTCTGACCTAAATATAAACCCAGTCACGTGGTCAGACCACCACTCAATTCACTTCTCAGTTGCAACCCCTCAAAATAGAACTTTACCCATGGAGTTGACAAGGTATCGTCCAAGGAGGGGCATGACTCCCCAGGCTCTTGCAGCAAACCTGGATCTTTCTGCGGTAATGGGGGCCTGTGAAGATCCTTGTTCCCTTGTCCATTACTATAACAGGGATGTGACAGCTGCAATGGATATTATTGCCCCTGTGCGTATGCGACCCCTCATAACACACCATCAAGCCCCTTGGTTTGACAATAGTGTTAGTGAACTCAAGAAAAGGGGGCGTAGACTTGAAAGACTACGGAGGAAGACGAACCTGGTAGAGGATAAGTTTTCACTAATCAAACATATAAGAGAATATCAATCAACAATCACCCGTAAGAAAACAGAGTTCCTTTCAAATGAGATCAAGGCAGCAAACAATAGGCCGGCTCAGCTTTTCCATACAGTGGAGATGCTTTACAAACCAGCATGCCTGCAGCATGATGAAACCTTCTCCCAGTCAAGATGCAATGAGTTTGCAAAATTCTTTGCATATAAAGTATCCTCCATCTGGGCTGGAATTCCCACAGTGCCATCAAAGGAGTGCCAAACTACCAAGCCTGCCAAGGTAAGCCACCTGTCTCCCTGGAACAGCTTTGACATAATGGATGCAAAAGACATTGCTAAAATTATCAGAATGTTGCGAACCACCACCTGTGATCTGGGCCCTGCCTCAACCAAGCTTCTTATAGGGTGTATAGACATTATTGGCCCTGTAATTGCAAAAATAGTTCAATGCTCTTTGCAAACAGCCATTTTTCCAGAACCACTAAAGGAAGCAATTGTTAGACCACTTCTTAAAAAACCTAATTTAGACCCCGACTGCATGACCAACTATAGACCAGTATCAAACCTTCCTTTTCTAGGAAAGGTCATTGAAAAAGTGGTGGTACTGCAACTGGAAACCCACCTGTCTACCCATGATTTTTATGATCCATTCCAGTCAGGATTCAGGAGAAGACATAGTACTGAAACAGCCCTGGTATGTGTGCTTAATGATCTTCTGATGGCAAGAGACAGAGGTGATTGTTCAATCTTAATCCTTCTGGATCTCTCAGCAGCATTTGATACTGTGGACCATGGGATTCTAACTGAGCGCCTGAAAAATTTCTGTGGACTGGATGGCACAGTCCTTAGATGGTTCAAATCATTTCTCACTGGCAGGTCACAGAGAGTTTCTTTTGGAGTAAACTCTTCATCACCAGTGCCACTTCCATGCAGTTTCTCACAGGGTTCTATACTATCTCCCATGCTTTTTGCAGTATACATGCTACCATTGGGTGAAATAATCAGACGTCATGGCCTGGTCTACCACTGCTATGCAGATAATACACAACTGTACCTGTCCTTTGCTCCAGGTACAAAGGACCCAATAACAACCCTAAATGGTTGCCTAGCTGAGCTTCAGGAGTGGATGAGCGCCAGTTGGCTGCGACTGAACCCTGATAAAACAGAGGTTCTTATGATAGGTCACAGGACAGGGCTACAGCATAGCCAACCAACAGGACTTACACTTGGGGATTCAGAATTACAAAACACTAAACATGTGCGGAATCTTGGTGTTGTCCTGGATAGTGGCTTGACACTTAAACATCAGGTATCAGCCACAATCAAATCCTCATTCTTTCATCTGAGGAACATAGCCAGAATCAAACACTTAATTCCCTCAGAAGATCTGCCTAAAGTCATACATGCATTTATAACATCACGCCTAGACTACTGCAACGCCCTCTACCTTGGTCTCCCAGCAAAAGAATTACACCGCTTGCAGATGGTACAAAACGCAGCTGCCAGGCTATTAACCAACCAGCGTCGTTCCAGCCACATAACACCCATTCTCTACTCCCTTCACTGGCTGCCTGTCAGATGGCGAATTGTTTTCAAGATTGGATTAATAACTTACAAAGCCCTTCATGACCATGGCCCAGGGTACCTGAAGCAGCTTCTGATTCCTTACTGTCCCACTCGATTACTGCGATCCATTGACGAAGGACTATTAACAGTACCTAGAATCTCACGGAATTCGTCTGGGGGTCGAGCTTTCAGTTTTGTGGCTCCAATCTTATGGAACTCACTTCCCCGCACAGTTCGAGAAGCCTCCACTCTAGAATCCTTCAAAAATAGACTGAAGACTCATCTATTCACCCAAGCCTTTCACTAATGTCCCTTGTTTAAGCTTATTTTGTATTTTGTACTGTAAATGTAAAGCACTTTGAGTCCTTTAGGAGAAAAGCGCTATATAAATATAATAATAATAATAATTATTATTATTATTATTATTATTATTAAATGACAGCTACTCTGAGGTGTACAGGGTGGAAGAGGCGTAAGGCATGGACTTCAAATGTAGAGAATGCAAGGGATGGTTCAGAGGGTATGGGTTGGTATGAGTAACCAGGGGATAGGAGGACCCCAACACCACCACCATGGCGACCCCCAGGTCGTGGGGTGTGGGAAAAGGTGAGGCCCCCAGAGGAGAGAGCTGCAGGAGAAGTGGTGTCAGAGGGTAAAATCCAGGTTTCAGTAATGGCTAAGCGATTCAGGGAGTTGGAGATGAAAAGGTCATGGGTTGGGACCAGTTTATTACAGACTGACCTGGCATTCCAGAGGGCACAGGATAGAGGGACATAGATTGTTGTAGAGATTTGGATGAGATTATCAGGGTTGCTATAGCGTGGAGGTGAGATTAGTTTGGGGGACCGAGATGAATAAAGTGTAGCGATGGTGCGGTCTCCAGTGCTAGAAGGAGAGCCAGCAGAAGGTGGGCAGGAAGGGAGCTTAATGATATGTGGATGGATGTGGGGTGAAGTGACATGGAGAGGGGGGTGGGAGGAGGGATTAGCAGAGGGGGGTGGGAGGAGGGATTAGTAGTGAGGTAGTAGGACCCCAGTGGAGTATAAGAGAATGAAAGTGGAGTAATGGGAGAAGATGGGGAGGAAGGTAAACAGAGGAGAGGACATAAGGGGAAGAGGAAGTGGACGAGACAAGGGGGAAAGCATAAAGGTGGAAGCAAGGGGCAGGACAAAACATTAGGTAGACACTGAATGAAGGTGGGAGTTGAAGAAAACATGGTCATGGTAAGGATGATGTGAATAAGGGAAGAAAAAGTTGAAAGCAGGAATGAAGAAAGAATGTAAGAGAGAGCGCAGATTTCCAGAAATGTAAGTAAGAGTACAGTGTGGGAAAAGTGTGTATGTAAAACAAAAGTTTATTATTGAGTATAATAAAAGTGGAGATTTGGTGGGAGCAGAAGTTAAATAATAAAATATACAGTGGTTGGAGCTAGATGATATAAGACTTAGAAACAGAGCTAAGGTAACAGTACATTATCATAGAGGTAAACTGACATAACACAGATAAGTATGCATTAGGATTATATGTAAAGCACAGAGCCAGCAGCAATAGTAGGAAGGGCAGCACCAGGTTTATGCAGCCACCAGACAGGGAGTTCAGTGATGAAAGTCCTGGTTATGTATCCACAGGAGCTAGTAGTATGGAGAATGTGAATTCACAATTGTTCATTCCACTTTGTCCAAGTAATGTTTGGCTTGCTGTTTGATTGTAGATCGGTGGGTTTCCCTCTGCTTCAGTTCTGTTTAACGCTGATATAACGCCAATAATCGATTTAAAATTTAATTGGCACTTTTAAATCGGGCACTTATAAGATAGGTCACACCAGCCAAAGGCTAACCAGCCTTACTACTGTTGATGCACATGCAGCCACAGTGCACACAATTCACAAACACAGAAAATATTTTTTTATTTTTGTTGGAGTGCACTTTTGGGGTTACACTACCCCTTAAGAGATGATTGATAGACGGTAATGCGATCGCAACTGCAATTTTGTACGGAACGCAGCAGCAAAAATGTGCTAATGGTACCAAAGATCACCCGAGCATAGGGACGCCCACTGCTGCCTTCTTATCTGCATACGGCGTAGCTTACCTGCGGAAATATTTGTAACATCGACACACATCAAGTGGCCATCTTGCCCCTGCGGAAGGTATGACCAGCCGCAGACTTGGCAGCTCTCCTACAACGCAGAGAGCCCTCACGCTGCGTATGCACTCGCAGTGGCTAAGTTATGCATGCCCACGAAATCGTGTTCAAACGGACAGACACGGCTGAGTTTCTGACCACCCCCGTTACCGCCCCTAAACGCTGAAAACCTGTCACTCACTTTGCGATGGAATACTCCGTGCGTCCGTAATCGCAACGCGATCACTGCGCACTTCAGTGTGGCTTATACGCATGCGCAATTGCAAACAATCGCTCAATCTGCGGAAATATCACCAGCAAAACAGTCTCCATTTATGTCGACTCCAGTCACGTTAAGTGTCTGTCCCTGTGTGTTATTTATTGCCATGCCAACGCAGACTCTTACCGGGAATTGGGCTCATTTGAAATTAAAAAAATCGTTTTTCACATAAATGATATAGCAACGGTATAAAAAGGGAAAAACTGAAATTTTGTATCAGTAATCAGGGCTTACAGCCATTTTTCTGGAGAAACCAGATAATACATATCAACCTCTACAGGTATAAAATAATGTCCATCATTGTGATATACCTTTAACGGTTTAGACAGCGTAAGTGAAGAAAGCGCTCAGACGTCTCTTTTTTCATTTACTTACTTCACTATAAATGTCACTGCTCGGCTCCCTTTTGTCATACGTTAATGTGTCATACATCTAAGCCTTCCTTGACAAATGCTCTATCGAACAGTGAAAACAGCATCAAAATCCGTCTCCTGCTTCTCAAGTTTAGTCCGAACAAACACACACCTTACCAGGGACTTTATTTTATACTATGTATAGAAGATTACTATATTTAATGGGTTAATCTCAGTTCTGCAGTTCGTTAGTAAGTTTTCATGACGTTAATGGTTGTTGCAGAGGAGTTTTATAGAATTCCACGGTACAAATAAGAGGGGAAACCTCTGTAGTTGATTACCAGCCTGTGGGAACTCTGGGTGGTCTTTGAAGTAGTGCCCACTAATATGCAGATATAACTCTCCATAGAGCACTGACACTATAATCCTGGAATTTGTGTCCCTTTAGCAGTGTTCCAAAATGTATATCTCAATAGGTCCCAGTCTCGCACAACACCAACATTGTTGATAGAGGGCATTGTGGCATTGTGGCAAATATTCAGATCCGGGATACCACCGCTATTGAGAAGGGAGCTGTGCTCAGAAATTGTCAGGTTTTAAATTATTTAGTAAAGCTTAAATTTTTTTTTTTTAATAATATATTTTAATATTTTATTTAAAAAAAATATATATGGGGGTGTTTTGCACCAACCCCCATCCCTCTGTGCCCATAGGCCATCATTCTAAAATAAATTCCCACACCCAATTGGCAATAGACCCCTCATTGGTCATAAATCCTAATAACATTATCCCACACCCCTTAATAGTAAAAAAAGACCCTGTTATATAAACCACAACCCCTGTAAAAAAAAACTGTTTTGTGTTTTTGCACTCCCCCTTACCCTCCTTCATCTACCCTGTAACCAGTTTATTTTTATAATATTATTTTACATCCCCTCATAAAACTTTATTTTATGCCTCCCACAACTGTACTTGTACTAGATACCCCACCCCCATTGCAGAGAACAGTGGAGCGTGTGTCAGGAGGGACTAATGATCAGTCCCCCCCTGCTACAGCTGATCTCTGCACTTGCGGAGATCAGCCAAATAGTGCTTGGAGGAGAACCAAGTTCCCCTCCTCGCACTGTGATCCCCGGCACATGCGCTCCGAAGTACCATTCGCACGGCATTCTGAGACACGATTCCGGGAGTGATGTTCGGCGGTCACAGACCGCTGCATCACTTCCAGGGGGTACGGGGAGTTGGATAACATCTATTCTGCACTTATTCAGAACAGGTCTACTCTGCTAAAGCCATGGGACAGAGAGGGCTGGGGTGGTCACATTTGATGCAACCTTGCCGGCTGAAGCACTTCTGGCTCCGGTCGCATCACTTGCGACGTTGCCAGGTAAGGGGCTAAACAACACTTCCTCTTGGTGTAAGCTGCTTAAAAGAAAAGTGCATGGAAAAATATTGTATATCCAGTATATGTACTGTAGGGCTGTATGCATATTATAGATGCATATGGCAGAATATGAATCTGGTTTACTAGAAGTCCATCATCACCATCAGTGTGTACTTACACCTGCAGTAGAGCAGGTGTAAAGACACGACTCCTAACAGGCATATATGCGCTTACCTGCTTGCCTACATGGGCTGCTTTTATGCGAGCTTGCTGATTCTTGCCTACACGAGAAAACCCCTTCCCTCCCATGTTCTGTCTCTCTGGCCGAAAAGGTTTGATATGTGCAAAATGAGAGCGGGTCTACATAACTGCATGCTTTCATCCGTGTGAGGTCCATGTGAATGTCTTTAACTTCACCGCCAGGTCTGTACAACTGTGATACAGCTTGCAGTCTTGCCTGGTAGCAGCATAGCCCAAAAGATGCTACAGCCTGTGAGACTGAAACATTGTGCCTGTGTTCACACTGCATGCTGCCTGGCACAGTGGAGATGATAGAGGCCCAGTGAAGAGACCACCCATAATGGGATAAGGTGAATAACAAGGAGCCCCACTACTAACATAAAGAGGATCCTTGTTGGATAGCCCCCTGAGAAGTGCTCCCATACTTCATAGACACAGAGAATTTGATGGCAGTTAAGATCCCATTAACCCCATCTAGTCTGCCCTTTTTTAACCTTTTGGTAACCTCAACCCTATATGATCCTTAGTTCATAGAGAGAAACATAGCAGATAAGAAATGAGGGGTGTACGTTGCAAGGTGGCAGCACATGGCTACAGTAGAGTCCTGATGGAGGGAGCCTTGTGCAACTGAATCTACATGCGGGAGCCCAGCATGGAAAGAATCACTGGATAAATATAAATATCCCTATACAGAGCCCTATATAGGAAGGGACTGACATGTGTATGCATAGGATTAGCCATGGCTGTAAGGGAATCTGGGTGAGTACTATGCATTCACTAATGCGATATCTGTGCTTAGACTATGCTGCGGTGTGTGAAAATTGTGATTTGTAGGTGGAGAAGGTGGAGAAGGAGCCCAGATGTAATAGCCTGTGATTTTCAGGTATCAGCACAATTTTGGAGATAAAGCAGCAATTAGTTTATGGCAAAACCAACTGGAGGTGCAAATAATTCTTATTGTTATTTCATCACAAGGTGGTCTGTCCAAATTAGGGGTGAGCGGGTTCGGATTTCTGAAATCCGAACCCCCCCGAGCCCCCCCGATCCGAGGCCGATCCGAGTCAGGCTCGACTTTTCCCGCCTGACTCGGATCTGAAATCGAGGCAAAACGTCATCATCCCGCCTTCCGGGTCTCGCGGGTTTTGGATCCTATATAAGGTACCTGCGTCGGCGCCATTTTCTCACTCGGCTGTGGACAGTGAAGAGGGAGGGTGGGAGTTAGGGCTGGCTGGGCTGTGTAGTGTAGTGTAGTGTAGTGCAGAGTAGTGTTGTGCTGAGCTGTGCTGCTATTGTCCACTACTTCAAAGTCCATAGGGGCTGGCTGTGTTGTGCTGTGCTGCTGTTGTTAATAGGGGCTGTGTCCACTACTTCAAAGTCCATAGGGGCTGGCTGGACTGTGTTGTGCAGTCAGTTCTCCATAGGGGCTGTGTCCACTCCAAAGTCCTGTGCAGTGTCCCAGTCCTAAAGGGGTGCTGTAGTGTTGTCCAGGGGGTGCTCTGTCCATCAGGGGTGCTCCCCCCAAGTGCTAAAAAAATAATATTTTTTCTGTGTTTGTGAATTGTGTGCGCAGTAGCCGCACGTGCATCAACAAAGTAGTGCCAAGCGTGCGCCTGTGTCATAAGTAAAGGGCCGGCTGGCTTGACCGTTAAAGGGTGCTGTAACCCCCAAAGTACACTCCAAACCAAATAAAAAAATATTTTCTGTGTTTGTGAATTGTGTGCGCAGTAGCCGTACGTGCATCAACAAAGTAGTGCCAAGCGTGCGCCTGTGTCATAAGTAAAGGGCCGGCTGGCTTGACCATTAAAGGGTGCTGTAACCCCCAAAGTACACTCCAGTCCAAACCCCAAAAAAAAATATTTTCTGTGTTTGTGAATTGTGTGCGCAGTAGCCGCACGTGCATCAACAAAGTAGTGCCAAGCGTGCACCTGTGTCATAAGTAAAGGGCCGGCTGGCTTGACCGTTAAAGGGTGCTGTAACCCCCAAAGTACACTCCAAACCAAATAACAAAATATTTTTTCTGTGTTTGTGAATTGTGTGCGCAGTAGCCGCACGTGCATCAACAAAGTAGTGCCAAGCGTGCGCCTGTGTCATAAGTAAAGGGCCGGCTGGCTTGACCGTTAAAGGGTGCTGTAACCCCCAAAGTACACTCCAAACCAAATAACAAAATATTTTTTCTGTGTTTGTGAATTGTGTGCGCAGTAGCCGCACGTGCATCAACAAAGTAGTGCCAAGCGTGCGCCTGTGTCATAAGTAAAGGGCCGGCTGGCTTGACCGTTAAAGGGTGCTGTAACCCCCAAAGTACACTCTAAACCAAATAACTAAATATTTTCTGTGTTTGTGAATTGTGTGCGCAGTAGCCGCACGTGCATCAACAAAGTAGTGCCAAGCGTGCGCCTGTGTCATAAGTAAAGGGCCGGCTGGCTTGACCGTTAAACGGTGCTGTAACCCCCAAAGTACACTCCAGTCCAAACCAAAAAAAAAAATATTTTCTGTGTTTGTGAATTGTGTGCACTGTGGCTGCATGTGCATCAACAAAGGAGCAGCGCCAAGCATACGCCTGTGTCCCAAAAGTAAAGAGCCGGCTGGCTCATTTCTTAAAGGGTGGTGTAACCCACAAAGTGCACTACTCTCCAGCAAAAATATAAAAATATTTTCTGTGTTTGTGTGCGCTTTAGCCGCACGTATATATCAATATAACATAAATGGAGGACCAAACTTTCTCTGATAAAAATAAAATAGGGAAAGATCAAGAACCACTTCCTCCTAGTGCTGTTGCTGCTGCTGGGAGTTGTTCATCATCCCAGAGAGGAAGTAGGAACACCACCACTTTTACTAAACAATTGACCCTCCAACAGTCCCTAGCGATGAGGATGAAGTACGACAGCAGTCATCCTGAAGCAAAACGTATAACTGAGGCCTTGACTGCTATGTTGGTGTTAGACGTGGGTCCGGTATCCGCCATTAGTGCAGTGGGATTTAGACAATTGATGGAGGTAGTGTGTCCCCGGTTCCAAATCCCATCTAGATTCCACCTGCATCCTCAAAGCAGCAGCGCCAAGCATGCGTCTGTCTGTTAAAGGGTGGTGTAACCCTCAAAGTGCACTCCACAAACAATAAAAAAATTCTTATTTTTTTTTCTGTCTTTGTGAAATGTGTGGGCTGTAGCCGCACCTGCATCCTCAAAGCAGCAGCGACAAGCGTGCATCTGTCTGTTAAAGGGTGGTGTAACCCTCAAAGTGCGCTCCACAAACAATTAAAAAATTCTTTTTTTTTTTCTGTCTTTGTGAAATGTGTGGGCTGTAGCCGCACCTGCATCCTTAAAGCAGCAGCGACAAGCGTGCGTCTGTCTGTTAAAGGGTGGTGTAACCCTCAAAGTGCGCTCCACAAACAATAAAAATATTCTTTTTTTTTCTGTCTTCGTGAATTGTGTGGGCTGTAGCCGCACTTGCATTCTCAAAGCAGCAGCGACAAGCGTGCGTCTGTCTGTTAAAGGGTGGTGTAACCCTCAAAGTGTGCTCCACAAACAATAAAAATATTCTTCTTTTTTTCTGTCTTTGTGAATTGTGTGGGCTGTAGCCGCACTTGCATCCTCAAAGCAGCAGCGACAAGCGTGCGTCTGTCTGTTAAAGGGTGGTGTAACCCTCAAAGTGTGCTCCACAAACACTAAAAATATTCTTTTTTTTTTTTCTGTCTTTGTGAATTGTGTGGGCTGTAGCCGCACTTGCATCCTCAAAGCAGCAGCGACAAGCGTGCGTCTGTCTGTTAAAGGGTGGTGTAACCCTCAAAGTGTGCTCCACAAACAATAAAAATATTCTTCTTTTTTTTTCTGTCTTTGTGAAATGTGTGGGCTGTAGCTGCACCTGCATCCTTAAAGCAGCAGCGACAAGCGTGCGTCTGTCTGTTAAAGGGTGGTGTAACCCTCAAAGTGCGCTCCACAAACAATAAAAATATTCTTTTTTTTTCTGTCTTTGTGAATTGTGTGGGCTGTAGCCGCACTTGCATCCTCAAAGCAGCAGCGACAAGCGTGCGTCTGTCTGTTAAAGGGTGGTGTAACCCTCAAAGTGCGCTCCACAAACAATAAAAATATTCTTTTTTTTTTTTTCTGTCTTTGTGAAATGTGTGGGCTGTAGCCGCACCTGCATCCTTAAAGCAGCAGCGACAAGCGTGCGTCTGTCTGTTAAAGGGTGGTGTAACCCTCAAAGTGCGCTCCACAAACAATAAAAATATTCTTCTTTTTTTTTCTGTCTTTGTGAATTGTGTGGGCTGTAGCCGCACTTGCATCCTCAAAGCAGCAGCGACAAGCGTGCGTCTGTCTGTTAAAGGGTGGTGTAACCCTCAAAGTGTGCTCCACAAACAATAAAAATATTCTTCTTTTTTTTTCTGTCTTTGTGAAATGTGTGGGCTGTAGCTGCACCTGCATCCTTAAAGCAGCAGTGACAAGCGTGCGTCTGTCTGTTAAAGGGTGGTGTAACCCTCAAAGTGCGCTCCACAAACAATAAAAATATTCTTTTTTTTCTGTCTTTGTGAATTGTGTGGGCTGTAGCTGCACTTGCATCCTTAAAGCAGCAGCGACAAGCGTGCGTCTGTCTGTTAAAGGGTGGTGTAACCCTCAAAGTTTCCTCCACAAACAATAAAAATATTCTTTTTTTTTTTCTGTCTTTGTGAAATGTGTGGGCTGTAGCCGCACCTGCATCCTTAAAGCAGCAGCGACAAGCGTGCGTCTGTCTGTTAAAGGGTGGTGTAACCCTCAAAGTGTGCTCCACAAACAATAAAAATATTCTTTTTTTTTCTGTCTTTGTGAAATGTGTGGGCTGTAGCTGCACCTGCATCCTTAAAGCAGCAGCGACAAGCGTGCGTCTGTCTGTTAAAGGGTGGTGTAACCCTCAAAGTGCGCTCCACAAACAATAAAAATATTCTTTTTTTTTCTGTCTTTGTGAATTGTGTGGGCTGTAGCCGCACTTGCATCCTCAAAGCAGCAGCGACAAGCGTGCGTCTGTCTGTTAAAGGGTGGTGTAACCCTCAAAGTGCGCTCCACAAACAATAAAAATATTCTTTTTTTTTTTTTCTGTCTTTGTGAAATGTGTGGGCTGTAGCCGCACCTGCATCCTTAAAGCAGCAGCGACAAGCGTGCGTCTGTCTGTTAAAGGGTGGTGTAACCCTCAAAGTGCGCTCCACAAACAATAAAAATATTCTTCTTTTTTTTTCTGTCTTTGTGAATTGTGTGGGCTGTAGCCGCACTTGCATCCTCAAAGCAGCAGCGACAAGCGTGCGTCTGTCTGTTAAAGGGTGGTGTAACCCTCAAAGTGTGCTCCACAAACAATAAAAATATTCTTCTTTTTTTTTCTGTCTTTGTGAAATGTGTGGGCTGTAGCTGCACCTGCATCCTTAAAGCAGCAGTGACAAGCGTGCGTCTGTCTGTTAAAGGGTGGTGTAACCCTCAAAGTGCGCTCCACAAACAATAAAAATATTCTTTTTTTTCTGTCTTTGTGAATTGTGTGGGCTGTAGCTGCACTTGCATCCTTAAAGCAGCAGCGACAAGCGTGCGTCTGTCTGTTAAAGGGTGGTGTAACCCTCAAAGTGTCCTCCACAAACAATAAAAATATTCTTTTTTTTTTTCTGTCTTTGTGAAATGTGTGGGCTGTAGCCGCACCTGCATCCTTAAAGCAGCAGCGACAAGCGTGCGTCTGTCTGTTAAAGGGTGGTGTAACCCTCAAAGTGCGCTCCACAAACAATAAAAATATTCTTCTTTTTTTTTCTGTCTTTGTGAATTGTGTGGGCTGTAGCCGCACTTGCATCCTCAAAGCAGCAGCGACAAGCGCGCGTCTGTCTGTTAAAGGGTGGTGTAACCCTCAAAGTGCTCCAAAAAATAAAAAATATTTTTTTTATGTGTTTGTGACTTGTGTGCGATGTAGCCGCACATGCAGCAACACAGTAGCAGCGCCAAGCGTGCGCCTGTGTCATAAGTCAAGGGCCGGTTTGGACATCTGGTCCGGACTGAAGGACGTGCCAACAATTTCTGACAAGTCTACTGTCACTGCATATGATACTGTCCTCAAAGCAGCAGCGACATGCGTGCGTCTGTCTGTTAAAGGGTGGTGTAACCCTCAAAGTGCGCTCACCAAACAATTAGAAAATTCTTATTTTTTTTTCTGTCTTTGTGAAATGTGTGGGCTGTAGCCGCACCTGCATCCTTAAAGCAGCAGCGACAAGCATGCGTCTGTCTGTTAAAGGGTGGTGTAACCCTCAAAGTGCGCTCCACAAACAATAAAAATATTCTTTTTTTTTCTGTCTTTGTGAAATGTGTGGGCTGTAGCCGCACCTGCATCCTTAAAGCAGCAGTGACAAGCGTGCGTCTGTCTGTTAAAGTGTGGTGACACCCTCAAAGTGCGCTCCACAAACAATAAAAATATTCTTCTTTTTTTTTCTGTCTTTGTGAAATGTGTGGGCTGTAGCCGCACCTGCATCCTTAAAGCAGCAGCGACAAGCGTGCGTCTGTCTGTTAAAGGATTACATCGGTGACAGCATCCAAGTAGGCATGTCAGACAGTCCGTACCTGTACTGGCAGGAAAAAGAAGCAATTTGGAGGTCCCTGTACAAACTGGCTCTATTTTACCTGAGTTGCCCCCCCTCCAGTGTGTACTCCGAAAGAGTGTTTAGTGCAGCCGGGAACCTTGGCCCTCATTCAGAGCCACTCGCTAGCGGCAGGACGCTCGTTCCGAGCGATGTTCGCACATCTGCGCATGCGTACGGTTTTTAGTACGCATGCGCGAACCAGTCAGTGCGGCCGAAAATCGTTGGTACGCAATATAGCGAGGGCCTGCTATTTTGAGTGACAGAATGAGGCGTAGGTGGGTGGTAACAGGGGAAGGTGCTTGAAAACGGGGAGTGGAGATCCGAACGCAGGCATGCTTAAAGGTCAAAACGGGCGTTTTAAGGGAGTGCATATTTAATACAGCAGCGTCATTGACCACGTCACTTGTTTTTTTTTAACTCAGAACTGCTCGCAAAATAGCGGTTGAAAACACCAACCACAAGAATAGCGAGCAGTTCATACGCTGTACGATGTACTCGATTAATATAATAGCGGACATGACGTATGGTGCGTGCGGCCAGGGGGCGTTTTTATCAAAAAAACGAGCGTATGTTTTGCTCGCTCGTTCAGACTTAGAGGTGGGAACAGACTGCAATTTGCGAACGGATCATTTGAATAGCCACCCCTTGTTTTTGAACGAACGACCACAAATAGCGAACGGCTCTGAATCAGGCCCCTTGTCAGCAAAAGGCGTAGGAGGTTGCTTCCACAAAATGTGGAGAAGATGATGTTCATAAAATGAATTATCAACTCTTCCAGGGAGACCAGCCTCCAGAACGTACAGAGGGACCTGTGGTTGTGGATTCCAGCGGGGACGAATTAATACTCTGTGAGGATGAGGATGTACACAACACTGAAGAGGGTGAGGAATCGGAGGATGAGAACGACATCTTGCCTCCGTAGAGCCAGTTTGTGCAGGGACAGATTAATTGCTAGCTTGTTTTGTGGGGGCCCAAACGAACCAATCATTTCAGCCACAGTCGTGTGGCAGACCCTAGTGCTGAAATGTTTGGTTTGTTAAAGTGTGCATGTCCTGTTTATACAACATAAGGGTGGGTGGGAGGACAATTCCATCTTGCACCTGTTTTTTTTCTTTGAATTATGTACTGTTTGGGGCCTAGTTTTTCAAACTGCCATCCTGTCTGCCACTGCAGTGTCACTCCTAGATGGACCACGTGTTTGTGCCGCCCACTCGTATCTCTTAGCATAGTCATGCAGCTACCTCGGTGCAACCTTTTGGATATAAAAACACTATTGTGAGGTGTGAGGTGTTCAGAATAGACTGGAAATGAGTGGAAATTAAGGTTATTGATGTTAATAATAGCATAGGAGCAGAAAAACACACAAATTCTGTGATTTTAGCTGTTTTTATGCTTTTTTTAAAAAAAATACAGATCCAAAACACAAAACCCAGAACCCAAAACACGGAAGGGTGGTTTTGGCAAAACCAATCCAGATCCAAAACACGAAGAAAGATCCAGATCCAAAACCAAAGCACAAAACACGAAAAGTGGCCGGTGCACACCCCTAGTCCAAATACATTAACTCTACCAGGTACTATGTACTGAGCAACTAAGTATTTGTGGGCTCTTCTGGTCGTGGATGCTGTACCCACCCCATAGCCAGAATGGAGGAAAGACATGGAAAGGGGTGCATGATACACAACATCCTGACTCTCCAAGTAAGTCCTATCTCAGCCCCTGTATGGTTTACATATCTTTACTCTAGATTTGCAAATTTCTTAAGATGCATTTTATCTTCCAGCAAACACAGAGTTAATTGATTGCTAATTAATCTCAAAGATTTATCTTCACTTATAGGAAATTAAATTAATATCTGAGTGTCACAATCAGCAAGAGAACTCAAAGCCTATCATCTCCCAGTCCATAACGGTCACAAAGCAGGGCAGACTTCCGTGCCGCTGGGTCACTACCGATCCTTTAGCTCCATGATCCAATTCTGTCACAGTCTCCCTCCAGCTGCAGCATCTTCTCACCTCCTGCAGTCTCCCCAGCTTCCATGTGCAGTATTCCATCCAGTGCTGGCTGCTGGGCACAGGTGACTGTCCATCCACCAATAGGAGACCAGGCTGCTGTCACCTGATGCCTGCAGCCAATCCCTGCTCTCCCAGGGGTAAATAAGGATTCTTCCCGCACACATAATTTGCCAGTGCAATTTTGACCTCAGCCTAGCTGCGTGTTCCATTGGTGAGATACAGTGGATAATTCATATTGATTTCCTGTGCAGATTTTCACCTTGCTGCACAACTGGCTCCAGTATCCTGTCCTACTCCGGTGACTCACCGTATCAGTTCTATTCTGGTGATCCTGTAGTCCAGTTCCATCCCTGTGATCCTGCAATCCAGGTCCATCCTGGTGATTCTCCAATCTGGTCCCATCCCCTTGATTCTGCAATCTGGTTTCATCCTGGTTATCCTGCAATCCGATATCCTGTTCCATCAATTACAATCCAATATCTGATTCCATCTGATCCAGTTTGGTATCCTGTATCATCGGTTCCAATCCCATAACCAGCACCATCGGTTCAGTCCAATATCCTGTACCATCAGTTCCAGTCCGATATCTGATTCCATCGGTTCCAGTCCGATATCCTGCATCATCGGTTCCAATGCAAACACCAGCACCATTCTCTACAAATATACTTCACGAGCAGGAGCACCATAATACCTTTCAGCTTCCAGACATCCACTCCAGCCAGAGACTCAAGCCGGAACCCACAGATAAATCCAAATGTGACAATAACTAGCCATAACAAAAGGTGAACAAGTGGTTATTTTAGTGTTCCTGTGTCAATTGGGTGTGATATAACTTCTCGACATTCAGAATGTCGACACCAGTATATATTTAGACACTGACATTATCATGTACAATGCCACCCTGAATGCCTGCCCAGGGGGAAATGTTTATATAGCCTGTAGTTACATTGACACCGGTCAGTCTTGTAGGGTTCTGATGAATTAAACTTGTCCAAATCTTTCACTGCTAACCCCAAGCAACAAAATGAATTCCTTTGGCCAAAAGTTGATTATTTCTGTCTTTAATCATTTTATAGTTCATTGTCTATGGAAATCTTTTCTAACATTGTTATTGTCATCTTTTTTGTAAACCTTTTGTACATATATTTGCCTGTTAATAAAATGATTAGCCTGTTCTTATCATTCCACATCTCTCGTCTCATTGTCTTCTCATGCTACCCTGTCCCCCCACCTAGCTCCACCACTACCTCTGTTCCCTCCATCTGCGGTCCCCACTCCTGCTCCCTGTTCTGTCCCCTACTGCTCCCCTCCTCTCTCATCACTCTGATAGACTCCGTTCTCTTCCCCACTTACTCAGCTATTGTAACTTCCTCCAACCTGGCCTTCCCAATTCTCGCCTTTCCCGTATTTCAAACTATCAAGAATGCTGCTGCCCATCTAATTTTCCTTTCATACGACATTGGTCTCCTCACTTTGCAACGTAGTTCATTGGCCCTCAATTCCCAATTCCCACTGCTGACCCTCACTTAGGGGTACATTTACTAAAGTGAGAGTTTTAGAAGTGGAGGTGTTGCCCATAGCAACCAATCAGATTCTACTTAACATTTATATAGCACCTTCTAGAAGATAAGAGCTAGAATCTGATGGTTGCTATGAGCAACATCTCCACTTCTAAAAACTCTCACTTTAGTAAATATACCCCTTACAGTATAAAGCAATTAATCACTCTACACACTCTAACCTCATTTCTGTCCACATTCTCTATGCACCCATTGCTCTTCCTCCGATCACTGCCTCTCACACACCTCTTCATGATCTCTCCAGTTCAGTCCCTCTCCTTTGGATCTCATTCCTTCTCCATGTCAGACTGTTTCCAAAGCCAGATTCAAACGTTCTCTTAAAACACACCTTTTCATCAAAGCCTACCATCCATTAGGTGAAGGTACGGAGTCCAACAGCTCTCCTTGTCTTCACCAAGAACAATTACAAGGCGGGATGGGCTTCGCTGCCAGGAGCCCCCGTGATGGCCCTATAGCTGCCCCCTGGAGGTGACAGTGTGGAGTGTAACAGTAGCAAGGTACACAATCAGCAGGGAATAATGTAGTCGAATCCAGTCAATAAATAAATCGAGGCGGTTCTAAGAAATGAAACCAATGAAAAACACTCTAAAATGTATTATCTATTTAATCAGTACTAAACAATATAATAATGAAATGTACATACTAAAAAACAGTAGCAATATATATTCAGAAATCTAGACATAGAGCCTGATTCTGCACGGATGACAATTGCAATTGCGTACGCAGATCGGCTGACTGTGGTGTACTATGCATATGAACCACATTGCGCAAACGCCACGATCGCACAGCAGATCACACGCACGTAGATAGGAATCCATCGCAGAGTAAGTGAGAGGCTGTGAGCGTTTGGCGGTGGTGATAGGGGAGTGGTTGCAGAAACGCAGAAGTGCCTGTCCCTTTGAACGCCATTGCATGGGCGTGCATAAATTAGCCACTGCGATTGCATGCGCAGCTTGTGTACTCACTGTGTGCGACGAGACTTGCAATTTCTATGATGGATTAGAGCTGCTGTATTTGTGTGTGATGGGCCGATGTGCTTCAATGGTACCGATGTATACACAGGACTGCGAGGTATTACGGACGTGAGAAAGCAGCAGCGGGTGTCTCTATGCTGGCTGAGTGCTGGCAGACATTAGCATATTATCACAGCTGCATTGCGTGTGGTTACGCAGCTGCGATAGCAATTGTGATCCGTGCTGAATCAGGCCCATAGTTATTAATAACTCTTCCTGTAAAAAATGTCCCAAATTACATTATACAGGACAACAAGGATATCTGTCCAATGTGTATTGTTTTTCAGGAGACTTAAATGCACATTATTAGAGCTTTCATATAATGTGACTAGGGTGAATCCCGAGCTGGGAGCTTCTATTTGTATAAATTAGGGGTGAGCGGGTTCGGATTTCTGAAATCCGAACCCCCCCGAGCCCCCCCGATCCGAGTCCGATCCGAGTCAGGCTCGACTTTTCCCGCCTGACTCGGATTCTGAAATCGAGGCAAAACGTCATCTTCCCGCCTTCCGAGTCTCGCGGGTTTTGGATCCTATATAAGGTACCCACGTCGGCGCCATTTTCTCACTCGGCTGTGGACAGTGAAGAGGGAGGGTGGGAGTTAGGGCTGTGTAGTGTAGTGTAGTGTAGTGCTGCTGTTGTCCACTACTTCAAAGTCCATAGGGGCTGGCTGTGTTGTGCTGTGCTGCTGTTGTTAATAGGGGCTGTGTCCACTACTTCAAAGTCCATAGGGGCTGGCTGGACTGTGTTGTGCAGTCAGTTCTCCATAGGGGCTGTGTCCACTCCAAAGTCCTGTGCAGTGTCCCAGTCCTAAAGAGGTGCTGTAGTGTTGTCCAGGGGGTGCTCTGTCCATCAGGGGTGCTCCCCCCAAGTGCTAAAAATATAATATATTTTCTGTGTTTGTGAATTGTGTGCGCAGTAGCCGCACGTGCATCAACAAAGTAGTGCCAAGCGTGCGCCTGTGTCATAAGTAAAGGGCCGGCTGGCTTGACCGTTAAAGGGTGCTGTAACCCCCGAAAGTACACTCCAGTCCAAACCAAAAAAAAATTATTTTCTGTGTTTGTGAATTGTGTGCGCAGTAGCCGCACGTGCATCAACAAAGTAGTGCCAAGCGTGCGCCTGTGTCATAAGTAAAGGGCCGGCTGGCTTGACCGTTAAGGGTGCTGTAACCCCCGAAAGTACACTCCAGTCCAAACCAAAAAAAAAATTATTTTCTGTGTTTGTGAATTGTGTGCGCAGTAGTCGCACGTGCATCAACAAAGTAGTGCCAAGCGTGCGCCTGTGTCATAAGTAAAGGGCCGGCTGGCTTGACCGTTAAGGGTGCTGTAACCCCCGAAAGTACACTCCAGTCCAAACCAAAAAAAAAATTATTTTCTGTGTTTGTGAATTGTGTGCGCAGTAGCCGCACGTGCATCAACACAGTAGTGCCAAGCGTGCGCCTGTGTCATAAGTAAAGGGCCGGCTGGCTTGACCGTTAAGGGTGCTGTAACCCCCGAAAGTACACTCCAGTCCAAACCAAAAAAAAAATTATTTTCTGTGTTTGTGAATTGTGTGCGCAGTAGCCGCACGTGCATCAACAAAGTAGTGCCAAGCGTGCGCCTGTGTCATAAGTAAAGGGCCGGCTGGCTTGACCGTTAAAGGGTGCTGTAACCCCCGAAAGTACACTCCAGTCCAAACCAAAAAAAAATTATTTTCTGTGTTTGTGAATTGTGTGCGCAGTAGCCGCACGTGCATCAACAAAGTAGTGCCAAGCGTGCGCCTGTGTCATAAGTAAAGGGCCGGCTGGCTTGACCGTTAAGGGTGCTGTAACCCCCGAAAGTACACTCCAGTCCAAACCAAAAAAAAAATTATTTTCTGTGTTTGTGAATTGTGTGCGCAGTAGCCGCACGTGCATCAACAAAGTAGTGCCAAGCGTGCGCCTGTGTCATAAGTAAAGGGCCGGCTGGCTTGACCGTTAAGGGTGCTGTAACCCCCGAAAGTACACTCCAGTCCAAACCAAAAAAAAATTATTTTCTGTGTTTGTGAATTGTGTGCGCAGTAGCCGCACGTGCATCAACAAAGTAGTGCCAAGCGTGCGCCTGTGTCATAAGTAAAGGGCCGGCTGGCTTGACCGTTAAGGGTGCTGTAACCCCCGAAAGTACACTCCAGTCCAAACCAAAAAAAAAATTATTTTCTGTGTTTGTGAATTGTGTGCGCAGTAGCCGCACGTGCATCAACAAAGTAGTGCCAAGCGTGCGCCTGTGTCATAAGTAAAGGGCCGGCTGGCTTGACCGTTAAAGGGTGCTGTAACCCCCGAAAGTACACTCCAGTCCAAACCAAAAAAAAATTATTTTCTGTGTTTGTGAATTGTGTGCGCAGTAGCCGCACGTGCATCAACAAAGTAGTGCCAAGCGTGCGCCTGTGTCATAAGTAAAGGGCCGGCTGGCTTGACCGTTAAGGGTGCTGTAACCCCCGAAAGTACACTCCAGTCCAAACCAAAAAAAAAATTATTTTCTGTGTTTGTGAATTGTGTGCGCAGTAGTCGCACGTGCATCAACAAAGTAGTGCCAAGCGTGCGCCTGTGTCATAAGTAAAGGGCCGGCTGGCTTGACCGTTAAGGGTGCTGTAACCCCCGAAAGTACACTCCAGTCCAAACCAAAAAAAAAATTATTTTCTGTGTTTGTGAATTGTGTGCGCAGTAGCCGCACGTGCATCAACACAGTAGTGCCAAGCGTGCGCCTGTGTCATAAGTAAAGGGCCGGCTGGCTTGACCGTTAAGGGTGCTGTAACCCCCGAAAGTACACTCCAGTCCAAACCAAAAAAAAAATAATTTTCTGTGTTTGTGAATTGTGTGCGCAGTAGCCGCACGTGCATCAACAAAGTAGTGCCAAGCGTGCGCCTGTGTCATAAGTAAAGGGCCGGCTGGCTTGACCGTTAAAGGGTGCTGTAACCCCCGAAAGTACACTCCAGTCCAAACCAAAAAAAAATTATTTTCTGTGTTTGTGAATTGTGTGCGCAGTAGCCGCACGTGCATCAACAAAGTAGTGCCAAGCGTGCGCCTGTGTCATAAGTAAAGGGCCGGCTGGCTTGACCGTTAAGGGTGCTGTAACCCCCGAAAGTACACTCCAGTCCAAACCAAAAAAAAAATTATTTTCTGTGTTTGTGAATTGTGTGCGCAGTAGCCGCACGTGCATCAACAAAGTAGTGCCAAGCGTGCGCCTGTGTCATAAGTAAAGGGCCGGCTGGCTTGACCGTTAAGGGTGCTGTAACCCCCGAAAGTACACTCCAGTCCAAACCAAAAAAAAATTATTTTCTGTGTTTGTGAATTGTGTGCGCAGTAGCCGCACGTGCATCAACAAAGTAGTGCCAAGCGTGCGCCTGTGTCATAAGTAAAGGGCCGGCTGGCTTGACCGTTAAGGGTGCTGTAACCCCCGAAAGTACACTCCAGTCCAAACCAAAAAAAAAATTATTTTCTGTGTTTGTGAATTGTGTGCGCAGTAGCCGCACGTGCATCAACACAGTAGTGCCAAGCGTGCGCCTGTGTCATAAGTAAAGGGCCGGCTGGCTTGACCGTTAAAGGGTGCTGTAACCCCCGAAAGTACACTCCAGTCCAAACCAAAAAAAAATTATTTTCTGTGTTTGTGAATTGTGTGCGCAGTAGCCGCACGTGCATCAACAAAGTAGTGCCAAGCGTGCGCCTGTGTCATAAGTAAAGGGCCGGCTGGCTTGACCGTTAAGGGTGCTGTAACCCCCGAAAGTACACTCCAGTCCAAACCAAAAAAAAAATTATTTTCTGTGTTTGTGAATTGTGTGCGCAGTAGCCGCACGTGCATCAACAAAGTAGTGCCAAGCGTGCGCCTGTGTCATAAGTAAAGGGCCGGCTGGCTTGACCGTTAAAGGGTGCTGTAACCCCCAAAGTACACTCCAGTCCAAACCAAAAAAAAAATTATTTTCTGTGTTTGTGAATTGTGTGCGCAGTAGCCGCACGTGCATCAACAAAGTAGTGCCAAGCGTGCGCCTGTGTCATAAGTAAAGGGCCGGCTGGCTTGACCGTTAAAGGGTGCTGTAAACCCCGAAAGTACACTCCAGTCCAAACCAAAAAAAAATTATTTTCTGTGTTTGTGAATTGTGTGCGCAGTAGCCGCACGTGCATCAACAAAGTAGTGCCAAGCGTGCGCCTGTGTCATAAGTAAAGGGCCGGCTGGCTTGACCGTTAAGGGTGCTGTAACCCCCGAAAGTACACTCCAGTCCAAACCAAAAAAAAAATTATTTTCTGTGTTTGTGAATTGTGTGCGCAGTAGCCGCACGTGCATCAACAATGTAGTGCCAAGCGTGCGCCTGTGTCATAAGTAAAGGGCCGGCTGGCTTGACCGTTAAAGGGTGCTGTAACCCCCGAAAGTACACTCCAGTCCAAACCAAAAAAAAATTATTTTCTGTGTTTGTGAATTGTGTGCGCAGTAGCCGCACGTGCATCAACAAAGTAGTGCCAAGCGTGCGCCTGTGTCATAAGTAAAGGGCCGGCTGGCTTGACCGTTAAAGGGTGCTGTAACCCACAAAGTACACTCCAGTCCAAACCCCAAAAAAAATTATTTTCTGTGTTTAGCCGCACGTATATATCAAATCGATATAACATAAATGGAGGACCAAACTTTCTCCGATAAAAATAAAATAGAGAAAGATCAAGAACCACTTCCTCCTAGTGCTGAAGCTGCTGCCACTAGTCATGACATAGACGATAACATGCCATCAACGTCGTCTGCCAAGGCCGATGCCCAATGTCATAGTAGAGGGCACATACAATCCCAAATGGCAAAGTTCAGGAAAATGACCTTGAAAAAGACATTTAAATCAGCTGAAGAGAAACGTAAACTTGCCAATATGCCATTTACGACACGGAGTGGCAAGGAACGGCTAAGGTCGATCCCTAGTATGTTCATGACTAGTGGTTCAGCTTCACATGACGATGGAAGCCCTCCTCCCACTAAAAAAATCAAAAGAGTTAAGCTGGCAAAAGCACAGCGAAGAACTGTGCTTTCTAAGAAGATATCACAAATCCCCAAGGAGAGTCCAAGTGTGGTGGTGGTTGCGATGCCTGACCTTCCCAGCACTGGACGGGAAGAGGTGGCTCTTTCCACCATTTGCACGCCCCCTGCAAGTGCTGAAAGGAGCACCCACAGTCCACTTGCTGATATGCAAATTGAAGATGTCACTGTTGAAGTACAACAGGATGAGGATACTGGTGTAGCTGGCGCTGAGGAGGAAGTTGGCGAGGAGGACTCTGATGGTGATGTGGTTTGTTTAAATCAGGCTCCGGGGGAGACAGTTGTTGTCCGTGGGATGAAAAAGCCCATCACGGTCATGCCTGGGCAGAAGACCAAACATTCCACCTCTTTGGTCTGGCAATATTTCTATCCAAATCCGGACAACAACTGTCTTGCCATATGTACCATATGTAAAGGTGAAATAAGTAGGGGTAGGGACGTCAACCACCTAGGAACATCCTCCCTTATACGGCACCTGCAGCGCGTTCATAAAAAGTTACTGTCAAGTTCAGAAACTTTGGCTAAGACCGTAAGCAGTCCAGGGACACCTAAATCCCGTTGTCCTGTTGTATCCAAGCGCCTGCAAACCACACCGTCAACTCCCTCCTCGTCAATTTCCTCCTTAGTTAGGATCGGAAGTAGTCCTGCAGGCCATGTCACTGGCGAGGAGGATGAAGTACAACAGCAGTCATCCTGAAGCAAAACGTATAACTGAGGCCTTGACTGCTATGTTGGTGTTAGACGTGCGTCCGGTATCCGCCATTAGTGCAGTGGGATTTAGACAATTGATGGAGGTAGTGTGTCCCCGGTTCCAAATCCCGTCTAGATTCCACTTCACTAGGCAGGCGATACCGAGACTGTACAGAAACGTCAGAAAAAGTGTCCTCAGTGTCCTGAAAAATGCCGTTGTACACAATGTCCACTTAACCACGGACATGTGGAGAAGTGGAACAGGGCAGACTAAGGACTATATGACTGTGACAGCCCACTGGGCAGCGCTGGCGGTGATGCGTGTGTTATGCACAGCCTGAGCCCGCCTCCTTTCGCTATTGGGCAAGCGCTCAGGGGGAGGGAACGGGCTCAGGTGTGCAGCACAGGACCGGCGCTGGAAGCCTAGCGCCGGTCCTGTGTAAAAGTGTAGCGCTGACCGCACTCATTGCGGTCGGCGCTACACTGGTGGCTAACTAGGGCGGGCTGGACCGTGGCCGGCGGCGCCCCCCCGCTCCGCCGGTCCCACGGCGCCCAGGGCACGCACCCTGCCCGACTCCCCCTAGTTACGCCACTGCTCTGTTGTCCGGTTCAGCCTTGGATTGGGCTTCCCCACTCTGGGAGCGTTCAGATTCTCTGCTGGATAACTACACTGACTTTGTGACATCATTTAGGAGGATTTTTGATGAGCCTGGACGTACTGTATCAGCCTCATCTAGTATTATGACACTGAAACAAGGAACCCGTCCTGTCAGCCAATATGCCGTACAGTTTGAGATTTTCAGAACTCAAGTGGAATGAGGAAGCCCTCACCTCAGCTTTCTGGCATGGGCTTTCTTATCGACTAAAGGATGATCTGGTCATCCGTGACCTTCCTGCTAACCTAAACAATATGATTTCCCTCTGTAATAAGATTGACCTACGCTTCAGAAAATGTCAGGCTGAAAAGCACAGAACTGACCGGCAAAGGTCACAAAACCTGGAATACTGGACTGCCTTCTGTTATCACTACCTGGACTTTTTCCCATTGCATCACTACAGTTCCCAAGTGCACTTTAGTGCTAAACCCGGACTTTCTGTTTTGCGACATTCATGTCTGATAACCCACTCATTAAAAACTCCACGTTTATTTTTAAATCTGCTTCAGTGTCTGCTTCTATTACCACCCCGGGTCCACAACAAAACCAGAACCTCACAGAATCGTGATGCAGTGAATGCATATCACATTCCTTCCAAGAACTTCAATAGCACTCAATGGTTCCAGGTGCCTCCGCAACCAACTGATGTTACATGGGATAGTAACATCAGTTGTTTTCAAGATTTCTGTCTGTGGAAATACTGTAGGTGGGATAGGAATCGGTATGAAATCCCGGCACTCGGGATGTCTGCTGTCAATAAACTGACAGCGGCATCCCGATTCTCAGGATCCAAACAAGGGTCTGGTAAGTATAGTAACCCTCCCCCATTCTCCCCTAACCTTAACCCTCCTTTCCTGCATCCTAACACTAACCCTCTCCCCTCGCACCCTAACCCTCCCTATTAGTGCCTAAACCTAACCCTCCCCCTTGGTGCCTAAACCTAACCCTTCCCCCTTAGTGCCTAACCCGACCTCCCCCCCCCCAGTGGTGCCTGACCCTAACCCACCCCCGGGGTTACCTAACCCTAACCCTCCCCCCTAAGACCTAACAAGCCCCGCTATACTTTCGATCGGCATCCCAGTTGTCAGGATTCCGGCGTCGGGATGTCCACTACTGTCGGTATTCCGGCGCCGGTCTTCTGGCCGGGTAGTGGCATTCTGGCGCCAGGATTTCGTCAGCTGGGATGCCTGCTGTAGGTATCATAACTACATCCCGGTGGGATAATTACTGACCCAACAAAATAGATTAACTCGCCTGTACATGATTGCAGAAATCCAGAAAACATGCGATTATTTTTTTGCAGTGTAATTGATGGTCAGGGAGCGTTTGAGAGTGGTAATAAGGAGTGGCAGAAAAGAATGCAGGCGTGTTGAGACTGTTTCAGAGGCGTCTCACCTTGTTACTGCGATCCCGTACACAAGTAGTATGTCTCTGGCGTCTCAATTCCAGTCTGCGGGACCATAACCTCACTCCGCACTGCAAAAATCGAATGATCTGTGACCGATTCTGTATCTGGCTAAGCAGATGCTTGGATTTGCAAAGCCGCAGGTGGGCGTCTCTGTACTTCTCCTGACGGCTGCAACATTTGCATATTTTCGCATAGAAGCTTTGTACAAATTTGCAGCGGCAACAGCATTAGCATACAACGGTGTATCAGGCCCTAAATTACAGTACTCTGCTATTTTTAAATACATGGTTCAGTGGTTTTCCTTCTTGACGACCTCAACAGCGGTGGTTTATTAATTGTAGCGATGAATCAAGTCATTCTTACATTCTACTGTCCTTTAAAAAAAACTTTGAATATCCCCTCTATTCATTGTAGTTACTTTCATTCTTTGCCAAATCTGTATTATGCAATGCTAGTTAGAATAGATCTGGTCAGTGTTACGTAACAAGCCTATGGGGATGTTGCTCCGTATTATTTCTCGCACACCAATATTGAAGGTGTTGATGGCCTCATGGGAGTATAAATATGAACCTAATTGCGAGAAGGATTATTATCAGTGAACCACACATATACTCAATTATGCCAATATGATAGCATGAATGTCAACAGATGGGAACAAGTACTTCTTGTATTCTGTCATATCTCTACAGAGCAACTGTGGGGCCAAACTGATAGTGGTTACATAAATTCAGATGTGCTGACTACCGCTTGCCAATATACGTATATGCTTGTTATACTAGCTTAGTATTATTATTCTTTTTTAATATTAATCAAGATATAATTCATTAATTTTCCTGATTGTCTGATCGCTAAATTAGCTGGCTGCAAATTCACTGCAGTTGTCAACTTCAGCCCTGACAAAATATGTATATATGTATATGTATATGTATACAAACCCATGGCTTAGACATTGATTGAATCACCCAGGAGAGCAGACCAGGGAGTAAAGCTAGCATAGACAACAACTTTATCAACTTCCCCTCTTTCCAGTATATGTGTATATAGGGGACATACCTGCCAAATGTATTTCCTCTCCTTTACCAAACCCATTGGGCTCTAGGCAAAATGTGGGCCCCTTTCATACAAAAGTGGCTTTCCCATGGCATTCCCCAACACCTTACTGCCATGCCATTCTAGTTGTAGTTCTTACCCTATGCTCACTCCCAACATTCTTCCCTCTTTTTCCTCTTCATATACAACATTGTGACACATATTTACCAGTAAAACTGTAATCCTCCAGGTAACTAGCACTAAGCACACTTGTGTCACCTCACAAAAGCATAAACATAGTGTCACATACAGCCACATCTGTGCTGGTGACGGCTGCACCAGACCCAATGGCAACTGCCCCTTTAAGGATCCGGAGCCTCTTTCTCTCTCATCTGGCTCGCTGGTATGGGTCAGCAATGTTGCAGGAAGACTGGGAAAAGGGTGCGAGGTTCCTGCCCAAATCTGGTACAACCACCAGCACCATATAAGGAAGTTCACGCCAAACATTCCTTGCTTGGTGATTACAGTTTCTTGCCAGACTATCCACACCATGCTCCTGTTACCATCAGGCAGCTCCTTCAACTTCCGATGTCTGTCCCCTGTTATTTGAACTGATACCCGTGTACCAAATTTGCCTGTTACCTGGACCTGCAACTATTTTGCCGTTTTTTGTATATTGATTGCATTTCTCAGCATAGTGAGATCCATATCAGTTGCAGGTGGCATAATACTGGCCTAATCTTATTACAAATGCCTCTCCCATCAAGTGGCAGGAGCATATTGGGTGCATGTGGCTCCACTTTGAAAAGATGAGCAGCGTGAAGTGAGACCTCTTGACTGCTCCTGCAATTATAATAATACAGACATGAGAGTTTTCCAAAATTGTAACTGCCCCATCAGGATCAGCAGCTGGCAGACTGTACTGTGCTTTCCTGCCTATTCTGATCTTACTGCCTGCTACTGGTTTATAAAACTCACTTGCTGGTTGGTTGCTGCTGAAATTTTGGTGAGGTGTTGGGAAAAGGATTGGTAC
The DNA here is from genome assembly GCA_031769625.1 of Taudactylus pleione. Taxonomy (NCBI): domain Eukaryota; kingdom Metazoa; phylum Chordata; class Amphibia; order Anura; family Myobatrachidae; genus Taudactylus; species Taudactylus pleione. The sequence continues at coordinate 2,130,967 of JAUIMM010000422.1, forward strand.
TATACCTCCTGTAAAGCCAAGGAATGAGCGAACATTCTAGTCCCCCACACCTGAATATGAAAATGATGCCTCCTCCACCCCTATGAGCCCCATTAAATGAAAAGCATTTAGATTTAATAAACAGACCTCCTCCCCCCAATCAGCTCTTACATTAAATTAATAGCCACCACATTTAATAAATAGGGGAGTGTGGTACCCCGCAGATAGGGGAACCACACAGTGGGGCACCAGAATGTTGCTGTCATTTTTACTATAAATGATCTGAACCCAGGATGGACAGGTGTAAGAAGAATAGGTTGGAGGATTTACCCCTATTATGGGAGAAACTTGGTGCTGCCCCGTTAGACTACCCTGTGAACTATGGGGGAGCGCGAGGAAAGGATGCTACCAAGGACATTCAATAGGGAGGAGCATGCCCTGTGTGAACGGGGGTAGTGTGGAGAGACAGCGCGGGGACAAAAGGCTGCCCGTTAGTAACGGCACGAGGAGGAGAGGGGGTTATAAATAGCCGGAGGCGCGGGATTGTGGCGCAGTGGTCCGGAGTGTGAAAGGAAGCTGGGATATACGCGATTGTGCGGAGCTTACCTGCTTGTGCTGGAGGCGTCCACCGACAGTCGGGATGCAAGAGAAGGCACCGGCTTCATCTCGGACGTGGCCTCAGTTGTAAAAGGGAGGCAGCCGGAAGTAGAGAGGCATCCCGTCAGACGGAGGCGGGTCCGGAGGCGGAGACGCGGAGACTGACAGTCCGGACAGACAGAGGCGAGTCAGGAGGCGGAGATCGGGGGACTGACGCTCATCGGAGGTGGAGTAAGACCCTTGGGGCATTAAAGAGAGAGAGAGCTTGGGATTAACAGAGAGGGGGTAAGAGACTTGGCCACAAGCACATCCCTGCACCTTCCGCACGCACTCACAGTTGGCACCCTCTTAATAAGGAAAAACTGTTCATTATAGCTCTCAGTCCCTAGGCTTAGGGTCCTGCAGTTTGTACCCCAACCACTGAAGAAGTGGGAGACAGTAAGGGCAAGGCAGAAAAGCATCCACTGGAGGAAATTGTCTAATTGCTAATAGGCACCCCGTCCACCGCATCTAACAATAGACTAGTCCAAGGGAAGGGCCCTGCCACAAGTAAAAGGGACTGCGTCACTTTATTGTCCCCCCCCCCTCAAAAGCAGACCTACGCTGCAAATTACTGTAGGGGCTCCTTTGTGGAAGAGCAATAGGAAAAGTATAGCTAGCTCACAGACTAGTGCAGCCCCACTGGAATAGTAATAACTTCCATTCAGTGCAGCTTATGGTAGGAAGACAGTGACTTTGTTTCAGTGCCCGGCAGTCGGCCAGGATACAAAATAACTAAAGAATTAATTGCAACTAGGAACAAGTTAGTTTCAGATTCCTTGCAAGTGGAGTTAGTCTGACAAGCAGGCTAAGGACAAACTTACCAATAACCCGGGCAACGCAGTGCGCACTCAGGACAATTTAGCATAGCAGAGACTTATTGATAGCTTCTGGCCAGAAAGCATTTTAACAATTAATCTATGTATTAGCTAACCTAAAGCTGTCAATCTGTGTTTATAGAGGTTAAAATGAAGTGTAACAAAGTCGTTTATGTTGCATGCAATAACCTTTGAATCCGCAGCGGCCGCAATATACTGATCGTAGCCAGGAGGCTGGGTTCCTGTATAATAAAAATCCAATTTGTTGTTTTGTTTGGTGTGAATATACATTGTAAATGTAATTGTTGTTGTAGATGCCACTGAAAGTGAATTTATATTTCTCTCCGTAAAAGCACGAAAGAGTTCAATTTGTTGGCTTGAAATAAAAGATTAAAACTGCATTCTCAAACTGTGGCATACTTACCTCTTCACCTCTCCGTGGAAAGGAAGAACCTATAATTCAGGTTTCCAGTTAGTGTTTATCACAGGAGCACAGGAGAGAGATGGGAATGAGGGCTAATGGGTGGAGAGGAGTGGCAGGGAGATCTACAAACCGCTGCCAGCTATCAGGAAGCAGTTTAGTCCAAGGTCCTGGGTTCCCCCCCACTCTTCCTCCTACTTATAACTCCTTACCTGAGGCCCAAGTCAGACAGAATGTGGACATCAATGTAATATTAAAAAAAAAAAATAGGAATCCAGGTAGTGGACAGGCAACAGTGGTGTCTCTCACATGTAGGGGAGTGGTCTCGTGGGTAGGGGCATGGCCTTGCTGCCCAAACTCTTGTTTTAGTCACTTCGGGGGTCCCGGAGATGCGGACTGCCCCAGGGACCATACTGTGTGCAGCACCTGGCTCCTGTCACTGAGGAGGAGTCAGCACTTTGGTGTTACCCCTCAGTGGGTGACACCCGGGTGCAACCCGCACCCCCCTTGCGATGCCACTGCAGGCATAATAGTCCAGTGACTTGCCAGTCACTCGTATTGCTTTTATTAACATTTAATTATATAAAATATAATGCCAGGTATTCCATTGCGCTTAACAATTGGGAATACAGTAATAAAACAAGACTGGGTGTTAACAGTCACACAGAGAGGTAATTGGGCCGTGCTCACAAGCTTATAATCTAAAGGAAAAAGATGAATTTGATACATGGGTTAAAGTGCTACATATAGAATGTGCTTAGTGGGTTTTAAGATTCACTCATATAGAATGTTAGCAGAAGTTTTGGCCTAGGGACAGAAGATTTATTGAGCAAGGAAAGAACACATGTATATTTTGTTTGAGCTGTGTAGAGAGAGGTGGTGTAATTAGGTAGAATAGCTTTGGGAGGACAGTAGGGTGAGTGGGGGGATAGTTTACTGATGCCGGGAAACCCCACAGGGTGGCTGTCATTTTTCAAACAGATGACAGGAGCTGATTGGTTGGAGCACCATTATCATACGCCACCTCCGCGATCCCTGTAGCGCAGTGAGAAGACAGACCTGCTCCTCACTGTGCATGCCCCGGCATCTGAGAGCAGCAGGTCACGCCAGACCTGCTGCTATGGACAGAGAGCAGGGAAGTATGCAGCTTCCCTGCTCTGTCCGGCTTGTGGCAACAGATAACGCTATCCTCTGATGAGGAATCTGTATCGCAGGAGGGGACGGAAAGCTGAGCTTTTCGTTCCTTCATGAATCACACTCACTGCAGGCATGGAGCAGGGGAACCGCTGGAGAATACACTTTTCCACGGTAAACTAGCTCTATTAATAGCACGAAGCAGAGAAGAGCCCTGATTTCAGGTAAACAGGGCTCTCCTCTGCATCATGAATAGACTCCAAAGTGTACTATTCTTTTTCTATTTATTTCCTGTGCAGTTGACCAGTTTTCATCATTAAATTGCCAGCCCTGGATGCAGTGTCTACTCTGTCACTAAGCTGAGTTGTCCTTGTAAATAGTAAGCTGACCTGAGGCAGCCTTCCTTTCAGTCCTGGAAGAAGTAGGTTACATAAAGCCAACAGGTTTCATCTTGCAGAGAAATAATAATACATTATTTTAATTGTTTTATAATACAGAAAACATTTTTTTTCTTTTTTTGCTGTTGTTGTCTGTAATAACCCACTAGGCCTAGTGTTTTCCAAACTCATTCCTCAGGGAGCACTAACAGTGCATTATGCCTTGTTTCAGTTTCCATTTTTCATACATAATTGGTGCACAGGTTTATTCATTACTGGGTGAGACATTTCAAAAGATCCACAGGTGGAGATAATTATTTCACTTGCGATTCTGTGAGGAGACCTGGAAAACAGCACTGTTAGTGCTGCTTCCTGAGGAATGAGTTTGGGATACTAGACAAGGAAAATTTCTTGCTGCTGTATTACCAGTTTTGGCCCATAGGTGGTGATGCAGTGCTAAACCAATCATCAAGTGCTTATTTATTACACCCTTACAGAGGGCCTGATTCAGAGCCGGATGCTATTTGCGGTCGTTCGTCCAGAAAATAGGGGTGGCTATTCAAATGAACCGTTCGATCATTGCGGTCTGTTCACGCCTCTATGTCTCAACGAGCGAACAAAACTTGCGGTCTTTTTCTTTAAAAATACGCCCCCTGGCCGCTCGCATCCTACGTCATGTCCGCTATTTATTAGATTAATCGAGTACATCGACCAGCGTATGAACTGCTCGCTATTCTTGTGGTTGGTTTTTGCTACCACAATCTTGCGAGCAGTTCTGGCTATAAAATAACCCAGTGACGCTGCTGTATTAATTATGCACACCCATAAAACGCCCGTTTTGACCTTTTGGCACGCCTGCGTTCGGATCTCCACTCCCCGTTTTCAAGCACCTTCCCCTCTTACCACCCACATACGCCTCCTCCTGTCACTCAAAATAGCAGGCATTCGCTATTTAGCGAACAAACAAATTTTGGCCGCACTGACTGGTTCGCGCATGCGTATTACGATCCGTACGCATGCGCAGTTGGGCAAACATCGCTCGGAGCGAACGAGCGGCCGCTTACGAGCGGCTCTGAATCAGGCCCAGAGTGAAGTATTTTAGGGTAAAATTGTTATAGATTATAAATTCACTGTGTTTTTGGTATTCGTATTTTTGATTTACTTCATGTATCAAAAATGTAATGTGACAATTGCTTGCCTGAGCAATAGCGTGTTTATATATATATATATATATATATATATATTACCTTGAAAATGGTTTCATAATGTACCGAAACATCGGACTCATGTTTGTCATTATGCTGATCCAATAAAGAAATTATGCGTCTTAAAATTTGGTGAGTGCACCTGGAACTTTCTTTTTTGGATAGGCTATGTGGCTGTGTCTGCTGGCATTTTTAGCTGCACCCTAGCATTTGGATTTCCTATGTGAGTGCGGACCCGTCTCTCTCTTAAAAGGGCATGGCTATTACTAGCATGACACTTCAAGTAAAAGCATTGTTATTTTAAAAATCTGGCATAAACATTAGAAGCGCCGGGTTTTACAACCCAATGCTTCATAAATAAACCGCTGAAGATCTGGCAGCCTGAGAAGTATTGAGCAGGTTTAAATAGCCTGCTTGCTGATGAGAGGGTGGGCTCTTGCATTGGCTTGGCCATGTGACTGAGGGCCTGATTTATTACCGTACGCAACTGCGATTACACATGCAATCTGCCCATTGTTTCGCACAGAGCATGCTTATGCATCGCAGTGCGCAAACCAGCCACTGTGATGGGGAGTGACTATGCAGACCCATCACAGAGTGATTGACATGAAATGCCATTTGTGGGTGGTGACGGGGGGTGGTCGGCCAAACGCAGGAGTGCCAGTGCATTCGCACGCCATTGCAGGGGTGGCATAAACTACCCACTGCTGTGCCATACGCAGTCTGAGGCCTGATAGCGTGCGTTGTTGTTAGTAATTTCTGAGTAAGGTCAGAGCTTGTGCAAGTGTACGTGAGGCTGCGATGGTACTCGACTGTACCGATGGTTTCGCTATTCTACTAAGTATTACGGATGTGTGCAATGGGCGTCCTTATATAGTGCTGAGTTTGCATTGCAATCGCAATAGATTAGCATACTATCACAGTTGAACTGCGTGCATACGCAATATTGCATACCAAAGTGAAGCAGGCCCTGAGCCTTTAACCATACTTGCCGACAATCAGCTCCAGCCTTCCGGGAGGGAGCTGATTGTCGGCTAACAGCGGGGGGCGGGGACGGCCATTGGGGGCGGAGCCGGGGGCGCGGCTGGTCAGGTTTTTCCCATTGGGGGTGGAGCCGGGGGCGGGGCCGCATGATCGTGTCATCGTGGCTCCGCCCCCTCTTCACAATGCCGTTATTTTCAGTGTTGTGAAGCAGGGGGCGGGGCCAGGATGACGCGATTCAGCGCGAATCGCGTCACCGGCCCCCCGCTGCGGGGTTTTTTAGTTGTTTCAGGAGGGAGGTAGGGAGGGTCTGGGACTTCCGGGAGGCTTGCCTGCCTTTCCGGGGGGCCGGGAGCGGCACCCGAAAATCGGGAGGCTCCCGGCCAAATCGGGAGGGTAGGCAAGCCTGCCTTTAACCCTTTCTCTGCTGAGGATGAGTGGGGCTCGTCTATTGCATATGCCCTAATAGTCCGGGGCTGGCTGGCAACTTTTAGCCTGGGGGGCAAGTGCATGCAGGCGGCCCTGGCAGAGGAGTAGCGTGTAGCCAGGGTGCCCAAAGAACGTGCGTGCTACGGCGCTCCCCCCCACCCCCCCTCAAGTGTTCCAGGGAGGAGGCGGGTCCATATGGGATTAATGTAAAGTAAAAATAAAGATATGGGGCAGCCCCGTTGTGGTGCCCATATGCAGTGCCCCCCTGAGCCCTAGGAGAGGATCCCCTTATGCAGGCCTCCAGTAGTGCCCCCAGTAGTGATCCCCCCTATGCAGTGCCCCTTATACAGTGTCCCCAGTAGTGGTCCCCCCTTTGCAGTGCCCCCAGTAGTATGCCCCTTATATAGTGCCCCCAGTAGTGGTACCCCCTATGCAGTGCCCCTTATATAGTGCCCCCAGTAGCAGTCCACCCCCCATGCAGTGCCCCCAATAGTGGTAACCCTTATGCAGTGCCCCTTAAATAGTGGCCCCAGTTGTAGTCTCCCCCCTATGCAGTAAACCCAGTATTGCCCTTTTGATAGAGCCTCCAGCAGTGGTCCCTCGATGCAGTGCCCCCAGTGGTAGTCCCCTCCCCCCTATGTAGTGCCCCTAGTAGTAGTCCCCTGCCCCCTCTGCAGTGCCCCTAGTAGTTGTCCGCTCCACTTGTAGTGCCCCTAGTAGTAGTAGTCCCCCCTTGTAGTGCCCCTAGTAGTAGTAGTCCCCCCTTGTAGTAGTAGTCCCCCCTTGTAGTGCCCCCAGTAGTAGTCCCCCCAGTTGTAGTCCCCCCCTTGAAGTGCCCCCAGTAACAATCCCCAGTAGTGGTCTCCACCTTGCAGTGCTGCCAGTAGTGGTCCCTCCTTGTAGTGCCCCCCCCTGTAGTGCCCCCAGTAGTGATCCCCCCTTGTAGTGCCCCCAGTAGTGGTCTCCCTCTTGTAGTGCCCCCAGTAGTAGTCCCTCCCTCTTGTAGCGCCCCCAGTAGTAGTCCCCCCTTTGTAGTGCCCCCAGTAGTAGTAGTCCCCCCCTTGTATTGCCCCCAGTAGTAGTAGTCCCCCCCCTTGCAGTGCCTCCAGTAGTGGTTCCCCCCTTGTAGTGCCCCCAGTAGTAGTCCCCCTCGTAGTGCCCCCAGCAGTAGTCCCCCCCTTGTAGTGCCCCCAGTAGTAGTAGCCCCCCCCTTGTATTGCCCCCAGTAGTAGTAGTCCCCCCCTTGTATTGGCCCCAGTAGTAGTCCCCCCTTGTATTGCCCCCAGTAGTAGTAGTCCCCCCCTTGCAGTGCCTCCAGTAGTGGTTTACCCCTTGTAGTGCCCCCAATAGTAGTAGTCCCCCCCCTTGTAGTGCCCCCAGTAGTAGTAGTCCCCCCTTGTAGTGTCCCCAGTAGTAGTAGCCCCTTGTATTGCTTCCAGTAGTACTAGTCCCCCCCTTGTATTGCCCCCAGTAGTAGTAGTCCCCCCCCTTTTATTGCCCCCAGTAGTAGTAGTCCCCCCTTTGTATTGCCCCCAGTAGTAGTAGCCCCCCCCTTGCAGTGCCTCCAGTAGTGGTTCCCCCCTTGCAGTGCCCAGTAGTAGTAGTCCCCCCCATTGTAGTGCCCCCAGTAGTGGTCTACCCCTTGTAGTGCCCGCCCCTCCCCCAGTAGACACACGTAATAAAATAAAATAAAAAAACACTTACCTGAATCCCCTCTCCCGCCATCGCCATCCGCTCCTCCGTCTGTCCTTCCCGGGCCGCTCTGCATTATGGGAGACGTCATGACATCATGACGCCTCTCCCATTGCCCACTGCGGGAGCTGGAAGATGGAGTGGTTCCTCCAGTGGGCGCAGCAGCAGCTAATGAGAGTCTGACAGACTCTCTTTGGCTGCTTATCAAAACAAACACACAGCTGCCGGTGCCGGCGGCTGTGTGTTGTCACTTGTGTAGCGCTGACCGAACTCCGTCTGGTCAGCGCTACACACGCGGAGCAGTCTGTGTCACAGAGACACAGACTGCCAGCGGCCCGCATGACGCTGCGGCCCAGGGGGCACATGGCAACCTGCCCACCGGCCCAGCCCACCACTGCTAATAGTGCAGAGAGGACGAGTCGCATCTTTCAAAACAAAGTACCTCTCCATAAAGGCTAATGTCTGGTGATCAGTGGGTGACCTTCGCCATTTTACTAAATATACATTTCTCTTTCTTGAACCATCATAGTCCAAATGGGAAATAGAACCTTCTTTTCATCTTTCTTTATCTGTTGTAGCCAAACTGGGGGAAAAAAAATAAAAATCCACCGGCTCATTAGCAATGACCGCCATTAAATGATGAAAGCAGGAAATCTCAATAATGCTGGGTACACACTGGACGATGTGTGTACCCAGCGATGTCAGATGTGGCGGACTCGCACTTACACATACACACTTGCCGATGCCAGCAACGACGGACGACAGCAGGGGGGTGGGGAGGCATACTGCATTCTGCAGCATGGCATCGTTAACGATATCCCAGATTGGACTGCATGTTCAGACGACTGTGGATATGACTCGAGGGAGCGCGCATCGTTCGTCGCTAAGTGTATGCACACTGGACAATTTGAACGGTATATCGTTGAAAGATATCGTTATTGTTCAGAAATATATTAAGTCAATGGATCAAAATTATTTATCTCTAATATTTGGGGGGCAGAGTATTTGTTTTATCATTACGCTAAAGCACAATTTGTTTATTATTACACAGAAGGGCCTACACTTGTGGCACTATAAGTGACAGTATGCACTGCCGCCTCTATGTGGGCTAGCATGCAATAACAAGGGAAATCAATGCATACTTGTAGTGCCAGAAGTACAAACACAATTGTCTTACATGTATCCTGGTACCATTAGCCAGGGTAGAATGAGGGGCCCATTGCTACATAGCATTGGGCCCGGCCAGAGCCGGATTTAGACTTCATGGGGCCCTAGGCAAGATACCAGTTAATATATTTTCTATAGGCACAGGAGGAAAAACAAATATGTGTCTACACATTTTGCAATATGAGTCAGGGCTGCCAAACATGAGTTCACAGGACTAGGGCATGTTAAGATGCATTTGGAACAGGACAAGATTATATATATATATATATATATATATATATATATATATATAAGCTCTCACAAGCAGGGCCCTCTTCCCTCATGTGCTTTTCCTTCATATACCTATATGATCATATGTGCCATACCCCTTTGGTCTCTGCTGCCCTGATGCAGGAACATTTATAAAGTTTGTCCTTGTCCTGCTATGTCTTGAACTGTAGGTCATGGCTTTCTTGTATTGCTAATTTGTTTATATACTTTGGTAGGTGCTGCAGAACCCTTGTGGCGCCATATAAGTGAGTCTGGATATACATACAACAGAATCCAGCAGCACTCAGTGTGAAAAACGACAGGAGACAAGTGGGCCTGATTCAGCAAGGAACGCACGCTAGCAGATGCACGCACCCAGCCACTGCGAGTATCTGCTAATCAATGCATAAGTGCGCAGACCGCAGCACAAGAAGCAGAAACCCAGCAAAACATAAAGCCGCCCTCCTCTGCCGTGATTGACAGCATAAACATCGGGAACATTGCCATCGAAGCTGCGTAAAAGCTAAGGGTAGACCTGACATGCCGCAGGACTTGAGATATTCCTGCATGCAGGGAGGCGCCTGGGGAGCGTGCGGTGCTGCTGAGAGTAATTTATGCACGTCCTCATAATGGTGTGCGAACGGCCTGCGTTCGGCAGACCACCCCCCTGTCACCACCCCAAATCAATATCGGAGGTCTCTGCAGGCTCCCTATGTACTCTAATGGAGCCCTAACGGTACGCAGCAACCTGTGCACGCAATGCGATGCATACGCATGCACAGAATGAAAGCATCGGTTGAGTGCGTGCGTTCTCTCACTTGCGTTGCTTGCTGAATCAGGCCCAGTGACCGTTACTAAACCAACGTTTTAATGAGTTTAATCAATTTTCCTCATTATTCTGGTGTGTGTGTGAATATATAGATATACAGTCAGGTCTATGAATATTGGGACATTGACAGAATTTTCAGATTTTGGCCTCTACTCACCACCACAATGGTTTTGAAATGAAACAAACAAGATGTGCTTTAACTGCAGACTTTCAGATTTAATTTGAGGGTAATTACATCCAAATCGGGTGAACGGTGTAGGAATTACAAAAGTTTCAATATGTGCCTCCCACTTTTTAAGGGGCCAAAAGTAATGGGACTATCAACTCAAAAGCTATTTCATGGACAGGTGTGGGCTATTCCCTCGTTATTTCATTATCAATTAAGCAGGTAAAAGGTCTGGAGTTGATTCTAGGTGTGACATTTGCATTTGGAATCAGTTGCTGTCAACTCTCAATATGAGATCCAAAGAGCTGTCACTATCAGTGAAGCAAGCCATCATTAGGCTGAAAAATCAAAACAAACCCATCAGAGAGATAGCAAAAACATTAGGTGTGGCCAAATCAACTGTTTGGAACATTCTTAAAAAGAAAGAACACACCGGAGAGCTCAGCAACACCAAAAGACCCGGAAGACCACGGAAAACAATTCTGGTGGATGACAAAAGAATTATTTCCCTGGTGAAGAAAAACCCCTTCACAACAGTTGGCCAAATCAAGAACACTCTCCAGGAGGTAGATGTATATGTGTCAAAGTCAACAATCAAGAGAAGACTTCACAAGAGTGAATATAGAGGGTTCACTACAAGATGCAAACCATTGGTGAGCCACAAAAACAGGAAGACCAGATTAGAGTTTGCCAAACAACATCTAAAAAAGCCATTACAGTTCTGGAACAACATCCTATTGACAGATGAGACAAAGATCAACTTGTACCAGAGTGATGGGAAGAGAAGGAAAGGAACTGCTCATGATCCAAAACATACCACGTCATCAGTGAAGCATGGTGGTGGTAGTGTCATGGCGTGGGCATGTATGGCTGCCAATGGAACTGGTTCCCTTGTATTTATTGATGATGTGACTGCTGACAAAAGCAGCAGAATTAATTCTGAAGTGTTTCGGGCAATATTATATGCTCCTATTCAGTCAAATGCTTCAGAACTCATTGGACAGCGCTTCACAGTGCAGATGGACAATGACCCGAAGCATACTGCAAAAGCAACCAAAGAGTTTTTTAAGGCTAAAAAGTGGAATGTTATGCAATGACCAAGTCAATCCCCTGACCTGAATCCGATTGAGCATGCATTTAACTTGATGAAGACAAAACTGAAGGGAAAACTCCCCAAGAACAAGCAGGAACTGAAGACATTTGCAGTAGAGGCCTGGCAGAGCATCACCAGGGATGAAACCCAGCGTCTGGTGTTGTCTATGCGTTCCAGACTTCAGGCTGTAATTGCCTGCAAAGGATTTGCAACAAAGTATTAAAAAGTGAAAGTTAGATTTAGGATTGTTTAGTTTGTTCCATTACTTTTGGCCCCTTAAAAAGTGGGAGGCACATATAGAAACCGTTGTAATTCCTACACCGTTCACCTGATTTGGATGTAATTACCCTCAAATTAAATCTGAAAGTCTGCAGTTAAATCACATCTTGTTTGTTTCATTTCAAAGCCATTGTGGTGGTGTATAGAGGACAACATATGAAAATTCTGTCAATGTCCCAATATTTATGGACCTGACTGTATATCATCTAGTGACACTGTAAAAACTGTGCATATATCACAGCAGGTGTCACTAGAGCTAGATACACATATTCATATTATATACACAATATAAATATATATTTATAGTGTGTATATGATATGAATGTGTATCTTGCCCTAGTGACACCTGCTATGATATATGCACAGTTTTTACAAGGTCACTAGATCCATATATATATATATATATATATATATATATATATATATATATATAGATCTATATATATATATAATCCTCCTGTAATGAATATGTACAGTATATGGAGCCAGGCCAACTGTGTATATACTACTAACAAATATGAACAGTACCTGTGTGCTGCCATTCGCGCTGATTGCTGCTGGTGGGCGGTGCAAGTCTTGCAGTGACAGAGAGGCTGATGTACCTGCTGGGGCGGATACGGCAGGAGCTAACTGGGACAGGGAGGCGGGCCACGGACGCGGACCCGGTAACCCTTGTTTCAGCTGGGAGGGACAGGGCGGATGGTCCCCGCCGAGCGGTGAGTGATACTTTGCAGTGTGCCGCACGCAGGCTGGCGGCTGCATACAACACAGTCTCTCTCTCCGAGAGAGCACCAACAGCCGCGTGGGATTGGAGGCGGGACCACACAGTACTCGCGCAGTGCTCCTCTGGGAGCGCTGTGAAGTTGTGAACGGGTGATTACTGCAGGCAAAGGGGCCCGTCCACGGGCCCCTTGGGTCCCGCCGGGCCCTAGGCAAGTGCCTAGGATGCGTAGCGGGAAATTCGGCCCTGGGCCCAGCAACTCATAATATTGAAATTTCCTTTAGGATTAGTGTTAGGGTAACCTTTTGGGTTAGGGAAAGAATTACAGGAAAAAGATTATGTTGACTTTTCAACAATATCGATATTCGACATCATGAACATGTACACATGTTCAATGTCGACAGTCTAATAATGACATAACGAATGTTGACAATGTGAATGTCGACTAAATATAACACACACAAAGCATAACTTCAAAGTATGTCTTGTTTGGAGGTGTTGAGATAAATACTCCCATATAATTGCTTTTAGCTCAACTTTAATAGAAAAATAAAAAAATATATATATTTTTTGGAGGATTTTGGAAGCATTTAGTTTGACGTGTCAGTAGGTATAACCAAACTGATGAGATATTCTGGAAATATATACAGCAGGATTCATCAATTGCAAAAATGCGGTCAATCCTCTGAAAAACTGTGTTTGATCGCATTGCCCATCAGGGGCGTCAGGATGATTTTATGTTGGGGGCAATATAAACTCGTGGCGACGCCTCCCCCCTTCCACCCTCCAACTTACCTGTTGCTTGGCTCAAAGGCACTGGAGCACCATGGAGCAGCGACTTAAAGACTGCACATTACACCTCCTCTGTGTAGTGCAGGGGCCGTGCAGCCTAACACTATAATGCACAGCCCCTGACTGTCCGCCGCTCACTGGCGCCTTTCTGTTCTGACACTTATGTTGCTCATATGCACCAAGCTTTGGAAAGCTAAACGTTCCGGCACTCAAACCTGATACCTAATAGAAGCCTATGAGCTTCTCTCCACATTGTTCCCTGAAAGTGATCCAATCAGATCTAAATGCCGCTATTCTTGCGATCAGTGGCGGGATGCATGGCATGCAAAATGCGATGCTTGATGTATTCCGCCAATAGTCTTCTGAAAAGAATAAAGTATAATTTGTGTGGGTCCTGCATAAGTAAATACTGATACTACTGGAATGTGACACTCCCAAAAAGTACCAAAGGGGTGAGAAAAGCCTTAGCATTGAAAGACGTTAAGTGTAAAGGCAAAAAAACACTTCATAATACAGAGGGTTGCTGCTAAAACAGGATGTCGTCATGTTGTCGAAGATCACAATGTCGACTGTCAAAAGATCAATGCCATAATTTTAATGTCATAGTGCCGACATGGTAAAAATTGTGACATATTAAATGTCAACAATAAAAAGGTTGACAATGAAACCTCAGGGTTAAACTAGGTACACACTGTAAGATATATTGGGGTAGATGTATTATATATCGTGCCTTGACAACTCTTCCTGCTTCGCCTCTTTACGGAGCCGAAGCAGGAAGCACTACCGATGAGATGTATTAACATCTCATCCGCTGGAGTGGGGGAGAGAAAACTTCACCCTCCGGCGATCCCTGCCTGAGCACACAGCGCATCTTGTAGACAGCAGTGCCGATAATGACAGGGGTGCATATAATACATGGGGGAGAAGCGGTATGACAAAACGTGCACTGATACTTCCCCATATCGACAGTTAATACATCTACCCCATTGTGCAGGTCGTATAGTGTGTACGCCAATTTGCACATACACAGTGGTCATTCATCGTATCGTGCCATCTACTGTGCTGCACAGCAGACAGGATGATGTGGTGAACGACGTCATGCTGCTACATGTAGCGTGGAACAATATATTATCCGGTCGTACAACGGAGCTTGTAGTACTATGTACTACGCGCACGATGTAGCGTTCCAACTCGTTGATCTGTCAGTTGGGTACATACAGTATTGTATAGTGTAGTGTGTACCCAGCTTTAGGCTTAACATTTAGGGGTCTATTTACTAAGCAGTGTTAGGAGACAGAGGCCCTGATTCAGAGCCGGACGCTCTGACAGAGTGCTCGGTCTGAATCAGGGCCGTCCTTCTAAATTTCTAGAGCGGCCTCCTGGCCGCTCGTATAGCTGTGGGTGACCACAAACAGCTATAGCGAGCGTCCAGAAAGATGGTCGCGATGGTCAAGACCATCGGGCTTGCGACGAGACCCTTGTGGTAGGGTCTTGTTGTCACAAGCCCTGGAGTGCTTTTGGCTCTATCAGAGCCGAAAGCACTCCCACTGACATCACTTGTGATATCAGTGGGGCCGGCCCCAGATGGTAGGCGTTCCCATGGGAACGCCTCCGTCTGGGCAACCACGCCCACCAAAGGGGGTGTACTGTCACTCACCATCGACAGAACGCCCCCTTTATAGCTTGACACGGAGTGACGGCTTGCCCGTCACTATCCGGGTCTCGCACATGCGCACGACGGAGCCGGCTCCGTCGTGCGCATGCGCACTGGGCCAACATCGACCCGCTTGCAAGCGCTCACGAGCGGGTCTGAATTAGGCCCAGAGTGAAAAGTGATAAGACAGTGATAAGGTGCCAGCCAATCAGCTCCCAACTGTCATTTTTCAAATACAGCCTGTGAGATGACAGTTGGGAGCTGATTGGCTGACACCTTATCAGACATCACTTTTCGCTCTGTCTCCTAACACTGCTTAGTAAATAGACCCCTATAGTGTACACACACTTGCTTTTAGGAGACAATGGAGCAATCTCATCAATGTACAGGCAGGGGTAACTTCGGGAGCCACATGAGAAACAGATGTATTAAGCTCTAGAAAGAGATAAAGTGGACAGTGATAAACGGCCAGACACTCAGCTCCTAACTGTCATGTTACAGGCTGTGTTTGAAAAATTACAGTTAGGAGCTGATTGGTTGGTCGTTTATCACTCTCCAATTTATCGCTTTCTAGATACATCTGTCCCAGTGCGGGTAGAACACAAGTTACAATGAGTGGCCCCAGGCGATTACATTATATAAGATATAAGGCTGAGAGCTCCCGAGCCCCGCATAGCTGACAGTCGGGTATAGCAGACGGGCGGAGTATTCCGGAAACTGTCGAGGAGGAGAGTCCATGTTCCCGGGATCCCGTCCTCTGCCCCATTCCCATTCCCAGGCTGCTTTGCGTGTCCAGAGCCCCCACCCCGTGTCCTCGGCCGGCCCCTCTCTCCTGCCCCAAAGAGCAGAGCGCAGCACACACCACCATAGCCCCCCACCCAGAGCCAGGTCCCGGGAACCCCTGCACTACCCCGGCCATCGGACCCACACAGCCACCCTCCTCCACCGCGGCCTCAGACCCTGTCCCGGAGAGCAGCTGCAGCCGGGATCCCAGCAGCGGAGAAAGTTTCCTGGAAGTTGGTGGGAACCAGCTGCAGCCCGGAGCCAGCATATGAGAGGAGGCTCTCAGCACCCGGACCGCCCTGTAATCAGCCAGCACCCTGCAGGAGAGACTCCCGGCTAGATCACACCTCCCCAGCCCCCCGCGCCGTACAGGCAGAGGAGACCCCTATGCTCCGGAGGATGCGGCCCCCCGTGCTGCTGCTGCTCGCCCTGCTCCTGCTGTTGGCAGACGCCGCCCGGGCGGCGATGGACGAGTGCACGGCACACGGGCGGCTGCAGCGCTGCATGCCCGAGTTTGTTAATGCCGCCTTTAACGTTACCGTGGTGGCCACCAACACCTGCGGGTCACCCCCAGAGGAGTACTGCGTGCAGACCGGCGTCACCGGGGTCACCAAGTCCTGCCACCTGTGCGATAGCGACCAACCCCACCTGCAGCACAGCGCCGAGTACCTCACCGACTACAACAACCAGGCGGACACCACCTGGTGGCAGAGCCAGACCATGCTGGCTGGGATCCAGTACCCGCACTCCATCAATCTGACCCTGCATCTGGGTGAGTGCCAGCTCCTGTGCCCAGTGCACACCCCCCTTATCTGCACCCCGGTGTATGTGGTCAGCAGGGTCTGCATGGCACTGGGAGGTTGTGGTGGCGCCTCAGTTGTCGCACTCAGCCTGGAGACACTTCCCTGTGCTGTTGCCTATATCGGGGAATGATGATCAGCTTTTTCCATAGCCTAGGGCTGTGTGACTGTGTGCTGTGACACCGCACAAAACAAAGCACCTAGGGCCATATTGATGTGCTTTACATTCACTTTAACCTCTTCATTATTTTACATGTTGGTATTATCAGTTATTCCCAGTAACAAATAATGGAAGTGGAGCTGGTGGATACGTTTGTGGGGGCGGATTTGCTCATGTGTTATGCACGGACCATGCTATATTAATGGTAATGATAATTGTGTATAGGTTGTGGCCGGATTAATCCAGGTGCCCACACTCATAGCTATGGTGTCATTTATAGTTCTGGAAGTCTTGAAGCGGCCCATGCACGGTGTGATAGGCACTGTACGACTCGACGGGGGGGTCTGACATATTGGGCGGTCCCCACACATGGTGCGATCGGGTGGCCGACAGCCAGATATGCTGGCTCTCCCCTACCTGCATAGTGATGCATGGGATTGCACATCGCATCACGAACCTGCAGTAAAATCAAGGGGTGCGATGTACTATCCCACGGGTGTGCATTTGGTCCGACATCAGGCCCATACACGGTGCGATATAGCAGCCAAACTGTACCATCCATCGGATTGGCTGCTTTATCGCACCGTGTATGGCCCGCTTTAGACTCGCATTATACTTTTTATGGCATTACTAGAATATCTCTTTAACCGTTTTATCGGTAGGGGCTCCCACAAGTTAGTTGCTTTGGGGCCTGTGCAAACTCTAATCTGGCCCTGTATGTAGGCTAATATTATTTATTTGGTGTTTATATTGTATGGTGGTGATTCATTTGTTTTAGCTGTGGCTTTTTCTCTTGTGCTCCCAATGGAGCAATTCAATTGTTGATCTGTTGGGTGCGAATAGCTAGGAGTTTGGGCGCCCACAGCAGGACATTAGACGGGATAGCTGCTATACGCGGCTAAACCCCATGCTTTTGGGCTTGCAAACGTTGCTCTGGTGCCTGAAAGGAGCAACAATTGAATTGCTCCGTCGGGTTCTCAAAAAGCCAACACTATACTTTTATACCTGTTTTCCTATCATTTCCCCTCTCTTCTCGTTTGTACCTTCTTTAAACAAAAAAAAAAAAATCAAACATTAATTAATATACAAAAAGAAATAATAGGACAGTGTCCACTGAAAGTACAGCCCTGGCTTCAGCCTTACAATGAAATACCTCTTTTGGGCCATTGACTCTGGTGACACAGGGCCTGATTCAGAGCCGGATGCTCTGACAGAGCGCTCGCTCTGAATCAGGTCTGTCCCTGCTCCTTTTTGGAGCGGCCTCCTGGCCGCTTGCATAGCTGTGGGTGACCACAGCTATAGCGAGCGGCCAAAATGATGGTCGCGATAGTCAAGACCATCGCGACCATCGGGCTTGCGACGAGACCCTGCGGTAGGGTCTCGCTGCCGCAAGTCCAGGAGTGCTTTTGGCTCTTTCAGAGCCGAGAGCACTCCCACTGACATCACTAGTGATGTCAGTGGGGCCGGACCCAGACGGCAGGCGTTCCCATGGGAACGCCTCCGTCTGGGCAGCCACGCCCCCGGCACGCCCACCAAAGGGGGTGTGGTGTCAATCACCATCGACAGCACGCCCCCTTTGGTGCGAGACCCTTAACAACGGCTTGGCCGTCGTTATTCGGGTCTCGCGCATGCGCACGACAGGCGCCTCCGTCGTGCGCATGTGCACTTGGGCACCATCAACCCGCTTGCAAGCGCTCAGTGCTCGCGAGCAGGTCAGAATCAGGCCCACTGTCCGAAGACTTTAATTGTACTTTTGTGTAATTAGACAGTGAAAGACTGTTTTATTTTCCACTCACCAAAGAAGCAATTGAATGCCTGGTGCAGAAAATAGCACCTCAGGCTGTGTGAGTGAACACAACATCTGTTAAGTCTTCTGTCCTGTACTCATCCTGGATACCATGAAAGGTGAACCTTTGAGGCTGAGGTGCATGGTGGACTGACAGAGGTGTGTTTATATTACTATTCCATACATCTTATATTTTTTTGCTTTTGTTATTTTAAATTATTTGCGCACATATGCAGGATATATATAGTGAGGGGTTCAGATCTAATTTTGTATGTGGAGTTTCTTTGAAGCTGGATACTTTTTAAAGTTGGTCTATTTTTTGCTCCCAACAAAATGGAAACAACAATTGTGTAGATTACACATGTATTTAGTCATTAGGTTAGCTGTCGGCAAATGCTTTTAAAACAACCTGTCTCCCTTTGATTGTAATGAATAGCAGTGTCTTCTCAATTCACACATAGCATAACGTCACATTTATTTTAGGTTTATACCGCAATGTTTTAGATGGCTATGTTCATAAATAAGTACTTATTTTGTCTTCCTTTATTTTGTTACTTCTACCTCCTTTCCTGTTTAGAGGATTCCAACTTTTAGTGACCTTCCTTTGCAGACAAATTCCCACCATGCACTTTGGTGGCCAACCAATTTGCTCATATTCATTAATGATGTTACAAAGGATCTATAACCTATACATCTATTGTACATTGAATTCTTAGGTTGGGAAAGTTAATATTTGTTTCTTAGGTGTGACTGCTTTGTTGTCTGTGGCACATATAAGGCCTTGGACACGTAAGCGTTTTCATGTGTCCTTGGTACGTTGATTTGAGGTGTGGTCATACATTTATGTAGACGTATCTGTGAATGCACCTTGTAATGTTGTTCTGCTGTGTGAAATTTGAATGAGAGAGCACACTGTTGCGTTGTGGAAAGTACACTAGTGTGCTTAGCTGTTTGAGGGAAAATGCGCACACGTGTGTATGCGCTCCTAAAATGGGTTCTTCACCTATAAAAAGGAGTAACACTTATCTGGTCATAGCCGTGAAACATTGTTTGGTAGCATTGTCTTTTGTCCAACGACCAACCAGCATGAACACCTCTGTGTACTCAAGGTGCATTCACCAATATGGTATGTTCACATAAACACTTGAACTCATGTCCACATAATGCAGTTCTAGTGCCCGTGTATAGTAGCCACTTATGCTGAATACACACTGGATGATGTATGATTCATACAGCTAACTAACAATATATCGTACCGACCATCTGTAAGTATGTACAAACAAAATATCTGTAAACGATAATGACATCACAATGACCTCACAATTGGGCGGGCATATATAAATGGGTACTTCTGACCAGACAAATCGGTAAGTGTCTATGCACCATATAGTTTTGTGCATCCTTGCCAAAATCGTTTAATCGGTCAGTCGGTTATTTGATCCATTGTTCAGGTGTGTACCCCACATAAGGTTTTGAGATCAATTCCTGACCAAGTCACTATGAGGGGAATCCAATTGTTTTCTTGCACCCGATCACATGTCTAAAGTGATGGGACTATATTCAATTGTTTGTGCATGTCGTGCCCAAATGCACCGGGTTTAGACGTGTAAAGTGGCTAAACCCGTAGTGGTAGCTAACGCTGACTCTGGGTGCCAAAAAGCCTTAGATGTGTTTTGCGGATTTCTGCTAGCCACCTCAGGAGAGTGCAAGCAGAAATAATGGGCGCCCATCGGCACAAACAACAATATAAAAATGCTCCCGTCACTTTAGACTGGAGCAGCGGACAGTGCAAAACAATGGAATTTCTCCCTAAGTGTGGAGTTCATATGTTCTCCTTGTGTTTGCGAGGGTTTCCTCCCACACTCCAAAAAAATACTGGTAGGTTAATTTGTTTCTGACAGAAAATTACGTGTGTGTACATGTGATAGGGTATATAGGGCTTGATTCAGTGTTGTACGCAAAAAGCCCAGTGGTTTGTGTACAACTCAGATTGTTGCTGATTGGCACATGTGCCGATCGGTGTCTGTAACACTGGTCGCAGTGATTGATATGCTGTGACCGTTTGGGAGAGACGACAGGAAGCGATTTTGAGGCGTGTCGAGGCCAGTGCAAACTTTTTGCAACACAACTTCACTGGACGAAATAATTAATTTCACTCAGATGTCCGGTGTTCACTCAAGTGAGCTGATGGCTGGGTCCTCGGATACAGCTGGAGATGTCTATTTACACAAGACACGCCTCCTGCGGCATTAGCATAATTCCACATCGCCACTGCATACAAAGTCGTAGCAGCGATGTGAATAGTGTAAAACTCTATATCTGGCTCATAGATTGTACATTCCACTGGGACAGGAACCAATGGAACGACTGAAATATTTTCTGTAAACGCTGCATAAGTGTGCACTATATAAATTACTGGTAATAAATATGTCAACTTCCCTGCACACAATTAAAAATAAATTAATTAAATTGAAAATTGATGTTTTAAAGTGGTCCAATGGTTAGTGGTGGTTCTGGGATCGGGTTGGGCTGATATGTTGATTGTCATGTCGACATCATGGATATGTTGGCATTCTCAGACAGTGATGAAATGTCAACATATTGTTCCCGGTGACCAAAAGGTGACTTGCCTGCTCCAGCCGCTTCCTCGGTCCTGGCAGTCATGTGACTTTCAGGTGCCTAACCCTAATGTCGACATGCTGACCATGTGGACATTTCACCTGTCGACTTTCTGAGAATTTTGACAACGTAACTGTCGACATTGTCGATCTTTTGACCACGTTCCCTGGGATCCTATGTTTTTACACATTCCATATATCATTGCCCATATTTTTATTCATGTTCGTGTATTTCTTTATGGATTTATGATTCACAACAGTAATAATTGAATGGGGATGTCTTCTCTACTATAAACATATTCGATAGAAGCTAAAGTACAAAAGGAACACATAGTTAATAACAGATTCTGGGGATTACAAACAGATTTGGTTCCTAGTTCCCTGGCTCCCAGACAAAAATTTAACATGTCTCAAAAGTGGATTATTTTAGTCAATGATGTGTATCCTTTACCAAGAAAATATATTCTGTCTTAGTTTTTTTTGTACCTCTTTACACCTTTTGTTGTGTTTTGCGTGATTGTGTTGAACTTTCTTAGTTTTTGATTATTGGCATGCGGATGCTCTAAGGGGGGAATTAGCCATGGGACTTACCTCAGGAGAATGCAAGTCGAAATCCATGTTAAGTGCGCCCTCAGGGCTATCTGCTCTCTGTAATTGCATAGCTCCAGGCACTTAACCCTGAATCTATTGCTGGGTACACACTGCACAAATATATCTGCAGATCGAGTGATCTGCAGATATATATGTAGATGATGGTCGTTCATATACACATATACGAACATCATCTTCCCCCTCTCCGCAGCTTGCCGCTGCATCTGTATGGGCGATCCTAGCAAACATCAAACAATTTTAAGACCATTACGTAGTTTGGTGTGTTAGACACTGTCTGATGCCTTTATGTTCTGCACCAATACAATCATTGTGTTCTAAACCACTGTATTCATGAATGTTTACTTGTATTTTTTTAGTTCGGCTGTTAACATTCTCATTGAAATTTGAATATCCAGGGTGTTTCATCTGCAGAAGATGAATGTACAAATTAACCTCTGTTTCTGCCCTTTCCTCTTATTTGTTTGAACATGTACTGTATATTAAGCCAAATGAGAACAGTCATGTAGAGTTAAGCTCTGTACACACTGACAGATACATTGGCCGATCAATCGATCGGCCAATGTATCTGCTGCCCATCGGGCAGTGTGTACCCGCGATATGTCGGTGAACGTCAGTGTTCACCGACATATCGCATTAGCTGTGCTGCACAACCAATGGACAGATATGTCTGCAGACATATCTGTCCATCGGTAGGTGTGTACGGATGGTCTGCAGACCAGCCCGTACAAACAGCGGGAGCCGCGAGGAGGGGGTCGGGGCACTCCCGCCGTGTCATGCCCCCTGGTCGCCGGGACCCGCAGCAAGACACATATGATGGCCGTTCAGTGTGTATGAACGACCATCATCTGCATTTATATCTGTATAGTGTGTACCCACCTTAAGGATGCAGAATTGAATGCGCCCGTTTGTGGAGGGTATCTTGTATGTCTTCACACTGAGCATACACTGGAACCAAACATGCAATCGTAAGAATTCAGTAGCACCTGCAGTTGGTGGCATGGCTGTGTGGTAATGGGGTATAACCACATGTAGTGTCAGTGAGGGCATGCCGATGGAATTTCGGGCTTCCGTAGAGTTGTGCGTACATGTAAATATGCCTAATTTCAGACAGACCTTTTGCACCAGGAATATGGCTGCTGCAAGTGCGCACTGATGATTGTGCATGAAACCAAGCATATGGGTAGGGTGGCATACAAATCTGCCAGTTGGTGAATATATACATTTCTTTAGGCTCAGATGCATGTTCTAGTTTCTGATATACAAGTAATTAATGGCTTTAGTGTTAAACACTGTAGGGCTGATCAAGAGTTGGAAGTAGATCAGGCATATGTTGCTCCCGAACTGCGTGCATGGAATAAATGTGTATATTTGCCAGTGTGCACAGTTCTATGCATCTTATGATGTGCCCACCTGGTTTGCTATTCGTCGCCCTCCTCATCCGTGCATGTTGGCACCGAACCTATATCAGGTACAAAAGATATGTCTGGAAATAGGCATATTTTTGCTTATGTCCAACTGTGCATAGATCTCAGCTGGCCAGCGTACCGTCACTAAACTGTGCCTACATGAGAACACCGTGTTACAGCCTAGTTCTGCCCAATCAGTCATAAGTGTAGCAATGTGATTGAAATATGTACGTTTCTGCATCATCAGGACTTGCACTCCATTTCAGAGCAACGTTAATAAAGGGGGTGATTCAATTCAGCATGAATTGATTAGTGCTGGGAGGGAGTTATTTAATTCAACGCGATGTTTACTCTGACAGGAAGTAGTTAAGACTGACGGTTCTCGCGACTTAACCTGGGTGTTTTAGTCGCGGAGAACCGCCAGTCTTCGACTAAAGTGCCGGCCTTGAGGCTGTTAGCACTGCGCTAAGCTGGAAATCGGCCTCACGGCTGGCACATTAATCCAGTTTCTCCTCACACACTCAGTAGGGTCCAAGGAGAAATCATTAGTCTGACTAAACAGCGCTTTGAATTGAATAGCTCCGGGAGCTCCTTCACGGCGCTATTCAATTCACCCTTAGGGCCATATTCAATTAGCTGCTATTAAGCCGTTTTCGGCGAAGAAAGTTTTCGCCGGTGACGTCATTTCACCAGGTGAAAACTTATCCCCGTATTCAAGTCCAAAGACTTTTCACCGGTGCGAAAAGTCTGCGCCTCGTAAACAGCGGAAAAGATTGCCTCTGAATGCAGGCAGTAAGAAGTGCAGAATTGGTGGTTTGGGGTGCAAAGTTGGGGGAACACAGCCTTGGGACAGCCCCCCAAAGGTAAACCGTCAAAAGTTTAAAAAAATACTGTAGATTACCCCAAAAAAGTACTTTTGTTTTGGGGACGAAAAAGTCCAATGTTGGGGGACAAACTTAAAAACTAGCGAAAGACTCCAGGGGATCCCCCAAGTATGCCCCATGTGTTTTGGTTTTGTTGTTTGTTTGTCTTTATTGCAGGTGCTTGCTGAAGGTGCGTTTTTTTTATTTATTTTTTAAAAAAAACATAAAATCTCACTTTAGCGATTTTTAACCATGCTTGCACCCCAAATTTGCTGGGACTACTTATTTTTGCCAAAAAAACTGCTAAATGCTATTCTTCACCACTTCTGCAAAGACTCTAATTAGCAGCTATTGAGAGCATTTAAGCACCCAAATACCTTCCCAGGGCTATTTGATCTGTAGTGATCCCCAATGTCAGTGCATCTTTTGGGTGGTATCGGGCTGATTTCCCCAAATATTACGGCACTTTTTGCCTGTTTGAGTTTCGCCGGGGTGCGTTTTCGTGTCCTTTGGAGTTGAATAAGGTGAAAAGCTGCCGCACGCACGGAAAGTTTTCTCCAAAAACACGTGATGTAGGCGGAAAGTCCGGCAGGCAAAAAGGACGGGACTTTTCATGGCTAATTGAATATGCCCCTTAGTATCCAACTTGCTGCGGGTAGCAGTGGTGGATACTAAAACACCGGAGCAATTCAACATTGCTCCAGTGCGGAGAAAGCTGGTCCATAGATCAACTGTCCCTGCGATCCCTATCGCCGCTGCTTTTGTGACACTTAGCACTGCCGAGTCTGACTGCCATTAGCACGAAGCTCCCTATGGCTGAGGGTTAGGGTAGGGGAAGGGGGGTTATGGTTAGGCACCACTAGGGGGGGGGGTTAGGGTTAGGCACTACCCCGAGAGGGTTAGGTTTAGGCACGAACGGGGGGAGGTTAGGTTTAGGCACCCCTAAGGGAGGGTTAGGGGGGGGAGAGGGGAGGGTTAGGGTACTTACCTTCACCTGTTGGGATTTCGACCACACAGCCGCCGGCATTACATGATGATTCCATGAATAGACCCCTATGTAACAGGAAAACTGTATAGAGAAGAGATTGCTGAAAGACTTCACAGTCTCTCTCATTAAATAACTGTTTCATGCGGAGCAATATGTTCAAGTTTTACCTTACAGGAAGACCAGCATTATATCTGACCTAGATGCGGATGCTTTACTATCTTTCCTTGATCCAATTCAATGCCAAGTATTAGGTTAAAACAAACAAAAAATGCATCTTGCAGAGAGAGAGCTGTGGCTAGTTGTGTGTTTCTAGCGACAGTCTTACACATTGGGCGGAATTCAATTGTTTCGCCCCTCTACGCGCCCGACAACAGTTATTGAATTGTTGCTCCTGTCGGGCACGATCAGCTGCCAGCGCGCACCATCTTAGCTCGCTCCCCTCGGGGGGGGTTCGAGTTGAAATGGGTGAAAAGTTACCTGTTTGGGTGACCAAATAGCACTTTTCGCGATCGCTCCCAGCACTTTGGTCGGGGGCAGCCGTTTTACGCAGCTAAACCTGACTTCACCTATACGGGTGCGATCAGCACGAAAATGGGCATCAATTGAATAACTCCCCGCGATCTCCTGTCTCTTTAGACGGGAGATCGGACGTGCTAAACCAATTGAATACCGCCCATTTATGTCATCTGTCTAGTCCTAGACAACATCAAACAATTTTAAGACTATTACGTAGGTTGGTGTGTTAAGCTGGGTACACACTTATACGATTGCAGGCTGACCGGGTAATACTGTCCTGATCAGCCGTGCAGTCAGTCCCCAGTGTGACCCCCCCCCCCTCCCCCCTATGAGCTGCGTACACACTGTGCAGACATGGCACAGTGTGTTCGGGCTTCTATGGGATTTGGAGGTCGTACCGATAAATATTAAACCGTACATAAGATGCGACCTCCCGATCGCTGCAGAAGCGTTTAAAAGCTGTTTATCGGCTAACACTCCTGCATCGGGACAGCGTATAACCTATACAGTCCAACGTCCGTTCTCTCGATATTGGATGAACGGCCCGATGATTGTATAGGTGTGTTTCTAGCTTAAGACTGTCTAATGCTTTTATGTTCTGCACCAATATAATTGTGCTCTAAATGGCTGTATTCATAAATGTTTACTTGTATTTTCTTAGTTTGGAAATGCATCTTCAGAATAGCATTTTCCAGATACATGGAGCTAATTGAAATAAGGTTTAGGACCCTGGATTCACAGTTTTCCCATAGATATGAAGCAATACAAATGATAAAATTACATAATCCCCCGCCTACTCTTTCTGGAATTTTGGGAAAATAAAGAGAATTGTGTTGCAGAAAACAAGGCAGCATTATGAAGCCAGCTTAGTTGTGAATGTGCTTTAAAAGGGAGCTCCTTCCCTTAAACAGTACAGATCATGGAATTTAATGCTACAAAAAGACAATTCACATAAACCTGATGTATGCTTCCAGGGAAATACAAATGATAAAAATACATTACACTGATATTAAGACAGATGACCCGTTTTCTCTCCAGGCCAGGGCTGGAAATGTGGAGTTATAATTTACGTTACAGCATCCTGACCAGTATAATAAGGAAGCTGTTAGTGACCTTTTAATGGGACAATATCCCTTCTATGATGGAGCTAATGGCTCTGGTCTTTTCATGTGCTTACATTTTGGCTTTGGACTTTTCCTTTAATTTTAAAAATAGAAATGAAAATATTGTCCGTAGATCTTAGTTACTTGTGTACAGAGCTTCTTTTGTTTTTCCCCATGGTCCTCTGCTAATTAGCATGCTTTGGCATTGGTGATCTTATGGTATGTGCATACATTAAGTGGGATTTTATATGAATAAACATGATTTGACAGAAAATGTTTTTGCAGTATCCAAAGTATTGGAATTAAATAAGGTGTAACTTCTGGCCCAATACACTTACTGAAATGCTTATTAGTTGTCTGGGGAACAGACATTAGTTACATTATTTCTTCTTGGAGTGTATTATTGCAGGGCATACAGAGATGATGTACGTGTCCTGGTCCTTTTAATGTTACTTTTGCTTTAATTGGGTTATACCATGTACACTTCATAGTAAGCAAAACATTGGGTTCCCCCCACTCCAGGGCATGAACCCATTTTGCTTTAGAGAGCTTGTTATTTGTTGAGCTGGCAATGCTTGAGCATGCTTCCTTCAGCCTGCACCGCAGGGGAGCTCTGTGTTCTACAGGAAGTCAGCCCTGGAACAGCCTTAGTGCATTCAAGATGTCCGTAGGGAACTGGCTTCCTCTCTTCCTTCCAGCTCTCCTGCTGTATTGAGAGCTACATAAGATATAGGCAAAGAACTATGTAGCAGAGTACAAAACCGAGATCCAAAGACACAGGAATCTGGCTTACCTGTTGCTATAGGGACTAAATCAATGCCTGCAAGTGCCGTAAAATCATTGTCAGGACTGATCCCGTAGATACCAATGTTGCACGCCAGTGCCTGGGGTGAAACACTGACTGCTGGATTTGTTTCGCGCCCCCTTTTTTGCACATAAAGTTCCCTGCCAGACCCTGGACCTAGCGGGAAACACTACATTGAATAGCTCCAGGCACTCATTCCCTGCGCTATTCAACATTACACTGAATTGAATTGCCCCCATTTTGCCTTTGAAAGAGTTGATTAAGGGATAAATCATTACACACACAGTTTTATTTCTCTTCATATCTGCATTTAGTAGCACTAGTGAGGGCACTTTTACTGCACCTGCCAAACTCTTTGGCATTTCAAATTTGCACATGGATCTGGATATGTTCTTGGATAGGTGATTTCTAGACTAGACTACAATAAAACTACAGGGGATCAGTTGTGTTAAACATGGTAAAATGCTCACTTTGGGTAGTCAATGATGCTATGGGGAAGATTCATTTGTTAGTGCTGGTGGCTGTTGGTGCCGGGCGTACGACGGAGAAATACAATTGTTGCTTTGTTCGGGCGCATACAGCCACCAGAATTTCTGCTCGCGCCCTTCTGGGACAAGCCGAAATGTGCAAACAGTCTGTAGTTTGGGCACCCCAACCAGAACTTTAGATTAGTTTAGCCGTTATACGCAGCTAAGCACTATAATTGGGAGCGACAAGGGCGCCCAAAAACTATTTGAATCGCCCCATATATAGCAAATACGGAACGGTCTGTGGGCGATTTAATTCTCTTATCTGGCAACTTAACTATTGGGCACCTGACGGAGCAATTCAAATGCTGGGCTGTTCGAGCTGCCATGCCATGCCATGCCATGGGTAAACACATCTCTGCTTGCCACTTCAGGAGGTGGCAGGCAGAAATGTGTGAAGTCTGGACTTTAGACGGGTTTAGCTGCCTTGCTCAGCTAAACCCTGTGCTGTGGGGTGCACACGCGTGGTATGGGTGCCTGAACAGAGCACCAATTGAATTGCTCCGTCGGGAGCCTATTAATGAAGGCGTCTTATAAAAGAATTGAATCACCTCTATGCTTTATTCAACTAAGCTGTATTGCAGAAATGTAGTTCTAGATAAGGCTGTCCCTCTCTGAGGCAAAATCTACGTATAAATTTGCTAGCAATTACTAAGGCCTAATGGTTCACTTCACAAAAGCTCTGCTGACAATGTATATATAGCGCCAGCGGGATCGGTATGAATGACCGCCGGACCTATGTCCGGTGGGTTAAATCCTGACGCCGGCAGCAGTGAAGATCCCTATAGGTAACTTAACCCTGCCCCCGCAGCTGTCCGCACCCGCCACCCGACTTGCCTTCGTTCGGTATGCCGGGCGTCGGGCTCCTGGCGTAGGGATAATGATAGTTGTCGGGATTTCGAAGCGTGTCATTAGTCCCCTATCGGGATTGCACAGTCGGGAAGCCGGTGGTCGGTATTTCGACTGTCGGCTTTCTGACTGCATACAACGGCACCATCTCGCACAGTGCAGCACAGAAAATATTTGTCTTTGACATCAGGCCCTGCCACATTATTGACTATAGTAAGTTGGTGTTCAGCTTGTGACTGTTTTATTTTACATCCTTTAATCAACTTTCTTTTCGGAGAAAGGGATCTACTTATTTCTTCCAGGTAGGTCATATTATTCCAGTTATCTGTATGTTCCTGCGTGCTGTCTTGTAGGAACCATGCCTACTAGAGAAGCATATGCGATTCAGAGCAGCAGCTGAGGATGAAGATCTGGAGCTTTACTCTTGTGTTTTAATACAAATTTCCTTTTAGATCAAGTCAAATAAATAGCCTTACTTGTAATCTTTGGCTAGTAACAATTGCCACCTGTTCCGTATTTGTGCTGGACTGCACATCCATCAAGCAGGGAAACGGTTGAGAGAGTGTTTTGAGGGGTTGTCTCTGGTTTCTGTTGTGAGTCAGCCTTGGGAATCCAGGCATGTTTCCTGCCCAGCGCTGGGACTCCTTGTTATAAGCAGAGGCCTAAGGTCAGATGAAAAGGGGAATATGTTGTTTGTCTGTTGGGACTAAAATGAGGAGGTTTGGGGATTGCTCATGGGATATTCTGTCCGTGTCCACCTTCCAATTGGGGGATGGGTAGGGATTTTCCAGATCATGGGCTAAATTGGCCTTTTTTTTTTTTTTTTTTTTTTGGAGCATTCCAGCATCAAGCAAGCCCTTTTTTCTTACTCAAGTTAATATGCAGGCCCATTCCGGGGAGCAGAGCGACGGGGGAAACAAAGAGCGTGCTGTTGCTCGCAGTTGGTCAGAAATGTCTGAGACAGTCCTTGCGTGTGTCCTTGTCCTCTTCGCGGAGATGAATTTTCCAATTTTCTAAGTGCCAGGAGGGGGCAAAGCACGGGGTTCTTGGGAGTGTTAAACATCATTAACATCTGTAATTTTCCAAGTTTTCTGCCTCAACTTTAAATTTTCCAAGTTTTCCTGTAGGCTGTAGTGTGCTGCTCCCACGACCTGATGCTATGATATTATTAACCCAATGCTGGCGCCCATGTAACCCATGTCACTTTTTATGTGTGTGTGTATATATAGGAGTGAGCCTTAATTTGATGTTTGGCATGCCCTGCACGGATAAGCCACCCTTTTGTTTTTAGCGTACAGTTCTTCTATAGCAGCAGTACGGTCCTCTCTGTGGGGTATGTTTGTGAGAATACAAAGAAATGGTCAACTGAATGCAGAGGACAGAGCTGTTTGTGCCTTGACGTATTAGTGTTTTATTCACATTGGTAATTAATGTGTGATTTAGCCCGTTTGGGGTTCTTTTGCCTTTTTTTTTTGTTTGCTTTTATTGCTCGGAGCTCCAGCATTAACTGCGTGCCACAGTTTTCCCAGAGTTCCTGAGTATCTTTGGGCAGAGAGAAGGGAGAATGAATGTCTGTATACTCTCCCGGCCGATATACTTCATCCAGCATGGATTTTTCTCAGCAGACCCACCTCTGCTGCAAGGCAATCCGTAGTAAAGGAATTTAAAAAATCCCGATGGTGACGTCACAGAGCCGTGAGTTTTGTTTTTTTTTTTCTCTTTTTTTTTTCTTTTCTGAGGTGTGCACTCAAATTTTGGCATTCTATCGACATTGCTGTAGTCCTGAGGATTGTCAGGAGCTCTCGGGGAAATGTTTGACTGGAGATTACTTGAAGAGGAGCTCGGGCCGCTGTGTAAACAGTGGAGAGTAATCCATAATGCAAGTGTTGGCTAGCATAATTGGCCGAGCGACTTCAGGAAGTGATCCGCTGATCTTCAGTTCCTCCCCAGGGCTGCAGATTTTTCTATTATCAGTCTTCATTCCTGTCTATGGATGTAGATAATCTTACAGTATGCGGTCTTCCTGCTATCAGATTTCCACCCACACTTTAAATAAAGTTGTAGACTGGGAAGATTTTTATTTTTCCCTCTACTTTTTTTTTTTTTTTTTCCCTCTGATGCTTTAATAGTGTCGTCTCATTTTATTTATTTTCCTGTGATCCTAAAGGGATATTTCACTACTGTTATTTTAAAAATAAGGGTAATGTCATGAAAAGTAGGACAAAACAGTTATTTCAGTTGTTGGCTTTCGTTGTTTTGTCTGCACTATAAAAATGACACTATTTTTCATAAATGTCACAGGCAGTGGTTTTGTAAATCTCATTGGGATCTCCTGTAAGTGATAAACTGACTGATATGTAGTCGCTGTAAGTAGCAACTGTATAGAGATTATTTGACAAAATGCTCCCTTTGTAGGGGAAATTCCATGGTCCCAGGATTACAGGAACATGTCTTGCTCTCCTGCTGATGCATTACAGCAATGCATTGTGGTCCATATTACTTTTGTACCCTCTGCTGTTGTAATAACAGCATGGTGTTCAGAAATCAAACTAAGGAATGGGTAAAGCAGTTATATATTTGAAGAAGAATAAACTCCATTATGAGGTATGCATGTCAATCATTGTATGTATTGTGGCTTATTTCCAACACAAAAACCTTTGTAAAAAATAAACTGTATGAAGTCTACGGTTGTATTTTCTAATAAATAAAATAAAAAAATTAGAGAGATATATATCTATCGCGCCTCAAAGGTTCTATAATGCTGTACAAGAGGGATGGAACATGCTACGACATTAGAGACGTTCACAAAATACACTTATAATCTACATAATTACAGTCCAGATTTTACATAATATAGTGACCACACTGGGAGAGATCACTGCTTGCAGGAGCTTTGATTCTAAAGGGGGTTATGGATGGACACAGGGGGAGGAGGCAGAGCTGGTGAATGCACTGATTGGAGACTCAGGAGAGGTGGAAGGCTTCTGTGAAGAGATGAATTTTGAGGGCATGTTTTAATGCTGGAAGGCAGTATGAGAGTCAATGTGTGGGAGGGCATTCCAGAGGTAGGGAGCAGGGCTGGGGGAGGACGTAGGAGGCGATCGGGGAGCCGGTGAGAGGGCAGCCGTTGGCTGTGCAGAGTGGGCGGGAGAATGTGTATGCACAGCATAATTGTTTGTTTATTTTTATTTTTTTTAAACCAGATGGTCAGGAGCTTGGTCATGCCATATTTTTTGTCTGTAGTTGTGTGCAGCAGATATAAAGGTCTGGTGCAGGTGCACTAGGACGATGATGATGATGAGGAGGAGGAGGAGTGCTATTTGATCAAGCAAATCCATAGGGTTTGGTGAAGTCACATAGATGCGTATATCTACCTTTTTTAGTTCCGTAAAGGCAAAGCAGTCTTGTGGTCAACTATTTATCTGTCCCTCTGTCTGTCCAGTGTATCTATGACCTCACACTCCACAGTAGGTTGTCCATGGTGCATTTAGGGAGGAATTCCATTGTTTCTGGGCACCCTTAGCTCCCAGCTAAAGTGACGGGTACCATTCAACTGTTTGTGCCACTGGGTGTGAGTGCTGCATTCTCATGCCCAAATGCTTCAGGATTAGCCATGTGCAGCGGCTTTTCCCATGCAAACTACTGGGTGCGCAGCAGTTAAGGCATCCAAAGCCCTTCAATAGACAGACTTTTTTTTTTTTTTCCTCCCACCTCAGGAGGGTGCGAGAAGAAACCTGCGACTATTGATGGCGCCTGTTGCACTTGTGCTCAGTGCCCCAAACAAATAAATAGCTCTCGTCACTTTAGACTGGAGCTACGGGCACCCAAAAGCAATTGATTTCACCCCTTAAAATGCTGTTTGGTGCTTTGTGATCAATAGCCTGCAAAAATGTGCAAATCTAATTTGCTGCACTGCATGCTGGTGTTGGAGCGGCAGGGACTGATGTGGATGACAAATTTTCTCTGTACAGTACTGTGTAATGTGACTGTGCTATATAAATAAACTTTCATAGCTTAAATGTTCATTTTTAAATCTAATTAGATGTAAGGTTCTTCATTTGCTTGTATTAGTAGAAAAACATGTAACCTAGCTTGGGTCCAGTATCTAATAGTCTTCCTTATTCGGTTACGGCATATGGATTTGGGGTGTCTGTCTCCTCCTGGATTTAAGACTATAAGCTGAGAAGTGTAAAAGTTTCCGAGATAGGTGTCTGTAGAGCTCCAGGCATGGAATTTGTCTGCCCCCTTAGGGGTTCTATATCAGGCATTCTGACAAAGAACCGCATGTCTGGACTTGAAGAGGTTACAGCATACTTCTATGTGTTAGAGGGGCATCCTTCTCCGTCATCTGTTAATTATACCCTTCAATTATTTCTTTTGTCTTCTCTAATTAAGATTTTTTTTTTTTTTTTTTCGGTCTTCCTCTCCACCCATATTACCTTTTTTATTCTTTCTTCCTTTTAATCACATGCACACCCACTCTTTGTGCAGGCTCATCCTGCCTACCCAGCCCCCCTCCCAGAGTGCTGCCTCGGAAGCTTATCCATTAAGTCCCGTGCTTATTTTAAGGCACTGCCAGAGTTAGAATTTTATGGCATGCCGCAGCTATTTGCAGATAGGATGAAGCGGAGTGTTAGGAGGAGAGGGGTTGTACCGCCTATGACCAGCCTGACGCCACTGGCACACACTTCTCAGACAGTGCCCTGTTCTCACCTGCAGACTTCCCTTTCATGTGAAGCTTTCTTATCCCACTTTAGATCACAATGCCATATTATATATGAACGCAGAGTTGCTGTTCCTCATACAACAGTGCAAACATTGGCTCCTATTCTGGGTTTCTGCTTTCATGTAGCACACACACCTCATTTGTAAACAGCCAAGGCTTTAAGGTGCCCATCCACTAGCAGACATGAAAAGGACTGCACGATTACGACATTGTAATCGTGCAGTCGATTGT
This sequence comes from Taudactylus pleione, assembly GCA_031769625.1. Classification (NCBI taxonomy): domain Eukaryota; kingdom Metazoa; phylum Chordata; class Amphibia; order Anura; family Myobatrachidae; genus Taudactylus; species Taudactylus pleione. The sequence goes on from JAUIMM010000422.1 coordinate 2,164,362, forward strand.
TCTGTAATGAGCCTGCACTGAACGAGCAGTTGTTCAGTGCAGGCTCATCAGTCATCTGCAAATATGCTCAATCTGACGTTATCGTCAGGTTGACCAGCATGTTTGCATGATGATAGATGTCTAAACGACCAGCGGCAGGCGCATCGTTGGTCATTTTAGACAGTTTTGCAAACGATTGAACGATCGTTATCGTTCAACCGCTCAACTTAATAGTCTAGTGGATGGGCACCTTCAGGCTTGTTTGAGTGTGTTGCCGGCCATAATCAGCGTATTGCTAAGCAATTTGTCGTTAGTCCATTTACAGATGTGGATGTTTTACTTGACACCCTCCTGTGTTCTGTAGTTGACACGTAGCTTTTAACATTGAATAGATAAATACCAATCTGGGCATTTAAGGGGGATTTCATTGTTTTTGCCCATGGCTGGGTGCCCAACTGAGCAATTCAATTGATGTCCGATCAAGTGTGAATGCCGCGGGTGCACCAATTTCTGCTCACAGCCTCCTGAGGTGGCGAGTAGAAATCCGTAAAAAGTCTATTTTTGGGGGGCAACCAACCAGTACTTTTGCACGGTTTTAGCCACTTTACGCGTCTAAACACAATGCTTTCGGGGTTGGCATGCGCATAAAGGCAGGGACGCCAAGAACAATTTAATATCTCCCCCACATCTCCCGACACTTCAGACGGGAGATCGGGCATGAAAATAAGATTGTTATTCCCCCATCCCCTCCTATAAATATATAAAGTCTGATATTCAACTTTGGGTGAAGTCAGCATTTTTTTTTTTTTTTATTTATTAAACTTAAATGGTAAAATCATAGCCTAACAGTAAAATAGTTACATAAATATCAGAAATACACAAGCATACAAAAATGTATGCCAAAAATGAATAATGTTAAATGTGTGCAAAAAAGTATTTTCAATAATGCATCTGTCACCTCTGAGAATAGACTTTAGAGAACGATGATTAGAGATCTTATGCCTTTATGGAGGGAATTCAATTGTTTTTTTTCCACACACCTCTCCTAATCTAATGGAACGGGTGATATGTCTATCAGTATCTGCCCAGCTTAAGTAAGCCAGTAAAAGGAGGCTTGGCCAGCATTGTTAATTGGGTTTCTGGGGACAGATTTTGTAGAATATTGTCTGACCTATTCATTGGCTTTTTAAATTCACGTAAGTAACACTTATCAGCAGTTACCGAACATCAGATGCTCTGATAGGCTCCCTGTAACGTCCATCAACATGTAACCTGCAAAATCAAATAAAAAGTCAAAAATATTTTTTTCTCTTTCATCCACTAGAGGACACTGGAGGTACTTACGCTGGGGTATAGAGGCGTGGATAGCTGGAGCTGGCACTTTAATTAATTTAGAAGTGCTAAGCTACCCCCCCTCTATTCCCCACCAGCCCTCAGTTTAGAAAATGTGCCCTAGGAGCTGGTCACTACAAGCTGTGCTCCAGCAATACATTTAATTTTATTTATTTATTTATTTTTTATGCATCTTTTACACTACAGGTACCCTTTGCCACCTATATCAAAGGTGGGGTCCGGGTACTGGGCGCCCTGTTTTTTTTTTTGTTATATAAAAATCAGGAAGGAGTGCACATGGCTTATTCTAAAAGCACCTGACAGCTCCTTATCCGCCCCAGCAAGCCTTCACACAGCATGAAGCTAAAGAAGAGAAGGCTTTGCTGCATGGAGAGAGAGACTTCAGGGACACGCAGTGAGTAACAGCTGCGCATTCCCCGGCCCCCTACACGCTGCCCGGCGCTGACACAGCTTAGTAAGCTGTGTCTGTTGTCATTAGGAAGCGCTGAAGCGCAGCTTCCGGCTCTAGCATTCCCCGCTGATGCCCGCAGTGTAGCGCGGAGGGGGAAGATATTGCCGCTAATAGCAACCATAATGGGAGCTCTTAGGGCATGTAGAAGGGGGCGGAGCCTAGCCAGCGCGCACTCTCTCTCCTCTACACGCGGCAGAAAGCTGTGTAAAACAGCGTGCCTGCTGTTTTTCTTCTATGAATAACCATCTCTCCCTGGTTCAGGAGGTGTGCAGCATATGTAACATTCTCTTGCTCCAGGCATCCCTAGACTACAGGATCCTTCACAAAGAGGGCTGTGAGTGCTACTGGGGTGCATTTAGTAAATGTGACCGGACGCCTTTCGCCTAGGCCGTCCCTGGTCACGGGTTAGCGCTTTTGGACTCCCACTCACCGTCAGTGACTGCCTGTCACTGACTGCGCCGTGGGCGTGTAATGATGCTGCCACCACCAAACTCTACCATCGGCGTTTGGAACCGCGTCTGCTGCGTATACGTTTGACTAACTGGGGGGACACCTCCTGTTTGGTGTCGGCTGTTCCCACCTGATCCCTCTCAATGGACCAGGTCTGCACGGTAGCTTGGCAGAGGGCTTGAACTTGGGGACACGGAGCTCTTACCCAGAACAGCAGGAGAACGGAATAGCGTTTTGCGCAATTCTGTTGGTCACAGGATACAGATGTAGTACAATTTAAAGGCAAAGGTGTTTATTGCTCTCAGTCTTAAAAAAGACCCTCCCTTCCGCCTGAAGGGGAATATCACACAGAAATCAGCAGCAATTCTCCACAAAGGATTTCCAAAGATGTACCACATACAGGAATCTTATCAGCAGCTCTTCTCCTCAAAAGTTACAGGGTTGTACACATACAGGGCTCACAGTCCCTCTTTTTATGTCATTCTTACACAACATCACAGGATCCCGGGGGATGGAAGCTTCACCTAGATGTGTTTCAGGCTCTAGTACGGTGCTGGGGGTCATTCTCGGGCGGATCTTATAGCGTCTCGATTAAATCATCAGCTCCCGGTATACTCGGGATCCAGAGGCGGTCAACGCTCTGACAGTGCCGTGGACTTACGACTTCGTTACCGGTTTCCTCCGATTACACTTCTTCCTCGTATACTAAAAATAAAACACGAGTCGGCCTCAGTCATTCTCGTGGCTACGAAATGGCCTTGGCGTAGTTGGTTTTCGGACCTTCGGCCCCTCTTGGTAGACGAGCTGTGGCCCCTTCCTCTTCACCCGGACCTTCTGTTGCAGGGTCTTTTCGCACACCCCAACTTAGCACAGCTGTGTTGATGGGGTGGCTCTTGAGACCGATTATTTTAAGACGCAGAGGCATCCCAGACTCTATTATTCCCACCATGCTTCGCGCCAGAAAGCCGGTTTCAGCTGCGCATTATCATAGCATCTGGCGATCTTATATTTCATGGTGTTCCGGTCAGGGCCTTCCGTCTAGGACTTATCGATTTATCCCTGTTTTTGTTTCTTCACCAGAGGGGATTAGATCCTGGCCTTCACCTTGGAACTCTAAAAGGGCAGGTTTCTGCTTTTTCCATTTTCTTTCAAGGAAAATTGGCTCTCATTCTTGTGTGCAGACGTTCCTTCAGGGGGTCTTGCGTGTGCAGCCTCCTTTAATAGCACCCTGGGATTTGATCTTGGTACTCTGGCCCTCATTCAGACCCACTCGCGAGCGGACAGCCGCTCGCAAGTGGGTCGATGGTCTGCACTGCGCATGTGCACGACGGAGGGAGCTCCGTCGTGCGCATGCGCGAGACGCGACGAGCGAAGGACTTTCCTTCGCTCGGAGTGTCTGATCAAAGGGGGCGTGCTGTCGATGTTGACTGACAGCACGCCCCCTTTGGTGGGCGTGCCGGGGGCGTGCCTGCCAGACGGAGGCGTTCCCAAGGGAACGCCTACCGTCTGAAGCCGGCCCCACTGACATCACTAGTGATGTCAGTGGGAGTGATTTTGGCTCTGATAGAGCCAAAATCACTCCTGGCCTTGCGGTTGAGAAACTCAACTGCAGGCTTCTGCTCGCAGTTTCGATGGTCGCGATGGTCAAGACCATCGCGACCATCATCCTGCACGCTCGTATATGCTGTGGGTGGTGACCCACAGCTATACGAGCGTCCAGGAGGACGCTCCATATTAATGGAGGTGGGCCCTGATTCAGAGCGAGCGCTCTGGTCAGAGCGTCCGGCTCTGAATCAGGGCCTCTGTCTTTTCAGTCTTCCATGTTTGAACCCTTGGAGGAGGTTGATATTAAGTTTTTGTCTTGGAAGACGGTACTCCTCCTCACTTTGGGCTTCGGCTCACAGCCTCGGAATTCGGGGTTCTGTCCTATAAGCTTCCTTACCTTGTGTTTCATGAGGGTGGGGCGGAACTCAGGACAGTAGCCGCTTTCCTTCCTAAGGTGGTGTCGGTTTTCCACATAAACCAACTTATTGTGGTGCCTTCTTTCGTAGAGGATTCAGGTGTTCCTTCTACCCTGGTGGTTGTTCGAGCTTTTCACATTTGTTTATTGGACGGCGTCCCTCCGCAGGTCGGAGGCTCTTTCTGTCCTTTATGATGCTGTTCGGAGGGTTGGGCCAGCTTTCAAAACAGACTTTGGCTCGTTGGTTTATACTGACTATCCGTCAGGCTTATGTCAACAATGTTCGTCGGCCTCCTTGGTCTTTTTCGGCTCCTTCCACACGTTCTGTGGGTGCGTCGCGGGCGGCCGGTAGAGGTGCCTCTACCTTGTAATTGTGCTGTGCGACCACTTGGTCTTCTGTTCACACGTTTGTGAAGTTTTACAGATTTGATACGTTTGCAGCTTCAGCATCAAGTTTTGGCTGCCTTGTTCTGCAGGTTCCTCAGAGCGCTCCCGCCCGTAGGGAAAACTTTGGGACGTCCCCAGCATAAGTACCTCCAGTGTCCCCTAGTGCATGAAATAGAAAATGGGATTTTGGTACTTACCGGTAAATCCTTTTCTCTGATTCCACAGGGGACACTGGACGCCCACCTCAGCGCTCTTCGTCTGCCTGTTAGTTTGTTCCATGCGTTGTATGTTTTTTTTTTTTGTTGTGTGATGTTCTACTCCCTTTCACTCTTGTTGTTCTCCATCTCCTCTCGGTCTTCATTTTCTAAACTGAGGGCTGGTGGGGAATAGAGGGGGAGGAGCTTCACACTTCTAAATGAATTAAAGTGCCAGCTCCCGCTATCCACGCCTCTATACCCCAGCGTAAGTACCTCCAGTGTCCCCTGTGGAATCAGAGAAAAGGCTTTATCGGTAAGTACCAAAATCCCATTATTTTTAAATTGTTCGTTTACGAGGCTTATGCTCTCTGGATGGAGGGTTTAAAGGGCAATCTACATGTGCTTATACAATTAAATAAGTACCATTAATAAATGGAATATGTGTTTAATCAGGATTCATATTATACCGCTTTTCCAAAAACCTGGGTCCGACCTGGGTTTACAGACATGGTTCTAACCCAGGTCAGACACTGTTTACACAGCACCATCGATCTGGGTTATTCTCATGTCAGCCCCATTCACACTGAACCTGTGTCTGCCCTGCTAGACTTGTGAGGTAATAAAAAGTGGGAGGTGACTGCTCCACAACCACCAATCAGCTCATTTTAAGCATGATCCAGGTCTGATAACCCGGGTTGCGCCGTTTACACTGCACCATTATCCAGGTCCGACCTTGGTATCTACCTTGGTTGGATTACAGGGTCACTTGACACAGGTTATTTTTTCAGGGACCCTTTTACACTGAGCTGCGAATCGGGTAGAACCAGCAATAACCCAGGTTTTTGCTCTGCTGTAAAAGGGGTATAAGTGTGTTTTTTTTGTTACTCTGAAACTTTGCAGTAATCTGCTGACCAATTTCTAGTACCAGCACTGGATGGTGTCTTGTCAGGTGCAGTGGGGGCTCAGGCCATGTCATTATGTCCTTATCTTGTGGTTGTAGATGCAGCTAAACACACATTATAGTACCTAGTGTTCCCGATCACTTAAGACTGTGCTCCCAGGCCTGTCCTAGAATAGTCTCTCCCTTCTGTTGTAATTTGCATGTGGGTTTCCCCCTTGATGTAGCATCACTACTACCAACCTTTGAACCTGATGACATATGTCTAGAACTTGGCTTTGAAGTTCAGTAAAGTTTTCTTAGTGTGGAGGCACTTTGAAAATGTTACTAGACTTTTACCTTTTATCATTCCCCTTCCTAATTGGCTTCCAGGTGTATGAGTATAAGCGCAGTCTCTCCTCCCCTTTTCAGGAAATCCCATCTTTGTCTTTTTCTAGTCAGCTTATCTCTTACTGCTGGGGGTCACTCATTGAAAGTCCTTTGATGCTAAATCCTTCAGCGCCTATTGCATGCCCAGAGGCAGGGCCCTGCTGAGAGTTCCTGGAGAGACCCTTATGAGTTTTGAATCCGTGCACATCAGTCCCTGCTAAGCTGATCAAATCAATTAACATTATGCAATAATTACACTTGTGTGTTTTCTTCACAAGCAAAGGGCAAGGCAGGTTTCTCATTTGTGAAATTAGTCGAATTCCATTAAGGAAATGGAGAAATGTACTGCAGCTGTCACTGAAGAGAAAGTAAACTTCTGTATCAGGAGACTGAACTGGCAACAGTGATGCTCTGCTATAGGTCAACCTGTACCCTGCAGTGCAACTCCTACAAGCATATGTTTGCAATCTGTAATATATATAGTTTGCTATGTATTACTGTGTAAACTGTCCTGACAGCTTTTCTTCTGCTTTGGAGAACACACTAGTGGTAGCTCCCGAGCTCTCATCGGAACTTCCAATTTCCAAAACTGAAGCTGAACCTGAAACTGCGTATTGGAGGTGGTATCTGTATGCTGTGAGCTAAAATCACTGGTATATCAGGATTTTGGGTGTATCCCGGATTCATTGCAGCCCTAATTTTATGTAGTTGTTTAATTTAGCACTTTCTGAGAACTCTTGTTGCGGAAATGTAACTTTTGCATCTTGAAGAGTGTTTTGCTTTTTTGCAGAGGTGTAAAGCCGTCTCTTTGGCCAGTAAAGGCACACGTGTTGTGATGTCATTGATCATATTTCCAAAACCACCTGGATCACCAAATGTGTGGCTAGGGTTGCCCCTCAGCCTTTTAAAGTTAGTGGCTCCCGTGCAGTGTTCAGACATCAGTTACTGCTAGAAAACTGTGGGCCTGATTCAGACCCACTCGCAAGCGGCTGTCCGCTCGCAAGTGGGTCGATGTTGTGCACTGCGCATGTGCACGACGGCGGGAGCTCCGACGTGCGCATGCGCCAGACACGACGAGCGAAGGACTTTCCTTCGCTCGTTGTGTCTGATCAAAGGGGGCGTGCTGTCGATGTTGATTGACAGCACGCCGCCTTTGGTGGGCGTGCCTCCCTGACGGGGGCGTTCCCAAGGGAACGCCTACCGTCAGAAGCCGGCCCACTGACATCACTAGTGATGTTGGTGGGAGTGATTTTGTCTCTGATGGAGCCAAAATCACTCCGAGCCTTGCGGTTGAAAAACTCAACCGCAGGCTCCGGCTCGCAGTGGCGATGGTCGCGATGGTCAAGACCATCGCGGCCATCAAACTGCACGCTCGTATAGGCTGTGGGTGGTGACCCACAGCTATACGAGCGTCCAGGAGGACGCTCCATAATTATGGAGGGCGGCCCTCATTCAGAGCGTGCGCTCTGCTCAGAGCGTACGGCTCTGAATGAGGGCCTGTATCTAGTGCACAGTTCTGGCCTCATGCTTGTAAATTTAAAGTGGTAGTTTGTTTTAAGGCAAAATCAAGCTTTTTAATTTAGCCACAAATTCTCCAAAATTGCACAGGTTCCATCAAATAAGAACCTATTACATATACCCCATTTATTTGCTGAAAACCTTTACTTTTTCTGCATTAGGTTTAAAGGGCAAATTTCCAAAGTGATTTAAGAAATGTAAAGAGATTGGGGCTGATGTGGCGTTTGAAGTAACATGGGTTGGTGTACATTACTCGGAAATCTATACTCTTATAAGAACGTTGTCTGTCTGCTCCAAGTTGGTGCAAAAAATGACTGAATCGATTTTCCTGAAAATGGCTTAACTTTGTAGTAGAAACCCCTAGAAATAACCTGCACTTTGTTTCATCTCGATCTGTTAAGTTAAAGCTGAGCAATAACCAAAACCACATTTTTTGACCCAATGCAAGAGATGGGTGTGGCACCATGTGGCCTGCTGGTAAGGGGTGGGGGGAGAGGTGAATTGGGTCACGTTCACCTGAATAGGATAGGTTACATAGCAGTCTGTGCACAGGGCACACAGTGACATTGGTGTGAGTGGTGGGTGAATAGGATAGGTTACATAGCAGTCTGTACACAGGGCACACAGTGACATAGGTGTGAGTGGTGGGTGAATAGGATAGGCTACATAGCAGTCTGTGCACAGGGCACACAGTAACATTGGTGTGAGTGGTGGGTGAATAGGATAGGCTACATAGCAGTCTGTGCACAGGGCACACAGTGACATTGGTGTGAGTGGTGGGTGAATAGGATAGGCTACATAGCAGTCTGTGCACAGGGCACACAGTAACATTGGTGTGAGTGGTGGGTGAATAGGATAGGCTACATAGCAGTCTGTGCACAGGGCACACAGTGACATTGGTATGAGTGGTGGGTGAATACGATAGGTTACATAGCAGCCTGTACACAGGGCACACACAGTGACATTGGTGTGAGTGGTGGGTGAAAAGGATAGGTTACATAGCAGCCTGTGCACAGGGCACACAGTGACATTGGTGAGGGTGAAGGTGCCGATGCCACCATTCTCTATAGCGCTGCTGGTGATGTGGGCCACTCCCCTATTCAAAGCAATACCACTAGAACACCTCAAATTTAAAAAAAAATGTTGGCAGAAGCGATTTCACCGTGGGCAACAGCTAGTATAGCATATTTTTGCACATTTGCAGAGCTGTATACATCTGGAGATACACAAACCTCTACATTGGTAGCATATGCTTCTGGTTTATCGCTTCGCATGCATTTGTAGATCTGGTGCATATGCTTGTGTGCAATTTTCATGAACACTCCTTCACTAACATTTGCCTATGTGAGGATGCCTGTCTCAGTTCTGCCTCTCTAAGTCGTAAGGGTCGATGCGTCCAAATTGCACTTGACACTGCTTTCTTGCCTTTGTGTACCTTCCTTCTCAGAGCATGCACAGCGTGAATTCACAAAGAATTTGCTAACAGGCATACGTTACAATCTGCAACTGCCCCTGTACTCCTTTATTTATTTTACTTTTCTTCTCTTATTTTTATTGCAAAAAATCTCTTCACTTTGACATAAGCCAGACTAAAGGAAACGTAACGGAAATGCTCCATAGCAGACTGCTTACTTTGTGTGCTCATCTGAAGAGGTGAATCCGAGTGGCATAAGGTCAATGATGGCAGGTTACCCTGTGTCTCAAAATGTGGGTTGTTTGCTGCAGATCAGTTTAACAGATTAGAGAGCTGGGGAGGTAGAAATATTGTGGTTAACCCAGCACAGTTGGCCCTGAGTGGGGAGACATTTAAGCCTATTAGTCTGTTCTGATGTTCTCTTCAAAGTTTCATTATAAACAATACATCTTTTGTATAATCTGTTAATCGTGTAAATGAGTCCCCTGTGTCTCTCTATTATGAGGTTCCCTGGGCGGGCAGCAGTTACATTTGTTGTCTACATTCTGCCGAAAACCCCTTTTTTAGCCCATCTACACTTATTGTAGAATGCCAAATAGGTTGTGACAGTTCTACAATCTATTTGTTCTAAAGTCAGAATAGTGTCATTGTTCTAGTTCCATACGTTGCCACATGTAATGATTGTCTTTGTACGGTCGCAGTGACATGGGAACAGCCGGCATTATTGTAAGCTCAGACACATTTCGGAAGAAATTAATGATGCAGGGATAGGAGTAGTTTGATTTATTCTGCAGTGGTGTCATGGGAAGGACTGCATACAGATGTCCTCATACAGCTAGCCTCAATACGCCACTCAGCGCAATTTGCCTGGTGTGAGTGAGACGCCTGGTCCTGTGCTACCTCTTGTTGCGCCACGTTTTGTGAGACTGCTATAGCGCAGAGTGTCTCTCTTTTTGCCAAAAATGCGTCAATCGCAATGCGATGCAACTAGGACGCACCAGCAGACACTGCTGATTTAATTTTATATGTGACACTTCTATATCCGTGTGCGACTGAAGGGTCTATTTACTAAGCAGTGTTAGGAGACGGAGTGAAAAGTAATAAGGTGCCAGCCAGTCAGCTCCTAACTGCCATCTCACGGGCTGTGTTTGAAAAATGACAGTTGGGAGCTGATTACAGACATACAAGTGTCTCGTATCAAATTAATCGGCACAGTCTACTTGTGCGTCCTAGTCGCATTGCTTTGCAACTTTGAGGAAAATTTAGCAAAAAAGACACCCGGCGCTAGCAGAGTCTCATGAAACGTGGCGCGACGAGAGGGGATTTTTAGCGCAACTGCAGCAAAGCTGTATAAGGACATGTCTGTATATGCTCGTATTACATATAGTCTATTCTCAGGGAAGCCTTTTACAACAAAGCTTGAGGTGCAGCCAATTGGACGCCCCTTGCTTTAATTACATTTTATTGGCTAATTTTATTAATTTATGAATGTACTTTTAATTTACATTTACTGTATGAATAGTCTTTTCCTCTTCGTTTTAGTAAATCAAGTATTTTTTTCTTTTTTGTTTCAGAAGCGTATGGTGTCCTTCGCTTGCTGCTGGCATTTTCTGGTAAATGCCTGCAGCTCCAGAATATAAATTAGGGGGGGGGGCGATTCAATTATTTTGGGCATCTGCCTGGGCAATCCAGTTGTTGCTCCGCCGAAAGTTGCGGGGGACATATTTCAACACCCGTTGCTTCTTGTTAAATATTAATGGGCGGCAGAGTGGAGAAACAATTGAATTGCTCCATCAGCCACGTATTCATATAGACTCCCTGCAGGGGGCGTGCAAAACAATTGAATCGCCCCGAGGAGCTAGATTTCTAATAAATGACTCCTGCCTCTTTTGAGGGGTGGGAGGGGGGATACAATTCAAAGCGATGTGTCCATCATGTAGAAGTAATTCAGTGATGTCACTAGTTCCTAGCAAATTAATAGGCTGTATACTGATGAATATTAATTCCTTTTTAGCCACTAATGCACAGATAAGTGACTGACTGGTTTATTTAAGGCATTACTATTTTGTTCATATTAAAACTGGATGATTTATTGAAATGATAGTTTAACCAGAGTAATACATGCTATTTCACATCCTCTCTGAAAACTTGAGCCATGGCTTTGTTCCTCTTTGTATGTGTGTATAATGCAGGCCTGTAGTAAGTACTGAAATTACAATCCTGTCCTATCCAAAGAATTAACATTTAAACTGGCATTTCTCGTTGTATTGAAGTAACTCAGATTATATGGTGAGTAAACTGTATGCATTTACAGGTGAGCAATGAGTTAAATATTAGCTAGCGTGCAGTGGAATGTTAGTTAGTGTGTGTGTGACTGTGTTCTAGGTCTGCTTAGAAAGCAGAAGTGCAGCCAAACGTGAAATGCAACAACTTCTGGGATCATTGCTCTTACCCAGGTTGGGGAGAACAACCCCTCATGGGCTCTGACAAAATCACATCTGCTTTGGATCATTTACACTATTAATAGTGTTTAGGTATCACACCTGCACCCTCAAAAATAAATGAATTCTAAGATTACAAATTAAAGGTAGAGATCAATAAATGGGGGAAGTGCATCAAATAGCTGTTTATGCAAAGACAATGGTTCAGAAGGCGGAATAAAAAACTCAATCTTTAATAGGCACATAACCTGAATGTTTTCATACAGCAACACAATTTAGATGTTTGTACCATAAATAAGTTGCCAGTATTATAGTAACTAAACCTAATTTAGAATTCCAAATTTTAAATGTGCACCTATAAAGTATTAGCAGGTTACAATTTTAATCCTGTTTAATTTTAGTTGTAGATCTGTTTCTGCATGACTTTAAACTGTTATATGATACAGGACAAAAATCTGAAATGGTAAAACCCTGGTGTCACTGGCAATCCTCTTGTGTTGGAATCGGTAATCTGTTGCCTTGTTGTTGCTTGTGAGATTAGCAGGACAATGAAACAGGATGTTACATTCCACTTCCCAGAGTGGGGCATGGTGAAGAACTACCACCTACACAAGCATGGCCCTCTTCCCTCCTGTTCTTTTCCTTCCCTTATACCATCATCTCCTCCACTTCCTACAACTGCTGCTCATTTGGGTATTATGGCTGCTGATGCAGCAGTGTTTATAAACCTAGTCCATTTCCTGCAATGTTCTGTGCTGTTATGCTGGGTACACACTGACAGATCTATTGGCCGATCAGTTGATCGCCCAATATATCTGCTGCCGTCGGCCAGTGTGTACCCGCAATGTGGCTGTGAAAGTCTTCATTCACCGACATATCTCATTGGCTGTGCTGCTGCTGTCCATTGGCAGGTGTGTGTACACACACACAGCGACAGCCGCGGGGAGGGGGGCAGGATGCCCCCGCCCACCGGGACACGCCCCCCACTGGGACATGCTGCCGCCCCTCTGCCGGGACATGCCCACCGGGTCATGCCTGCCGGGTCATGCGCTATAGAGAATATTCTAGCATTCACATCAGTCCATGTCCCAATGGAGCTTACAATATAGATCTTCTAACACATTTTACACCTGTGTACAAGGGTCATTTTTTTGTCTGAATCCAATTAACCTACCAGTATTTTTTTGGATTGTGGGAGAAAACCGAAGAACCCAAAGGGAATTCAATTGTTTGCGTTGGTGGCTTTAACTACTGGGCGCCCGGGCGGAGCTGGCATATCTGGATGCACCCTCCTGAGGTGGCGAGCAGAAATGTGTGATAAATCCTTGGACACCCTAGCCAGGAATTTAGATGGGTATAGCCGTTTTACGCTACTAAATCCGGTCTAACTGGGTGCAACAAGCACAATAATTAATGGATGCCCAAATACAATTTAATTGTAAGATTGGGCGCCCGTTAATTAACACCCCATTAAAAACCCTAGAATCGCCCACTAACATGGAGAAAACATACAAACTCTACACTGATACGCTGTATTATATTTTATCAATTTTCAATTAAATCCTCATAATTGTAGTAGTTTTTTTATTTAAATATTTGATCTTATTGCATTGCGATAGTGTAATTTAAGCAGTATGGTAAAAGTACAATTTCTCAATGATGCTGTTCTCCTGTTGTTCTTAACATCTTGCAGAACACCATACAACAACATACAGGCAGTACCCTCTTATTGAATGACTTCTACAACCATGCCAGAGTCTAATAGTGATTACTGGATCTGTGCTTCCACAATTATATAGTCCTACTAGACAGATATGCGCATTTAACAATCGGCCTGACCCTTATGCAGACTTGCTGGCTTGAAGGCAGATATCTGTCATCTGCTTGTGGTAGTAGTAGTCCTCATCAAACAGAACTCACAACCAGCCCTTCTTTTCACACTGCTGGATAGCCAGTCTCTGGACGTTGAGAGACTGTAGGTTACATTTCTTGGGTCTTGAGGTGCGTACACACTAGACAATTCGCTCCATGAGCGATATCGTCTAGTGTGTCCCTGGCAGGGGTGTGCTCAATGTTGTTAACGACATTGAGCGCACACACTGAACGATATCTTTCATTGCCGGGCACCCTCCATCATCCCGAACATGCTACAACCTGACAATATCGTCGGGTTGGCATGCATGTTTGGGTGATGAACGACAATTCAGGAGCGTGCATCGTTGTTATCGTTCCTCGTTTTAGCGATGTATGATTGTTTTAGCGATATAGTGAACGACTGAACGATAACTATCGTTATCTTTCAGTCGTTTTAAAATATCGGCAAGTGTGTACGCACCTCTAAGGAGCTATGGCGTAATGTAACTGGATCAGTGTGCAATCTGTCTTTAGCCAGAAACTCAGATTCTGTTCTGAACTACACCAGAAATATGAAGGGGGCACTCTAGCTGCAGATTCATGCCAGATAATCGGCTAGAAGTGCCATAATGGCTCCTTGTTCATCTTCGAATTCTGGTTAGCGTAAGCCTTTATATTTACAGTGTAAAAATTTTATTTTTTCCAACATATCTATTCTGTTCTGTGGTTGGTCTATATCTCAAGGACATTCCAGCTGTCTGAGCCAATATTCATAATAATGTATTTATCAATTCACTAATAGGCACTAAATTACAGTTGCTCTTTATTATTATCTTTCTAGCATTTTCCCAGGCTTGGCTAAATCATTCTTAAGATAATCAGCTGTTGTTTTAGATTATTGTTGGAAATTTACTTTTTGACTTTTATTTTAACCATCTAACAAATATCTGGTAACTTTTTAGAAATGCAGGGTTACATTCATCAGCATGGGGGGTGGGGCTGCACTGTCTGCTCGCTACTCTATGCCGGTCTGTGCAGCCAGCTTGCGCGCATGCGCACACATTGACAAACAGCACAGGCTTCTAGAGACTGCACTGGCTGCAGCTTGTTATAGCCAGATAGGGCTGCCGTTTTAGCAGGGGAATGACTTCCTATTGGAAGCGCTCTCTCTGCTAATTGCAGTCTGGACTGGCAGTCCTAGGGGGGAGAATCTGCTTTCTCCTGGGAATGTCTGTCCGGCTGTGATTAGCAGAGAGCAATGGGAAGTCGCGTTTTTGGCAGTCCTTGCGGGTGGTGAATTTCAATTGGGCGAGAGAGAGAGAGAGGAGGGATTGGCTGCAGCATTCCTCCACTTGTTACATTTGTTGAAACAAAATCGATTTATTTTTGTAAGAAAATGTTTCTGTAACCATAAAGTCACTAAAGCTTGATATACACAATTAATTTTTTGAATTGATGTTTACTCTTTGGATATTTGGCCTTCCTAGGTCTCTGGGGAAGAAGGCCATTACATTTTGGCATTATGGTGCGAGCAGCCAGTTTCCCACAGGAAATTCAATGTTTCAAACTAATCTGTCTCATATCAGCAATATAATTCACTACGAACAAAACTTTTTAATGAAAAACTGGAATAATACAGTGACAAAGTCATTGTTTATAAAAATAAAATAATTCCCATGGTGGGGAAAGGTATTTGCACCGAGCGCTTAAAAAAAAAAAAAAAAAAGAGGACAGAGTGCTGGGTCATGTAGATGGGCTTTATGTCAGGCACATAGCAAGCCTCTATGTGGAAAGGGAGAATTTCAAAGTTGGGTCATTTGTTAAATACATTCTGCTCGTATGTATGTAATTGAGCAGCTAGGTTAGGTAATGAAAATACCTTTTTATGGTCTGTTAAATATGCAAAGTCCACAAAATGTGAACTTATCCTTTTATTAGGATTATATATTTAGTGTCTTCTTACAGCAGGTGAAATATGGAAAGAGAACAATAAAATAATGTATTTGTCTTAATTACCTTTCAAATGTGTACTATAAAGTTGGAGGGAAAAAAACATGGACTGTTTGTTTGAGCACCCGTTAGTAATAGGCACCCGACGGAACTTTATTGCCCCGATCAGGCTCAAGTGCAGGTGTTATCTTGCTTGTCACACCGAAAAGACCCGTCCAATGTAGCATGCCCAAGCGTCTGAATTTTTGCTCATGTCTGAGTAACTTTGCAGTTTGGTAAAACCATGTTGCACTGCAGGTGGGCAGAATCAAAACTCATGTTAAAAATCCCCGATTCCGACCATTTTCGGGTCTGAATTGTGGAATCTAGATAATCCATGTTGGGTTTCTCTAACACCCTGTCGCCATCAGAGTGGGTATTTGCCCTGATACAGGCTAGATGTATGGGCCCTAGTATAATATTTTTTTTGCCTTGCTCCCAATTTAGATTAAGCCCTTAAGAACCTTGGTAGTTTTACTTTTTTTTGGGGGTGGGTTTTTTTTTTTTTTTTTTTTTTTTTTTTGCCAAAAAAAAAAAAAAAAGCTGTAATTTCGGAGCCTGGTTAAGTAAATATACTGGTTTGAACCCCCCTTTCCCCATCAATTGTCCAATACAAAACAAAGAGCAACAGGTTTAGCTCCTCTGGGCTCTAGTCAGGAGCTCTGGCTGCCTATTGGATGATCCTGCCGCAGGTAGTATTCACAGCAGCATCTGATGGGACCCTTGCAGATTCCTACAGGGGTATTTACTTGTAATTGTGCTGGCTTTCTGACCATTTTTTCTGTAACCACCAACGTCGCAGATGTTTCCTCTCTCGTCATAGAGGTGTGCTGTAATATTTGTGGTGTTCAGTTACAAGAATAGTGTGATGTGCGCAGATGAGCATCACCTTTTAATTAGGTTTTTTTTGTCTTCTTTTTCCAGTAGTAAACACCATCAATCTGTCCTCAAAGTTAAGTTCATCTTTGCCAGCATAAATCTGGGTAAAATTTCACCTCCATAAAATATATTTTATACAAAGATTCTGTTTTCTTTTCCTTCTGTTTTCATCTTCTGCTGCCGATGTTACTTGTGAGCGTCTGTGTTTTGTCTCAGTGAAGGTGCCCATGATTCCACTTCAGAGAAGAGTAGAAAATGAGCTTTGTGGGGACCTACCTATGTGCTCACCTGCAATGACATCAGCTATAGATAGCAGGTCCTGTCATCACTTGCCAATCCCCTTCTCACCACCCTTTGCTGGATAACATAATAAGCCTTAAGGGTAAAGAGGAGGGGAGACGTGTGTCAGCCGAGCTACTATCGCACCAATAATACACCTGGATAAATATGTCTCCATCTCTCTCATTAAGTCACAGATGATTTATGATCGCATTGAGGTTTTAGGGTTATTGTATGAGCTGCATTAAGAGCAAATAACTGGTGAACCAACATCTGTTTATCAGAAGTCTTTTTTTATGATGTGGGTGGTCAGTAGAATACTTTTCTGGGAAATGCTAATTGTTCTCTTCCAGCAGCCGACAGACATTGTCGGAATCTTTTTTATTTATTATTTTTTTTATGTTCTGACACTTTGAAGGTTATGAACACACAAACTGAAGCGTTTAATTCCAATAGAGAAAAGCATGGACGTGCATTAATACATGGCACCAGTGGTTTGTTGATAGAAACATGGCATCACAGGGGAGTGAATAGGTGAGCGGGTGAGGTAACGCTATAGGGACGGAGGAGATCTTGGCCAGGAGGATGTAGTCTACAACTTGGGATGTAGTCATAAGGTCGAGAATTATGCTGTTGACGTTGTTAAAATGTTGACAGCAACATGTCGACATTTGTCAGAATGTCAACGTGTGAAAAATAGAAATTGTCAGAATGTCAACATTGAGGTTAGGGATTAGTGTTGGGGATAAGAGAGAAATCTTTCCAACGCTAGAGCATCGGAGGTCTGACCTGGTAGTGGTGGTCACATGATCGTCGGGGACCCTGAACCTGATGGGAACCTCTGCAGCCATCGGGAGTATGTAAGTGACCGCTAGTCCACCAGGAACAATATGTCGACATTCTAAAATGATGAATGACGACCTGGTCAATGTAGACAATGACTATGTCGACATTATGACTGTCATTATATCATACCACACCCTCCCACAAGAAGTGAGGAAGAAATATAAAAACAGCATAAGGAATTTGGTCAAAGAGTGGTATAAATTATCCTAATGAAATAAATAAATGATGTTTGTAATACCCAAGATAAGTATTACAAGTAAGGCCCATTTTAATAACACTGCATAGTGTAACATTTCATTTCACCTATATGGAAATAAAAATGTATTCCCTTCAACACAAGTAATGTTACTGGAACAGCAGGGCAAGAAAATAACAAATAAAAACGCATTGCAGAGATTGGTGTAATGTATTACATTATATTTCCTTATAGAACGACTTTGCTCTAAATACTTACTAACAGATAATATAGAAGTGGGTTCGTTCTGCTACATTTTTTTTTTTGTTAAAGCCCATCCCTGCCCCTAGTTGTTGACTTGGCTGATTAAATTAAGGGCACTGTTAATCACAGTATATGTTATAGCCACCTGTTTTACCAATCTTACTGATACTCTTATAAAGGGTTTCATTATACACAGATTTTATGATCGCTTAAATTTCTTTGCCCTCAACTTGGCAGCTCCCAGTCAGAAGCTGGATTTGTAGAATGGTCTGTACTAAATAACGATTTATCTCAGCCGTGGTGACACTACTTTACCCATATGGGTTTTAAATTGCATATTTAAATTTTTGGGCTTTAACACTACTTTTAAAGTAACTATTTAAGAACAAGTAAAGCCACTATTTCCCATTGGTGTATATTAAAGTCTGTCCTATTAATAATAATAATATATATAATATAGCGACAGGATATTCTGCAGCATGTTACAGTTGCAGAGTTGAGGAACATATATAAAATAACGATTGTTTATACTCTGCTGAATCTATCTCATCATGTTCTCTTTCCCATCCTTCTCTGGCACATCAGACGTGCTCTGCAGAAATGCACAATGTGGATAGGTCCAAAAGCATACTGTAGGTTAATTGCGGTGCAGCAGTTGTGATGTGTGGCCAGTCCTATCATACCGCCGATTGGTAAGTGTGTGTGATTACCAAATTGGTTGGTGGGTCCGTCGGCACGGCACTGCATTCGTCCAATCCAGCTATTGTGCAGAGTTTTGGCTTATGTTACCATACTCCAACCAGAATTGGGTTTTAAGTTTCAGATGGAACGTTCCTTTATTGAAGCGGAATGCCATGTACAGAAGGGGAGTAGGTAAGGTCCATCAGTGGTCCAGTAGCTTAAACACAAACAGGCTCTCTGTCACTGTTATTTTGGGAAGAGCGCTGACACGATAACGAGGAATGTTGGAAAATCTGTTTTCTCCTTTTGTGTTTATGAAAACTCCAATTAGAAGTACTGCCAGATAATAAAAGTAGTTGTTTAGGAAAATGAAAAGCACATCTTGTCCTTCTGTACTGTTCTTTAGCATAGAATGTCTCACTGGTAACTGTTAGCAGGTTTTCAGCTGCTGAAATATTGCCCTCTTTTATCTTCACTCCATTCATGTTGCCTGGCTGCCCAGATTGATGATGGACCTAGCCAGACTGAGGGCTGCTCCTGCTTAGTGAACCCAGGGCAGTCTACTTTCACATACATCAGTGGGTACTTAACCTTTACCACTTGCGGGCATGTGACTTTCTTTCCCTGTGACTAGTGAAGTAGTTGATTTGTTTAATAAAAGCACTTATTAAAGTGTCACCAAAGCTGAAAGGGCCACAGAGGCTTCCAACTGTACTTGTCCTGCCTGTGCTATTTACTTCTGCTGTGCATGCCCATTATACACTCATTCTGCTGATACTGTGACCTCCGGCAGACTGCCGTCACCTTCCCGCTAGCTGACAAAATGTTGCCTCTAGCGATGTGTATTTAGGACCTTTCCCCTCTCTTTTTCTATTGTTTAGCTTTTCATGAATGGAGAGGGAGGAAACTGGAAAGGAGAGGGCTACCCAATAACTTTTTATAAAGCTGTTAACCCCTTCAGGTTGTCATACCGCCTGTATATATTACAAATGTGTGTTCTCTGAGGTGTTTCCAGGTGGCATTTGTCTTTTCTGTCATAAAAATCTTCATCTACCGTTTGAGACTTCTTTTTATTTGGACATATTTAATAGCACATTATTAGGATATAAACATAACTTGCGATCTGTTTCAGCCTTGAGAGCACATCTTGCTGCAGTGCAATGTCTGTAAAAGCAGACTAGGGGGTCTAGTTACTAAGCAGTGTAATGAGACAGAGTGAAAAGTGATAAGAAAGTGATAAGGTGCCAGCCAATCAGCTCCCAACTGCCATCTCACAGGCTGTGTTTGAAAAATGACAGTTGGGAGCTGATTGGCTGGCACCTTATCACAGACA
This sequence comes from Taudactylus pleione, assembly GCA_031769625.1. Lineage (NCBI taxonomy): Eukaryota > Metazoa > Chordata > Amphibia > Anura > Myobatrachidae > Taudactylus > Taudactylus pleione. Next base: position 2,184,079 of record JAUIMM010000422.1, read on the forward strand.
TCACTTTTCACTCTATCTCCTAACACTGGTTAGTAACTAGACCCCTAGGTATCATTGCCAGACGCAGTCCACTATAGATTTGGGGATAACTGTCCACTAAAAGTGGAGCTGCAGTGCAACTATACAGGGGATGTAGCCATGTTGTGAGCTGAACCGTTCACTGTCGGCCATATTCGTGTCACAGTGCTTCAGTGATGATGTTGGTTCCTAGCAAAATGGTAAGCCGCATACTGGATAAGAAAACAAAGTTCCTCCAGTGTGTACCAGGGCTGGGTCTAAAAGGCATGGACATAATGGCCAATGCACTTAGACAATAGGCAGCCATTCATGTAAACTGTCAGTCGTCAAGAGATTTTGTTTCCCTAAAAGTTTATGTACTGCCAATCTTTGTATATAGATATATAAACACTTTTTGTGGGGTGGGCTTTCAAACATAGATGGGAAGAACAACAAATGGCAGAGAAAATAAGTTTAAAAAGTTCAATAACTTGACTTGCGTACACATTAAGGGGAATTCACTTATTTTCTCACGCCCGTAGTGACGAGAGCTATATAACTGTTTGGGCGACTGTCCTGCCCTGGGCACAAGTGCTGTCTTCTCACACCAAAATTTATTGGGATTAGCCGCGTGGAGCTGATTTTCACGTGCAAACTACTGGGTGTGCTACAATGAAGGCCACGCCCCCTCCGTGTGATGTAACACAGGGGTGAGGCCACAATTGCCGGTGATTACAGCAATGCCCAGCTGCAACCGTCTGAAGCATCCTAGGGGCACTGCTGCATAGATTCTGGCTGCCGGGTGCCATTCTAGGCACCTGCTAGCCTGATGAGGCTAACAGAAAAAACCTCTGAGGGCCAGACCAAATGATTCCGCGGGCCTTATACTGCCCCCGGGCCTGAGGTTCCCCATCCCTGCTGTAGTGCCTTGATTGTGTTCAACCTTAGGACTAGCTGAAAATAAGGATTTGGGGTTACATTTCAGTGACCAATATTTACATGTCAGAGTACAGTGGGGATAAATACACTGTAAAAATGCTAACATAAGATTTATTTATGGAATGGACTTAACATTTCAAAATGTCCCCAATATGTATACCTTAGGATGAGGCCAGTATTTTAATCTTCATTCAATTTTTAATGGAGTGGAAACCTCTACAAATAAAGGTTCTGCCAAAAGAACTGTAATATTGGTTCAGTATTAGATCTTGGTTTTGTGGTTTTTGAAAATGATGTAAGTCAGAGGAGCTACGGGCATACAGTATGCTGGGTGGAATAGAGCTATAGCTGTCTGAATCTTGGAAGCCAAATCAAGTGATGAACATAGAGTAGGTATACTAAAATATACCTTCCTTCCGGAGTTGTAAGGTCGCTGTCTTTTTAACCTTTTATATTCTATATTAAATGCATTAATAGATCTAATAGTGTTATTTGCTAATCTGTATGGTATAGAACTGCATCCTCTCTCAGGCCTGTTGCTTAGGAATTTGGGTTCATATCAGGCTGCTGCTGCTGCATTGTAATTGCACATAATTAGTACTTATTGCATTCCTGGCTGATTACACGCAAGCCTGGCTACCTGCTTTGTGCTTAGCATTATGAAAGACCTCTGCATTTCCAGTTGTAGAGTAATGGCAAGGTGAGATTCTGTGAGGTAGTTGACCTACAACCTCTTAAATCACAAAGCTTGAAATGGGAGTTGAACATCTTCCTTGTAAGTGTAATTTTCTCACGGCGACTGGCACTAGGTGTGTGGGGAGGGCAGAGGAATCTCAGGGAGACAGGAAACACTGACCAGAGCTGGTTGTGCTGAGTAAATGCAGAGGGAGGGTGCCTATCTATTATGTACCTAAAATTAATTCATTAAAAAGCACAATGTCTGCAATTATACATTAGAGATTACTTTAAATCCCCTTTTTTATTTTATTTTTTTTATGCATTTTGCTTTTTATTTTAAGGCTATCGGCAGCTCTCATTTTCGATGACAAAATAAAACACAATAAGAAGTTATCTGTTTTAAAATTGGGTGGAAAACCAGGATGATCTGTAAGCAGGCATTAATGTACGATCTCAAAATTGTTCTCAAAAGCATACAGTTGAAAAAATCATGCAGGACTTGTATGAAAATAGAATTATTTATATGGAGCACACAATCGGCAGAGCTTTACAGAGAATATTTAGCCATTCACCTGACAATCTATGGGGGCAATTCAATTCCTAGCGCAGCAATGCAACTCCTGGGATGAAAGCTATTCAATTTGCAGCATTGCGCCCTGCATTTAAGTCGGGAGATGCAGTTTACTGCGACTAATGCCCGTGGCTTAAGCTGGGTACACACTGGCAGATATATTGGGCGAACAATTGATCGGCCAATATATTGGGTGCCGATAGGCCCGTGTGTACCAGCGATATGTTTGTGAACGATGTCGTTCAGACCTATCACGTGCTGCACAGCCAATGCCCAATATATCTGCATATATATTGGGGCTCATGCTATGTGTACTGGCAGTCAGCCAACCACCCGTACACTTGCAGCTGCGGGATGGGAGTGTGACACCCCCCCCTCTAACACACAGAACACAAATGATGGTTGTTCGTACACACTGAACAACCATCATCTGCAGATATATCTGCAGATCACTAGATTCACAGATATATCTGTTTAGTGTGTGTATAAAGCATTAGTTACACTAAACTGCATTTTCGGACTTAAGTGCCAGGCACGATGCTGTTACTGTATGCAATGCTTCCCCGAGGCACTAGTTAAGTCGGATTTGTGCTTGCACCTCAGTAGTGCACAAGCAGAAATACTCTAGTCGTGGATTTACTTCTCGGCCAATTGAAAAGCTCCGGACACTCAACCCGGGAATCCATATGTTCCCTACCGTGTGTGTGTGTGTGTGTGTGTGTGTGTGTATGAATATTATTATAATTTATTTTTTAGAAACCAATTGACACACTAGTATGTTTTTTTGAACTGTGGGGGTAAACTGGAGTACCCAGAGGAAACACATTAACAGAGAACATACAAACTCTATACAAATAGAACATTGGTGGGAGTCTCATACAAGACCTCATTGCACCATCATAATTGTCATAGTATTAAGTATTCAATAAATAACATTTTACAGAAATGTACAAAATGTATACAGTTTAATTGTTAGTATAAATGTGCTGGTATTATGGAGCTACAGTTAATCTCTACTATCAACTTTTCCTTCTCTATCACTTGTCAATATTTATTATGTTGCATAGTAGAGAGATTATATTCTCCCTAATTATAATCTACAGTGATGGTTGAGAGCAGGGAGATATCAACCGACCCTGCCTTAAGCTGGGTACACACTACTAGACAACATTTTGGACGATTTTTGGTTTTGGGGACGACAAATCGTTCAGCGTGCATGCACTATTGCACGCTCCCGTGTGTCGTTTGTCAGATCTTCTAGCAGTGCAGGCCAACACCATGATTCTGGATGCGGCAGGGGAACAACATATCGGGTGGTCATACGCCAAATTGTGCAATGTGTACGGACCGTCTGATATATCGTCCAGTTGCATGTGCCGTCGCTGGGTAGTGGGTGCACACCTTCTAGTGTGTACCCAGCATTAGGTGCTGTGCAAGGCTCTTGTAGCAACTTGGTGGAGCAACATCATGGAAATAAGTAAAATATGTGAGCAACTGGACAAGAAGAAGCAGGATAATGTTACACTGTGACTCTGCCATGGCAATAACCTATACTTTGTGAAACATTTTAGAACAAGACTACTTTATACTGTTATGCTGGCCATACACTAGTGCGATTTCGGGCAGATTGCACGATTTTAGACGTCTCGTACGACTCACTGTTTGGAAATCGTGCAGTATTTAGGTAGGAGTACAATCCGCTCTTCTATCGTTTCTTATGATCAGTTGTGTAGCCCATATTATCCGTCATAATCGTATGCAGAACGTGCCATGTATATACACATGCAATGAATCATGCTTCCGACTGTCCGAGCAGCGTCATTTAAATCTATTATGATCGCATGTTTTTAGTGAGGCACACGATCGAGCATATCACGACCCGTCGTATAGCAGCGAGTGATCGTACGTCAGATCGTATGAACATCGTGTGTCAAAAAAAAGCACCAAATCGTACGGCTGGGACTGCCAGGGAGCTGCCAGGTAGTTCAAGGGAAAACGTATGATGAATCTCATCTTATGCTGGTCATACTAGTGTATGGCTAGCATTAGCTTTGTCTCTTTTCACCTCACTTATATACCAAAATGAAGCGCACACCATGTTTTATCCATTGTATTTATCTTTCATGTAGGCATCCACTTGTTCTGAGTACTTCATCTCCCACACACATCTGTTTCATCTGATTCTTATATTCTCACTAGCAATGTGTATGTATTTTCCTAGTTGATAAACTAGAAACATGGGTGAACCTGTGAACATGAAGTCTAAACTGAGAAAAGTGTGCGAGAGGATTCCACATTTGTCTTTTGAACAAAATATTCAGATGCCATAGCATTTACATGGTCTAAAATCTTCTATATAGTACAGATGTGTCCTGTACGACTTTCTTGCTGAAAATGTGTGCGTCTTATTCGAAGAAACTGGAAGCTACAAAACTGCTTTACTAGATTACTGATCAACTCTATGTGTAACATTTGTACATCTGTGTGCAAGTAAGTCTTTGTATGCGAATTGCTACAAAGCAGCAGCAGCCGCGGCTTCTATTGTGCCTCATCTATGAGCATCACTACGTGTTTAATACAAATTCCTGTGCAGTCGTAGCCCAGCGTCTGTAGTACAGAGTGGTGTTTCACTGCCTCTGTGATGCAAATAAGATGCAAGACTTAGAGAAAAAGACAGTAACTCTACATCTATCAGAGCTGCTCAGTCACGCCGGACGGCGTACAGACGCTAGGTGTATGAGGATACATCTGTATATGTAGCATGGGAAAGCTTAATAACAACAGTGCCCAACAGAGGAGTCTATGTAAGAAACTGTTCCAATGGTAGAATTACTTAAAACTGTTTACATGACCTCACTATATTATAAACTATAAAATGAAAAAAATAGGGTTTTTTATGCTGGCATCTCTATTTTCAATAGTTTTGTCTAACGAACGCCTAACAGATCTCTTTAACTATGGCTCATATCAGGCATGAGTGTCACGGTTGTCGCACCCAAATGCACAGGGTTTAGCTGTGTAAAGCAGGTAAAACCAATTTAAACTATATTGTATAGCACCCCCCAAACAGCCAACTTTCTGCAGATTTATTTCCACCACTTCAGGACGCTGCGAACAGAAATCTTGGCACCGGCAGCACTCACGCCCAATTGGAGCAACAATTGATTAGCTTCATCTTAACTAATGCTGGGTACACACGGAATGATCTGTACTACCAACGACTTGAAAGATCTCTCTCAGTGAAGTCATCCTGCCACATCTCTGAACAGGCAAGGTTGACAATATCATCCAGATTGGCCTGCATGTACGAACGATCATGGATATCGTTAACTGCATAAATATGAATGATATATAGTTGAAGGTTATCGTTCATAGATATCGTACCGTGTGAACGCACCATAACAGGCGCCCCCAAAAAATGTAATTCCCCCGTTGTGTTTAATGACTTCTTACACAAGCCAATAAAAAATATGATTAGTTACTTACACTTTGTCACTTATGCTGCCCATCCATTTAACGAAGCGGGGGGGGGGGTGGACGCCACGATTACGATGCCGTCATCTCCTGCGGGGTGAACTGCATACACTGAACGTTCAGACGTTCAGTGTATGCAGATCAATTATCCCCGAACATGGCAACCTGACGGCGTTCGTCAGGTTGACCGTCATGTTCGGGCAATGATTGATGTTAAAAACGACCAGAGGGCGCGCGCATCGCTGGTCGTTTTTAACCTTTTACTGCCCGATTTGCGGGCGATTACCAAGCGAAGGAGCGATAACGACTGTCATCGCTCCATCTCTAGGTTTAATCGCCTAGTGGATGGGCAGCATTAGAATTCCTAGCTTGTGCATGTTTAGGAATATGCTATCTTGGTATTGTAGAGGTCCTCACAATGGCTAATCAATCTGTAGGGGCGATTGGATTGTTTTTTTGCTCGCCTCCTCAGTGCCACCAGCACAAACAATTGAATCACCCCCTGTATATAAAACAGATTGTTCTAAAGCACAGGTTTGGATTTTTTAATTGTATGAAACAAGCCTGACGGGAATATTTCCAATGTTTGCAGAAAGTGGAGCTGGCTAACAGAATACGTTTATTGCAGAGGTAATGGAGGATAATACTTTCGATATCTGCCAAGCTGCCGGATTGGCCAGTGTATGACCTGCTCATGATGGAAACACTACAAAACTACACTTTTGAAGTTTTTTGTTTGTTTGGTCTATAATTCTGTTTATCTTTCTCCTTCATCCACTAGGGGACACTGGAGTCTCAGTACAGTGGGGTATAGAAGTGGGTTAGTGTGCCAAAATGTAGGTAGCTTCTAAAATGAAGCAAAAAAATAACTCGTTGATGCAGGCAATCTCTTATCTGGTTGATGCAGAGCTTTCTAGCGCAGGTCCGTAGGACTCTATAAATGCTCTTAGATCTTGCAGCCATGTAGATGACCAATCCCTGCAATTTAGTTTTCTCTGTCCGCTTGTGCATAGGCTTTTCATTTTACATTTCAAAGTAATTTTTATGATGATAATTCAAAATGGTTACAGTTTAAAATATGGGACTTTAGACCCCTCCCCCCCCCCCCTTTTAAAAAAAAAAAAAATCAGTTTTGTGAAGTTATATTCTACAGTAGGGGTAGACATGCATGGCATTCCAGCTGCGGTGGAACTACACATTCAGCATGCCCTAACAGAAAACCTGTGGCAGGGCATGCTGGGAGGTGGCGTTACACAGCACATGGCATAGCACATGTTGCCTATCCCTGTACTACATTGTGCTGATATGTGGATAAGTAAATGGATAAAGTGGGAGACTGTACAGGTGCATACACACAGGACTATTCGCTCCATGAACGATTTCGACCTGTGTGTCCCCGGCAGGGGTGTGAGCACAAACACTGAACGAAATCAAGAACAATTTCGTTCAGTGCCGGGCTCCCTCCCTCACCCCCGAACATGTTTAAGCTGACAATATCGTCAGGTTGGACGGGAGGTTCGGGCGATGAATGATAACTACCAACTACAAACGGGAGTGCGCATCGGTAGTTATCGTTGATCGTTTTGGCCCTGAAAATTAACGATTTTTTGGATGACTAAACAACATCGTTCAGTCGTCCAAAAAATCGCTACAGTGTTTTTCCCAGGGACACCACACTGGCAGACCTGTCATCAGTTGATAGGACTTTTAATAACTCTCTCTTTATTTAATTGAATGTTGCAACAGGACTCACACATACAGCGATTTGGGGCCCTTTTTTTGGATGACGGCATCCTTATATTGCCTCAGTCACTGTACTTATCAAAGAATGTTGCCCCTCTTTGATGAGCATTCAGGTAATTAGCTATATAACCAAGTTATTAGCAATTTGCTGGCTGTGAACATTCTGAGATTTATTTGATAACTATTCAATGCCTTGTCGGGGGCTCATTTCTATGCTGGGCATACACTGTTCATTTATTCTCCCGATCAGCCAGTAATCTGTTGATTGGGCCGATAACTGAAAAGTGTATTTCTGTGCTCGAGCAGTAATTATCGGTCTGTCGGACATGCAAAATCGTCCAGCATGTCAGAAAGACCTGATAATTGGTGCTCTGATCTTGGTTATCTGACATGCTGGCAGGCTGAAAGCATCCAGTATAGTTGCCATAATCTGACTGTGTATGGTAACGATATTGGATGTTGTCAGTAGGTCACATTATTGGTCTGGCAGACTTATTAATCTGTAGGTGTATGCAGGTTTAAGTGTGTATTGGTCCCATTGTTTCTCATTACTGCTGACAGGATCCTTCCATTGTTGAATGTTACATCACCTGTCCACGGAATCTCCCTTCACTCCCTGTATTATTGTATCTCCATGTCTGCATTCCATAGTAGGGAGGGAAGAATGTAGTAGATCTGGGTCATCTTTGTAGGCAGTGAGATGGGCATGGGATCCCGGCGGTCGTGGTGCCGCTGGTCAGAATACCGACCTCGGCATCCCGACAGTCAGAATCCCGACACACCCTTAGGTAAGTAAGCGAACACTAACCCCTCCTCGCTAGTGCCTAACCTTAACTTCCCCCCCTTATTGCCTAACCCTCCCTATAGTGCCTAACCCTAAACCTAACTCTCCCCATAACCCCCAATACTTCGGGATGCCAGTGGTCCGGATTCTGAAGCTGGTATCCTGACGCTGTTGGTATGCCGGCGCCGGTATTTCAACCGTCTGCTTCCTGCACGCTGGGATGCTGACTACATCCAATATGGTGTGGCTGTGTGCATCTTCTGCGTGTTGCGTAATGTTTAATTGTTCACCACCTCTGGGGACCTGCAGCTGCACACAAGATGTTAGTCTGTGGTCGGATGGTTTGTTTTAATAGGTTTCCTGTGTGGCTTCCTGCCAAACAAAAGCACTCCTGATGAACTTGGTGATTACCCTACACTTATAGAGGGGCTGGTAGATACAAAAGATGTCTTTTATACCTTGCTATTTAAAAAAATTGTCCTCTTTACATCCATTGTTTTAGGGACCAAACCATGAAACGTTTATGAATGCCTCCTGTGTATTCCCCGTCTAATGCTGGGCATACACGGCCAGATAAAATGCCTGTCAGCCCGCAGATGTCGGCGGCATACACTGCGAGATATCTCGGTGTATTAGCCCCGACATCTGCGCTCCGCCATCGGGGGAGGAGACATTTCACTGTTCCTTCTATGGGAAGGAACAGCGGAAATGTCTGTCTGTCGGCCGCGGCTGGGCATACACTGCCCGATGCGGCCGACATTTTAACTCACAAATATTGCATCAGACGGGCATGCTGGGCGATATTAACCCTTGGTCGCTGGGCGATATTTAACCCTTGGTCGCCCGCACACACTCCACTCTTCGCGGCTATCGGGCGTATCGCCCCAATAATTGTAGCGTGTATGCCCAGCTTAAGGCAGGTTTTGCTGTTTTCATACCCTGTGCAGTAGGTTTTTGTGCCGATGCCTGACTGTTGGTGCTTATGGTATGTGCTGTTATTTTCAAAGGGCCTCTAAACAACAGGAAGTTATCTTAACCGAGATTTGCTCCTGGCAAACCTGAAATATATCTGGAAACTACAAGCAAAAACAAATATGGCAACCGAAAAATATGTGGAAACACCTGACTTGTTTCCTGGGTATTTCACCTTTGGTGTCTCGATCATGGGATTTTATCATTCTCATTTTAATGTAAATTGAAATTCTCATGTCCTGCATTTCATGTGTCTCCGGGTCGTCCACTGTGTTTGTCAGTGACCGTGCATTTCCTCCAAGTTTCCAATACAATCCTTAGTACATCCCGGCCTATAGTTCTTGCGCACTAAGGTTGCAGTGACCATTCCGCCAGTCACTGCAACCTTACTAATTGTATATGTACTTACATATGTGATTAGTATAGCAATAGACAGCTCTTGCGATAAGAGCTGCCCTTTGCAAAGCAGCCGGTGACTGGGTCTCCTTGGGACTCCACCCCCTCCGAGCTCCGGGAGCTTCCTGCTGGTCACCTGTGCAGGAAGCCCCGGACTCCTCCTCCTCCCTGCACCCGGAAGAAGATTAGGAGGAGGCGAGGACCCATGAGGAGTGCGGGCCGGCAAACATGGGGAGCAGGTGAGTGAGGGCCAGCAGAGGGCGACGGTGAAGCGTCGGGTGCGGTAAGAAGCCCATAGGCTTCTATAGGGTAACGCCAGGTTTTTCTGGCGTTGCCCTCTGCACCGATGAAAGTGTGGCCGGGGCTTAGTACATATGGAAATGCGGTAAAAACCCCGAAAACAGGGTTTTTACCTCATTTTTCCTGTAGTGCATCCCGGCCAGAATGTGGTACTGAAGATCCAGAAAGAATCTTAAATACCCCTTGAGTGCAAGCACAAAGCATTATTTGCGGCATTATTGGTCTCAGGCCTGTGTTGGGGAGCTGGGGGGTCCTCAAAGGATGACATACAGAACCCCTTTACATGGACTAATTCCCAAACTTTCTTGAATCACGGCGCCCTAGAGTACCGGCAGTTATTTTTCACTCCACCCTTAGGTGAGAAGTTTCTTATTGAGAAATTAAGAAAAAAAGTTAGATGTGCTTCCATGTCATCCTTAGGTTCAGTTATATGCTGGTGGACAGGGTTGCTCTTTGGTTCTTCCCCACATTTTATGATTGGCAGCCACCAACTCTGATTTTACCGATCACCAGTTTGGGAACCACATGCCCTACTCTGTCATGCTCCTGCCATATTTACACTGTGCAGGTGAATTCATAATTGTTTTTCAAAAAAAGTCACCTGCCCCCAGCAATGATCTACGTACAAATGATTTCAGTTAAAGCAATACATTTAACAGACATGTATCTATAATAAGGTATCGGCAGCAATTTGAATCCAATATTGCGAGTTGGAACAAATAAATCCATTAGGAAAGCATAGTACATCCTATAATGATTCTGAATGTACAGAAGCTGTAGATAATGCTGCCTCTAGAGTTCTGGCATGTCCCAGACTGGCAGAACGCTTACATCATGCTCATGGTAATTTACAATCCAAATGTAAGACATTTATAAGACGCTAAACCGATTTTTTTTTTTTTTTCTTTTTCTTTTTTAATACCCGATTTGGCCCCCAGCAATGATCTACGTACAAATGATTTCAGTTAAAGCAATACATTTAACAGACATGTATCTGTAATAAGGTATCGGCAGCAATTTGAATCCAGGATTGCGAGTTGGAACAAATAAATCCAACAGTAAAGTAAGAGGGGGTTGCTGGTCCAGTCTCAGAGGGGCACAGGATGCCCATCACAGTTTTAATATAACGCTAACAACTGCTGGACGCCATTCATTAGGGAAGTTCAGAGGCCGTCTTCCTGAAAGACTGACCATCTCTAGGCTGGGTATTATCCCTGCATATTATAAGCAGCAATTGTATGTTCATAAAAAGAAACTGTTTCCACTTGTAGCACGTTCACCTCACCGATTTATATAAACGCTGTAAATACAGGTCTATTGAATGAATGTACAGGGTCTAGCAATAGCCTTCAAGCTGTAAAAAACTATGGAATTAGGAAAGTATAGTACATCCTATAATGATTCTGAATGTACAGAAGCTGTAGATAATGCTGCCTCTAGAATTCTGGCATGTCCCAGACTGGCAGAACGCTTACATCATGCTCATGGTAATTTACAATCCAAATGTAAGCCATTTATAAGACGCTAAACCGAGTTGTTGTTTTTTTTTTTTTAATACCCGATTTGGCCGATTTTCAACAAATCGTCTAAAATATGGCCAAATCGTGAGTTTCCATTCACGATGCCAATGCACGTCCCCGCTTGTCGTACGCGGCATCTTCGGATCTGCCGTGCTATAGGGCAGATTTGCCAATCTGGGACACAATGTACTGGATGCACGCTAGATCTAAAGTCAGATTGGACATTTTTTTACTCCAAATCGTGACCACGACTGCCGGGGAGCTGCCTGGGGAGAGTTCAGGGGAAATCGTACACATTGTGGGATTGTGAGCACATCGCTATGTGTGTAGGCACCATTACTGGGACAGATGAATGTATTGGGTATTAGGAATAGTTCTTACTGCTCCTGATAAAAGGATTAATGGTCATTATGTCAGTGTGTATTTTGACTCATTCAGGATCAAAGCAGCACTTTACTTTGTCTGGGATGACATTGTGGTGAGGGAATTTCTGTGTTTCAGTTCTGCCTTTGTACTAATAGCATCTCCATGTTAGATTGTAGCACAAACAGAGGTATACTGTAGTATCCAATGAAAATAGACAATTTAAGCATAGTAGAAATTATATAATAAGAATGTACTCGCAAACAAAACAGGACTAGAAGTATCAAGTGAGCTGGCAGGGATGCATGTCAACCCATCCAGGGGCTCTGGTGTCTGCACTAGGAAGCCAGAATCCCTGCTTCTGAGACAACCTGTTTGGACCTTTGTGCACAGCAAGTTGTTTGTTTTTAGTAAGCTTTCATACTGTGACATATATATGTCTGGTTGGTTGGAAAACTAGCATTACCCATAGATTCAGGCTTAAGGTGCGTATCCACTAGCAGATAGTGGAACGACAGTACGATATATCGTTCAGTGCAGGCATCCTTCCTCATCCCTGAACATGGCCAATCTGGGAGGAGCGCGCATTGCTGGTCGTTTCTGACACTTTCATGCCCGATTTGTGCACGATTAATGAGCGATTTAATGATATCGTTCAAGCTCTTATTTTAATCGCCAAGTGGATTCCCGCCTTAACAGACCATACCAACAGACCAATATAATTTAATATATTCCTTATTCTACTTCTAAAAAAGCAATGCTTAAAATATCTACTTATCCTTGTATTGATGTAGTACAGATATTTTATTTAGAACTTGCATTTGCCCGCAGCTTCGCTCGCATTGATGTCTGTTATTGCTCAGCGGAAATAATTTTGCAAAGACAGTAGTGGCATATAATGTTGTGATGTATATTTTATATTGTAGACATTGATCACAAAATGTCTTTGTAAACAAATAATTGCAGTTTATCCTTCAGGGATTAACACAAAAAGATGCTTTGAGCGATTAACTCATGAGGAGACCACGTAAAGCTGCCCATGGGAGAAGCAACTGGTGCAGAGATCTTCGCCTGCTGCCCTGAGCGTTTGTCCCTGCGACTTGTTAATCGTCATAGCGAAGCAGATGCTTACAGGAAAGTGCAGGCGTTTGAATTGAAAAGGAACATTGTTGGGGATAAGGGCTATATGTGCAATAAACAGTCTCACCTGCGCCAGTTCCCGTTAAAATCTGTGCTTAAATTGGGTTCCTCTGTAGAGCAGTGACTTTAAGTCAGGTTCCGTTGCATTACTTGGGCGGAGTCAAGTTCCGAAGAAGCACGATTGGAACACCAACTTTCAGTTCAAAGCTGTGTGCTGGAAGTCAAGGTAAATTGTAGATCCCAAATATGTTGCTACTTAACTTACAATAACACTATAAGGTTGCAAGTAACATGAGCAACTACTCTACAATATGTAGTATTTATCCTGGTGTGCCATCTACTGGATTGACATATGTATACTGCAACTTCTGAGTCAAGATAAGTTGCCTGATTAGTGCTTAATATATAGTTGGATTTTCTTTTTAGTTGAGTTTTATATATGTATGCATATATAAATGCATAGATATATATTTGCATTCAGGGTGTACAGTGTATGTGTAGTATATATTGTGTGTTTATGTATGTATGTATGTGTATGTATATCTGTGTGTGTAATTTTGGACTTGAGGAGCCTGTGCAAATTCCAGTACATTTTTTATTTTTTTTCTCTGTAGTTCATATACAGTCCTTAAAAGTATATTTGTCCCAGAAAACATATATTTATATACAGCTCATCATTTTTAGCTCGAGGAGCCTGCATACTGCACGCGCCAAATGTCAAGCGTCTGTTTTTTTCCTTTTATTGCTCCTCTCCCTGATGTCACATTGAGATAATACATACCTCTGTTTCTTTCTAAGTGACTAAGCTATACAATATTGAAAACACAATCCAAATTCATCCCATAGTTTGTGTGATGCCGGAACAGACAGACGAAAAATAAATCAAGAAAAAAAGTGTCCCAAGGAGTCGATTTCTCCAAAAACATTTCTATGTACAGACACAACCATTACAACTTTATTATGAGTATAGATGCTTAGGCCTTACAGTTTTTTGGATAAAGTTCTTTAAAATATGTCTAAAAGACAATTAAATATCTCCCATCCTCATTCTGTTATGTATGGAGGGAATGTTTGGCTATAGTCATCTCTCGGTTTTTTAGAAGTTACAATATTACAGATTTGTAAATAAAATATTCTTAAACTATGGTCCGGATTCAGTGTTTTACGCAAACCCGATGATTTGCGTAGAACTCCGATGGTGGGCGATCAGCGAATGCACAGGATCTGTACTGTGCACGTTATGATTGGTCGCAGTGCCCCCTAAGCCACAGCATGATTGATATGCTGCCACCGTTTGGGGACGTGGAAGGGGCGGCGACGGCCAGTGTCACAAAAAAATGGGCCCCATTTTCTTGGCCAGTCTTCTGATGCAGGCTTACTGTCCCCGACTGCATGAATTTCATGGCCAACCTGAGTAACCTGAGGGATTCACACAGTTGATCCGATGCTTGATCCTCTGATGCAGCAGCGGATCACAGAAGCCGGCAGGATGTGTCTATTTTTATTCAAGAAGCCTTCGGCATTGGCATAATTTCGTATTGCCGCTGTGTTGTACAACTCTGACTCAGGCCTTAATATCTGCAGTGTTCTGTCTATTAATCAATAACATATATAAATACTTAAGGTTGGATGTAGAATACCTACAATATGCTGTTTGTTTCTTCATTTATATTAACTTTAGCCTTTATGTGAACCAGCCACAGTAAAGTAACTATGATTTATTTGTCTTGTGTTCTTACTATTATACAAACCTATTGTGATATCTTCCAGTCCCGATCACACATACAGCTTGCCTTAATATTTCTGAAGGGAAATATTTAAGGATGTCTTTCCAGAAAACAATGTTGATTTTTTTTTTTTTTAAATCAAGGGGGAATTCCAAACCTCAGTAATATGATCTGCTTATCCATAATGAGAGGACAGTAATGTGATTTTCTTTCATAAATGGTTGCTTAGTTGATCCAGTAGATTTGTTTTTTTGTTTTTTTTTTCTGTACACAAAAAGAAACCAAAACTTATATTTTCCATAGCAACGAGAAAAAAAAAGAGGCTATTAGTCTATATTTAAGGTTTAGGTTGTAAGCAGGTTTCTCCCCCCTTCTATTTCATTGTATATTCCTGAATATGCACAACTGATGGGTAAACGGGTGTTTTTCTTCTAGATTACTGCACTTTTCATGTACTGAAACTAAATGATCTTGTAATTCCATGGGCGGAATTCAATTGATTCCTGCCCCCATCGCGCCCGACGGAGCTATTCAATTCTTGCTCCTGTTGGGCACGATCAGCTGACAGCGCTATATTTCAGCTCGCAGCCCAGGGGGGTGAGAGCTGAAATGTGCGAAAGTGACATGTTTGGGCGCCCAAACATCACTTTTCGCGATCGCGCCAAGCACTTTGGTCGGGTTTAGCTTCTTTACGTGGCTAAACCCGACCACTTTGGGCGCGATCAGCACGAAAATCTAGAACAATTGTATAGCGGCCCGCGATCTCCTGTCACTTTAGATGGGAGATGCGGGCCGCGAAAACAATTGAACTCCGCCCCATGAGTTGGACATACCATTTTGATGAATGTTTCAAGGCTAAAGAAGTTACATCCACCCAGGCTGGTTTACTAATTAAGGTCCTGAGGTGCAGGTTTGGAAGTAAATCTGGTGCATACTGCTTAAACTAAGCATGCACTAAAGAAATGTGTATATTTGCCCATATATAGAGCCGTATGCGGACATGCAGCAACATGACCGTTTGGTTCACTTCTAGTTGTCCTCATGGGATGTAGTCTGTATCCCGGCTCAAGAATCCCGACTGCTGCGGTTCTGACACTGAGTATTAGGGTTAGGCTGCGGCAAGGGAGGATTAGGGTTAGGCTGCGGGAAAGGTGGGACAGTTTTCTGCCCATTTGAGCGTAAGTGTAACTGCAGTAGTAATGCGTAAAACTCCTCATTGCCCACACTTGTGTGCGCCCATTTTTAGAGCATGTACAGGGCAAATTCACCCAAGCTATGCATCGCAAACTGGCGTATGTTTACATTTATCAGACCCAAAATTTACATCTATAACCTATGGCGAATGATTAGCCGCCAGAGTACCCTGGCTGTCCACACCCCAATCCCACCATCTCCATACTCCAGTTACACACTGATCATATAATACACCTGTTTGCATATCATGTCTGTAGTTCTTTTTCCTATATTATGGGACCTTTTTGCAGGTATGAGCTAAAGCAGGCCATGGCCAAAACACAAGATTGTTTCCTCAGTATTCATCCTAGATGCAGGATAGAGCTGGAGACATGAGGGTCACATAACTCTGCTCTGCAGTCTACTTACAAAAACAGCTGTGTCCACAGAGGACCTCTTTCATTTTCAATTTGGTTTTCTCAAGGCTAGCAATGTATAGTGATCACCATTTTCTAAGTATGTGCTAAGGAAGCCAGGGCTTTAATTATATCCTTGTTTGATTTGTCAACAGAGAGTATAATTAGTGCTATCTCAGACTTTACATTTACAGCCTGTCAGTGCAGAGAGGGTCTGTGTCTGGACATACAATAATCATTTCATGTATACATTGTATTTAGTTTAAACCTGCAAAGTCTACACAGTTATAAGGCTGTCTTGTAGTAGTGCGGTTTACTTTGTTACAGTATAATTATTATGTTAATTATCCATATTTGTTTCCATAGACCTCACATGGATCAATGAATAGAAGTGTATATATAAAACATGGCCATAATTAAAGTTTCCCTATTCAGAGCTGTCTACAGTTCTAACTAATAGGCAAAATGCCACCAAATTTAGTAAGGATACTGTGAAGATGAAAAAAAATTGTTTAAAAATCTGCAGATTTAGGGACATTGTGGCACCTTGCAAGGTATAATGCATGAAGAGGTACCAACAAATGAAGAATAACTAAAGGTGCCCATACATCTGCGATGGATCGGCGTGATGCAGGGATGCTATCGGAATTTTCCGATCGCCCACCATCGATGTTCTGCGATCCGTCGCCGGATCGCAGACATTTGACATGTTAAATGCCCCCGATTTGACGATTGTGATCATTTTTTGATCGCGATCGTCAAATCGCCAATATCCAACATGTTGGATTTCTGCGATGCCGGGTTGCAGCATTGCAGGATCGCGGCAATCCGTCGCAGATGTATGGGGCCCATAAGAGAGACCTAACTTTACCTTTTTTTTTTTTTTTTTTTTTTAATTGTTCCTCTGTTAAAAACTGAAAAAGAAACTGAACTGACCTGTAATTTTAATTCTGAAAAAAAAAAAAAAGCGTGCACTGCACTTGATATACAACATTTGCATAAATCTAAAGTATTTTGCTTTTTTTTTTCCCCTTCAATAGAATACACTTTTAAATTTGACACACACTGCACCTGGCGCCACTGGCTCCATACCACAGCAGCATAGCTAGAGCATGAGCCAAATAAACATCAGAATGGTAGCAGAGTATTATGTGTGTATTGAGTAGTAGTGATTGTGTGTGTTTTAGTTAATGAGTCACTATCAGTAACTATTTAGCTGTAGTAACTGCAGCAGTGATTACTTACTCAGGTTAGCCTACTGTTAACAATTAAACATTTATTCTCCACAAACAGATCACTTATTCATCTATTTGGGACCTTTTAAAATGTCCTCCAAATTGTCCACATAACCTTTAATTGTATACAGCACCTGTTCAGAGCAGGTGACCCTATATTGGGAGCTGAGCCCATTCAGGGGATGCAGCCTAAACAGCTACACAGCCTTTGGGCCAATTTCAATTACCTGCTGCACTTGGCGAGATTGCAGCTCTCCGGTTAAGTGCCCGCGGCTATTCAATTACAACCTGCAGGCTGTACTTAAGGCTGATTTCTGTTCACACCCTTCTTAAATGCGATCCGAGATCAGCAGGAAGTGTGACTTTCGGGGCTTGCCGCAAACGTTTAACCCATAGCTCCAGCCACTTCTCCTGGAATCTGTGTTGCTGCTTGAGATAACCGGCTGCTAATTGAATATCTCTGTGCATTAAACTCAAGAGCATCAACGGCACGGTAAGTCCAGTGCCTAATTGAATTCCCCCCCCCCCCTTCCTCCTATGCGTGAGCTGAACTCCTGACATCCGTAAAGAATGAGGTAGAAAGGAACCTAGAATCAGTCCACTTGCTCTTGTTACCATTAAATTCAGCTCCTGCTTGGAGAGGTTATAAGCAGAGATGGAAGTCGACTGAATCAGATCTAATAAAAGCTACAGGACATCTAGTAAAATGCTTAGTTAAAATGTGTCTTGTGCTGTCATATCAGAAAATATTCATTCTGTAGTTATCTGGCAACTTTATATATTTATAGATTGGCACCAAAAAGTCACTCAATGGCAGAGGATCCGGCCTATGCTTGTCTTGCAGGAGTAATGAACATTGCAATATACAGTATGAAAGTGATCAAGCTGCATACCTGCCAGCATTTATAGTGCAAAATCAGGATTAGGTGGCAATAATGTATATGTTTTCTAATTTTGGGTGGGTTCACTTATTCAATTTATACTTGTATTGCAAAAGTACATTAACTACTTCAAAAAACTTTACTCTGTAGCTCATTGAAGTTTCTTCTTAGGGATGTCCTGACCTTGGATGAGATGTAATTTCCTATGCTGGAGTAAATATAGATTAGACATCTGTTTAATATTATGAGGGCGATTTAAATTGTTTTGCACGCCTCCTGCTGGGCATCTATACGAATAGGTGCCCGACTGAGCAATTCGATTGTTTCTACATTCGAGCACCCATTAGTATTTTACACTCCTAAAAGTACTGCGCAAAACAGCTAAACCAGTCTAAACAAAGCAGATGTCTCTTGCTATGTAATCTAGCTATGTATTGATAACCTTTTAGTGTTTTATTAATTATTTATTAACCTTTGCGTATATAGTGCCAGCATAATCCGTTGCACTTTACAATTGGGAACAAACCGTAATAAAACTAGACTAGGTAATAACCGACAAAGAGGTAAGAGGACGCTACTCGCAAGATTACAATCAATCATTAGGGAAATAGGCATTGATACACAAGGGTAGGTGCTACATATTGCATATTGGGCCAGCCAGATTGCAAAGGTTCTTGATGGGGCTGTATTATCCAGTCACACAGGAATGTTGGCCTGGGTCAGTGGTATGTGAAAGTGAATAAAGAGGAAATATGTAGTTATGTGTGGACTGTCTAGATTGGATGTAATTGTGTATGATAGCATATGGAGGTTATATCGGTTCTTGAATTTATAAGCTGCCTGAAGAGGTGAGTTTTCAGGGAACGCTTGAAGGTTTGGAGACTAGAGGAAAAGCTTATTGTGCATTGGAGGGCATTCTGCAGAGTGGATGTAGCCCATAAAAGGCCTATAACCGTGAATGGAAGCAGGTAATCAGTGAGGCTGAGAGACACAGATCTTGTGCAGATTGGAGAGGTCAAGCTGGGAGTTATTTTGAGATAAGCTAAGAGATGTTTGTTGTAGTTTGGTTAATAGCCTTATGTGGATGGGTGGTGGGGCTTTGTGGTTTCCAGCACTTCTCCAAGATTTGATAGCAAGATATGTGTTGTTTTTTTATTTTTGTTTTTTTAACCAAAAAATATAGTAAAACGAATATAGTGTACACTGTGTGAGTCCAAATCATACATGTAGTATGATAAATGATCACTGACTCTTCAATACAATTGAGCATTGGGTAGTATTGTACCGTTACCCACCGATGATTGCAGATTGCACTGGTGGCTTTCAGACCTTCTGGTAGGTTTTCCTCCAAAAAGGGTTACAGAAAAAACGGGATGTAGTCAGCATCCCGACAGTCAGAATGCCTCCAGTGTCAATTCCAACTGTGGCATCACGACTGTTAGAATGCTGACAGATTGCGGAGTTAAGTATTAGGGTTATGGGGAGGGTTATATTTAGGCACTAAGGAAAGGGTTGGGCGGGTTAGGAATAGGCTGCGGGACGGGAGAGTAAGGGGGGAGGATTAGGCTGAGGGAGGGGATGGTTATAATACAGAAATTTGTTGAGATTCTGACTGTTGGAAATGCCGCTGTCTGTATTCTGACAGTCTACTGTGAATTGGACCAAATAAATCCTTCAAGATTGTACTCACCCTTTATAAATGTGTTAACCAATATTTACAATTTTGCTTAAAGTTTATACATGTATAGTGTTCACTCTAGGTCCAGCAGCAGGCAGGGCGCCGGACCTAGAGCTAGGGCACATCGAATAGGGGATGTGGCCAAAGAAAAGGGAGCTTGTCTTTATGACGCGTCCCCTTTTCGTTACTCCTGAGGGCGTGCCTGGCACTTGGACATGCCGGGCAGCCCCCAAGTGCTGCAGTCACAGTGAATGTATGCCGGGCACATGCGCCCAGCATCCATTCACCGGCGGTGACCGCTGCACCGCCGTTTTGACCACCCGCAGGACACTGTGACCCGTGGGTGGAGACAGAACCCACAGGCTGTCTCAGCGGGGCGCCGCGCTGGAGGGCAGGGTGCTTTCTGCCCTTCAGAAATAGGGCAGGGCAGGGCGCCCCAATTAAACAGCCTAGCGGGAACGCTACATGTATATTTAAAGATTTTCAGACATGTTACAATCTGATAAAGGTCAATTTTCAGATGTATTTGATTGCTGAGTACCTTACCCCATTTTATATTGTTCTAGGTCAACTTCTCCTTTTTCCCCCCTCATGTGCTCTCCCTTTGTCTTACCTTCCTGTTCCTCCTCCCACTAACCTGATTTGCTTTATCTAATAAAATAATTTACCCAAGGCCGGGCTTAATTATCTTTTCTAGAGTAATATTGTGCGGATTTCCATTCCTATTGTATTACACTGTTTATTTATTACCAGTTATTTATATAGCGCACACATTCTGCAGCGCTTTACAGAGAATAGTTGGCCATACACATCAGTCCCTGCTCCAGTGGAGCCTTAAGGTGGGTACACACTATACAGATATAGTTGTTCGTACACACTGGTTGTTCTTACACACTGAACATCCATCTGTGTCTGCCCGCAGGTCCCGACGACCAGGGGGCATATCCCGCCCCCCTCCTCGCAGCTGCCGACCGCCCATACACACCTGCCGATGGACAGATATGTCTGCAGACGTATCTGTCCATCGGCTGCGCAGCACAGCCAATGCGATATATCGGTGAACGCGGATGTTCACCGACTTATCGCGGGTACACACTGCCCGACGGGCAGCAGATACATTGGCCGATCAATTGATCAGTGTGTACCCAGCTTTAGTTTATATTCCCTACCACATGTCTCACACACACACACACAGTCACTCACTGTTGGGAGCCAATTAATTTACCTGTGTGGGAGAAATCCGGAGTACCTGGAGGAAACCCATGCAAGCACAGGGAGCATATACAAACTCCACACAGTTAGTAGTGGGAATTGAACCCAGGATATCAGTTTTGTGAGGCAGTAATGCTAGCCATTACACCGTCTGTGCTGCCGTTGTTGTAAATGACTGTTGAATATGTTTTGTACTTTCATGAGAATGGAACTGTTAATTTGTCTATTTACTTGTATGTACAATATGTACGTACATGATACAGGTACTGAACAGGGTGGGTAGGAACCGCACTAACAGAGATAGGTAGTGAGGGAACAGGGACTAGAAAGGGGTGGTTGTGGAGGTGGTAGTGATGAGGGATGTGAGTAAATACAAGGGGGAAAGAGGTAGGGAAGCTTGTGGTGAAGTGTAGGGTCTGGGTGTGTGTTGGGGGAGGGGAAAGTGCTGCACCTTCTTACAGTAGTACCTAGTCCTGTCTGTAGTAACAATGAAATATGGAGGTTAGGTGCGCACCATTCATGATACAGGTACTGTTTGACATACTCGTTGTAAATTACTATTTATGTATGAAAAATTCCAATAAATATTACTTAAAAAAAAAAGTGTTATTTGCCTTGGACATTCATTTATAATCCCAATGTCCTTCGGTTTAATATTAATGAGAATAGTCCTGTTCTCATTACAGAGAGGATTTAAATAATCTAGAGTACTAGGACTTTTTGCACACTTCTGCTTGCCACCATCAGGGGGCTGCGAGCAGAAAAGTGGGTGCCAGATCGGAGCCACAATTGAATTGCACCGTCGGGCACCCATTAATTGTCGTCACCTAAAAAACAATTGAATCCCCACTATGTTTCATACATGCATTTTTTTTGCATATTGTCCCAAAGCATGCCAATGCCAAATTCAACCTATTTCCACCACTTACCAGTAGCAGGTTCTCCCGAACCATATTCCACCTGTGGCAGTTCATAGTCGGGAAGCTGGGAGGGCAGGGTTCATATATGTTGGGCGAGTTCCAGGGCAGTGTTGGTCTTTGATGGCCCTTCACTTTGCGGGCCGCATTCCATTTGAGAAGGGGTGGGAACCAGCAGGCCAAACCAGATCGCCACACGGACTACATTTTGCAAACCTTTAATTAATAAATATATATACAAACTCAATATACTTTCATTATTGCCAATTTATAGTCTGCGCTAGAATACTGCAGATCAGTATTCCAAAATGTTTAACTCTCTGCTGTGTGGTTATTTTTGTTTGGGCCCTAGCTCATCTCATAATTTGACATCTCTTAATTTTTTTTTATTTTTTTTTTATAAGAGTAAGATGCCTTGCTTTCAGGGGGTTAATGACGTTAAGATGTGTAGAAGAGTATTTGTAATGAAGTGCAAAGGCTTTTTTTTAGCAAATAAAAGAAAGCACTTACTTAGAATTCCCCCTTTAATCAGTTCTCTGGTTGTTTGTTTTTAGAGATTACGGCTGTTTGCAAAAGCTTTTGGCACAAAACTGCATCCTGCAAACATTACATTTCCAACTACACGGAAGTGACCAGTATATAATGTATCCCCCCCAGGCAGTGTGCATTATATCACAGGAAAAAACAGCACCTCAAGGAGGGAAATATATGTAAGGGATTTCTGGTTTACATGGTCAGCGGTTATTATCTATCACCTACTGAGCTTAGTGGCATTCATTCCATTTAAAGTAACATAGAAACAGTGAACAATACAATGAATGACATTATCCTGTCTCCCGGGGACAAGGAAACAGCTGTTTTACACTGAAAATGTTCCTTCTTACAAGTATCTCTTTAATAGAGCTTAGAAAGGTGTTTCTACCAAGCTTTAATATGAACTGCAACCTTTTAGCTCCCACACACATCACCTGCATGACATCACACAGGTTGCTTGCATGAAAACATGTGTTTTTTTAGTCAAGAGCTGATGATGTCATATGGGGGGGGCAGAAATCTGCATAGCTCTGTATTTCAAAGTACTGTTAGATACACTGTATAGTAAAGTATCTAACGGGCAATATAAGTTAGGTAGGAGTTGCAAGTGACAAAACAGACTATTGAGACTTTATACATCTGACTTTAAAAATAAAGTGATCACAAATGTAATTTTAACCTGATCCATGAGCTGTGCCAGCTCATGAATGTTCCCATTGCTCAATAGAAAGTTTGGTGGGTTGTCCATTTAAATATTATTGAAGGATGTTCATTACCTATGACTGGGAGAAGGATACATCCTCTTTAGAGCATAAGGGCCTCTGTGTAACCATAACATAGCATTGTGTAGAATGGCTCAGCTTGCCACTATATTGGAACTAATCGGGCAGATCAGTATAGTTTAATTCTGGAAGATGTTGAGCATGGCTGAAAGCACCAAATCCCACTACAAAACCCCCCTGTGATGACAGAATGTGGTGTGGATAGAACGTGTACAAATAAGGCATTGTAGGTCTCTGCACAGCATGTGTCTAAGTTCATGTGGAAAGCTAAGCATTACTGTTTTTAGTGTAAAAAAAAACCCCAAATGATATATAAATGTGATATAAAACAGTAACTTAATACTATTTACCCATTCTTTATATAGCGCACACAGCCTGATTCAGAGATGGGTGCAATGCGAACGTTTATGCCATTGAGCGGTTATTAGAGGTCTGCGCATGTGTCAAATTTTTTTTTACCGTTGCTGCTCGCGATTTTTTTTGCAAAATGATTGACAGGCAGGGACCACTTGTAGGCAGCAACAGGGGTGCTGACTCAGATGCAGGCGTGTCGCAAACTTTTTCAGGGCGTGTCTCAGCCTGTGACTGCGATCCTGTAAGTGGTAAAAATGACCCCAGCGTCTCGGTTCCGACAGCCATTCCATGTAACCATAGTGTTACTCAGAACTCCATTTATTGACTGATCTGCGGCCGATGCTGCTTCTTTGTAGGCGATCGATTGGATTTGCAGAGCCGCAGGTGGGCGTCTCACAACCCCTCCCAGCTACTGCAACATTTGCATATTTTTGCACGCCTGCTGCGCACAAATTCACAACAGCGGTGGAATTAGCGGCCATCTCTGAATCTGGCCCACATTCAACAGCACTTTACGTCTGGCGCTGGAACTTGGCAGCGTACTTGGCTTGGGCACCTTCATTTGGATTTTTTTCATTCTGATCTCCAATTTCTGGGTTGGAATTTTAAAAACAAAAGAAATTATGTTCTGGTTATGTAACCTGTCACTATGGAGGAGCTTGCTAAACAACATGCCTACTATGTAGCTGGCTGCTGTGTCTGCATTAATAAATGCAATTGTTTTGTTAAAGAAAAAAAGAAGGGACCTTTTTGAAAGGGGGATGAAAACCTCCGGTGCTGTAGTGTTACTTGTCCGTCCAAGGCTGGAATGTTCAAGATAGGACATGAATATTGAAAATCTTAATGGGATGTGTGTTTAGTCTAGAGTTTACATGACCGCAATCAGTTCAAGTATAATTTGTATTGCAGAACTATATACATAAGAATACGATGTGTATCATTTTTGGCCAAATGTTTATGAACCATAGTATATAGGAAGGAAGCATTGCCAGCCACGTTTGTGTGGCTGATAAACATAGACATATATGTGTATAGATTTAGAAAAAGCAGATCATTTTCTGGTCTAAATGATGGAATATTGTATGTTGGTGGTTAGAAAAAAATGCATTAATTAATCAGACTTATTGCTGTTCCTGTAGCTTGTGATTTTATTTTAGTTTTTTATATGTTACATACAGACTGGCATTTGCAATAAAGTTTTTTTTTTTCTTGCATTTCAAAACAGAAGTAAAAGCACATCGCATTGCCCTTATGTAACATATGTTTGTATTTTATATGCGTAAGATGAGGGAGGGTTTATACTAGGGGTGAGCGGATTCGGTTCTACTCTGTTCCGTTCGGATTTAAAAACTGAATCTTATTGGGTATCAGCTGTCACGAGTTTTGGATAGCCAATAAGATTCGGTTTTAAAATCCGAACGGAACAGAGTAGAACCGAATCCGCTCACCCCTAGTTTATACCGGCTTCTGCCACAAAAATGGATGGTCTATTTCTTAATCAAGATGTACATGTAAACACTTAACTGCAACTTTTAAGCCGGGTACACACTGAGCGATGTGTATCGGTACCATATGTAGGGATGACATTTCGTACCTCGGGTACACATTAGAGCAAGTTAATGAATGACGGAATGATCCCTTGTTCCGTCCTTCATTACCTGCAACGGGGCTGAAGGCGATTTATCGTTGGACGTGCAGCACGGCCGACCGTACTATATCACAAGCGACCGCGGGAGTGTGCATATTGGCCGTACACACTGAGTGATGCGACCGATATGTCGTTCCGATTCGGCCAGAAACGACATATCGTGCCGACATAGTCTCAGCGTATACCCAAGATGAATTGTAAATTTTCATCAGTGTTAAACTAGAAGAACTGTTTAAAACAGACCAGCTGAAGTGCAATGCAGCTTAAATGTAGGTATTCACAGAATGTGTGCTAGCTCATTGGTTCAGTGATTTTTATTTTCGCGTCTAATTACATGCACATAATGCATCTTACAGGCAGAATTTTAGCTCCACTGTGTATGTAGCCTAAAACTGTTGAGTAAGCATCAGAAAATAGATGGAATAGGAGTGTATAGCCTATGACGTAGATGTGAGGAGCCGGCTGTGGTCAGATTCTGCAAATAGCACATTCTGAGACAAGTGTCTCCTAATGAGGTGATTGCTATGTCTGTACAGGCCATGCAGCCCAGACATCCAGCATAGTGTGACTGTCTTTCCAGGACTCCTACTGTATTATCTGCACAGGAGAATTTCTATCAGCTTTAAGACCAGCCTTCGTCTTTTATTTATCTTTTCACTGTCCATTCTTAAATTAGATCTCCAAATATAGTTAATTGTACTTTTATCTGATGCCTATCTTTTAAATGACACAAAATAGCAGTATCCTACCAGAGTGAAATAGAAGAAATGCTCCCTACAGTTATATTTTATTAGCCCGGCATAGTGAATGCTCCCAGTAGAGTCATTTTGTTAAATTGCTAATATTGCAGCTATTGAAGAGTGCAGGAGTTCAGATAGTAAATGGTCCAAAAAGAGAAGCTGTGCAACATATGTGGACTGCTGTAGCACACACGCTAGTTTATATGTCTAGAAGTTAAGTGGAAACATAGGGTATGCTTTAATTGACCTCTAAAAAGTCATTTGGACTCAATTCCAGGATATAGATAATTTTTCAGAGCACAAATCAACTACACAGCTCACTACGTAAACCTACATCTCAAAAGGCAACATTATAATGTTACATTAGTATAGATAGTCTCTGAAGTCCGTTATATGGCTGTGAGAATTCCGCAATTTTCTGGACAAGTTAAGAATTAAAGTAAAACAGAAAGGGTACTCAACAGCCTATATTATGCTGGGTCCCCACCATAGAACCAGAAATACACAGGAAGATACAAAAGTCTGTGTAATAATGGGCACTAACTGGCAAAATAGGACAATAGATCAAGGGTTATACATATGCAACCAATCCATAATCCCCACAAGCATTCAATGAGATGGAGATGCATTCAGTGGTCTTATGGTGCTGAAGAGTTTTCTTCCATATGATACATATGGGAGGAAGACAATCAGAAGTCTGATATTGTAATTGCATAAAATAGGCACTTAGTAGATGGATGAGCCAATAATGAAATTCTAATGAGATTTTTGTACCCCTATATAGGTTAATGAGGTGAAGAAAAACTTTGGGGTGTACCCCTTAAGTAATTTGCTTACTTTAGCTTTACTTAAAGCCTTTGGGGTGTGTCTATAGAAATCCTCCTTATTAGGTTTTCAGGAGTGGTTTAATCTTGATTGAATACTCCTATAAAAAAAAAAATAGTGTAATGCCTTTAAAAAAAAAAAAAAAACACTATTACATCATGTACATAAAACTTGCAGTAAAAAAAACACAAGATGGAGTATCGCAAATTTTGGGGTGGGAACTGCATTGTGGATAAGCTGGAATGGGCGTTTTATAGGCTGTAGGTGGGCCTGAAGGCGCTTCAGATTTTTAGTGGATTATTAGATGGCACAGTCTTTCAAAATTCAGTGGTTCCCTTCGAGATTGTAGACCACAGTCTGCGTTCCAACGCGTTTTGAGGTCATACAGCCTCATTTATCAACGGGTTTATCACTCAAAACTAGTGATAAATATCACTTTTTCTGATAAATGGTGCTCAGCCAATCGGTTCCCAACTGTCATTTTTCTAACAGTTGACAGTTGGGAGCTGATTGGCTGAGCACCATTTATCAGAAAAAGTGATATTTATCACTAGTTTTAAGTGATAAACTCGTTGATAAATGAGGCCCTAAATATGATATCCGGTTTAAGACACCTACTACTTTGAAACTTTCAGTAGGAATTCTGCCATATTTAAGCACATTGGCTATTAATGAATGAGAGTGTAGGATCCATGGCCTATGTGTTTGACATACAAAGGTAGTAATAGATGTGGAAAAGCAGGAAATCTACTTGAAACCATGAAAGCAGTAAAGTCACTATTTGACAACATATAGACTGTGTGTAGTTAGCTATATCATTTACATGATATACTCAGCGTGCTTATACTTTACTAAATATGTCCGCCATGCTATTTCGCTTCTCTGCACTGTCTTGCTATGTTAATGTTACTGAGCAGGCAGGGTTTAAGTGACAGCTTTGCAAACCTGCTATGCAGAAATACACATTGTGAATTCATACACAGGTGGTTGCTGTTTTTTTACCTAGATAAGATCCCATTATGAAATTGCCCAAATATGTAAGAGGAGCTTCAGATATTCATGTAGGGGGAGATGTTACATGGGGATGTGGTTAATTTACCGCCAACCTTTGGAATCCCAACGGCGGAAGGGCCGACCCTGGACTAAAGATAGGCGTCTGCATTTTGACGTCTATCTTTAGCCCCATGCCAAAATCCCGACACCTGCTATCCAGAACGAGGTAAGCTGGGGACAGTTAGGTTGTAGCCGCGCTGGTGGGGGAGGTTTAGGTACCCCGGGGGGATTTAGGGTTAGGCACCCCCTGGGGAAGGTTAGGCTAGAGGAAGGGAGGGTTAAGGTGCAGGGGGGGGGGTTAGGCGCCCCCCAGGGAGGTTGGGGTTAGGCACCACTAGGGGGGAGTTAGGGGGGGGAGAGGGAAGGGATAGGGTACTTGCGTGCCCCTGTCGGGATGTTCTCCTGTCGGGCTTCCCGCGTCTGTATGAGAATCTGCGGCTATTCAGCCATTGGTGTTTAATACCAATTCCGCAGCATGTATCAACTACAACGGAATCTCCCAGCAACACTGAACATTCATGTTTGATAACTGAACATTTTAATTTTGAGATCTCTTTTGTGACCTTGAAAAAAGACCACTTTGATTTAACCCGGGACAGCTAATATCCATGTGATGAACACTTCATGGTGTACATTTTCCCACAGACCTATCTGTCCTGACCCGTCTTCAGCTTTTCTGCACCTGTTTGTTTCTCTCTCCCCCTCAGCTCCGTGGAGTGTATGGAATTTTGTTTAGGATCCTACACATCCTGCCTGAGAGATTATTTCCTGTAACCATCTGCGTCTGGGTGGGATACCTGTGGGGAATTAGTATGCGCCCAGCAGCAGCGGACATATGCTGTGGAGTCCTATCAACACAGCATTAAGCTATGAGGCGACATTTAAGATAGCAAAGTAACAAAGTTTTACTGGATACAGGGAGAGGTCAGTGTTATAGGATCAGAATAACTGAAAATGTAACAACTGGATCCGGTCTATAGATCTACATTAAAAAGGTCGACAATATTTAGATAGACACCAGATGTTAGACCATCAATAGGTTGACAGGGGCATAATGTAGACACACTAAAGGTCGACATGTAAGGAAGTCGACAGGTACAAATGGTTGACACATTATCATCTTTTTAGGTTAGGGTTAAGCACCAAGGGAGGGTTAGGGTGAAGATTAAGGTTAGAAGATTTAAAAAAATGCATCGACCATTTGTGTGTCAAGCTTTTGACCATTTGTACTTGTCAACCTTCTTACACGTCGACTTTTAGTGTCAACTTTTTGTCTCTGTCGACCTATTGACTGTCTAATATCTGGTGTCTATCTGACATTGTCTACCTTTTTACTGTAGATCTTTCAATCCACATCCATAACAACGGTCCCTAGATTGTAAGGGGTCTATTTATTAAGCAGTGTTAGGAGACAGAGTGAAAAGTGATAAGGTGCCAGCCAATCAGCTCCTAACTGCCATCTCATAGGCTGTGTTTAAAAAATGACAGTTGGGAGCTGATTGGCTGGCATCTTATCACTTTTCACTCTGTTTCCTAACACTGCTTAGTAACTAGACCGCCCTAATGCTGGGTACACTCTGACAGATACATTGATCGACCAATATATCTGCTGTCCGTCGGCCAGTGTGTACCCGCGATATGTCGGTGAACGTCATCGTTCACTGACATATCGTATTGGCTGTGCTGCACAGCCGATGGACAGATATGACAGCAGACATATATGTCCATTGGCAAGTGTGTACGCCGCCCTTACACACACAGCGGCAGTCGCGAGGATGGGGCAGGACGCCGCCGTCGGGACCCGAGGGCACAAGCAGATGATGGCCATTCAGTGGGTATGAACGACCATCATCTGCAGATATATTTGTCAGGTGTGTACCCACCTTAAGTCTCCTCTCTCTCTCATTTGTTAAAGCATCTACTCCAGTGATTCCCAACCACGGTCCTCAAGGCACACTAACAGTCCTGGTTTTGGTGATATCCAGGCTTGAGCACAGATGGTTAAATCAATATAACTGAGGTACTAATTAAGTCACCTGTGCTCCAGTATGGCTATCCTCAAAACCTGGACTGTTAGTGTGCCTTGAGGGCCGTGGTTGGGAACCCCTGCTCTACTCTCTCCACAAAATGTTATATACCCATAATGCTTTGTTCCTGAGAAGACACAATAGTGATATTTAGCGTGCAATGATTGTGCTGGAAAGTTATCTGCAGTTGTACCTTTGTCTATTTTTAAAAGGCTTTTTGTTGCATCTCATTTACATAGACACGTTATGCCAATTAGTTTTACAAATACAAATCTCCCTGTAACTCTTTGTTTTGTTTAATCTGCCCAGACACTGGCCAATCATGGACCACTGCACACAATGGGGTGGTAGTTTTTATTTGTTGGCCATATTTGCAGTCTCACTGGTATATTTAATGTATGTTGATCACTATTTAGCAGACACGTACAAAGTGATATTGGGAAAATTAGCAGCTGACCTGAGAGTGGGGGACAGCATCTTATCCTTTTTAATAAATCAATTTTTGTGTTACAATAAAGAATGATTTCAGTATTTTTACCCAAACAGACTATTTAGTCCTTTTCTTGCAGAACTTGGACTACTGCTTGCAGACTTGTACAGCTTCTGTCCTTACAAACCTATTTCCCAGATCATTCATTGTGCAGTGTTCTAGAGAGACTACAAATATATGTTGGTCATGATTGTGTTCAACCTATGGGGGAATCCAATGCAGATCCTGCTGCTATAACGCAGGCGGCTGCCGCGCAAATTCGGCTTTGCAAACGAATTCACCCTTCATTTAAACTCCCCCCGTGTTTTATATTTATATATATATATATATATATATATATATATATATATATATATATATATATATATATATAAATTTGTTAGCAACCTACCTGGGGTAAGCACAATAGAAATTAGTGACATCCATTTGGACTGAAAAATTTCATTTTATCTTAGATAATTAATAGGCTGCATTCTCAGAAACAAAATGGCCGCCCCCACCCTGTGGTGAAATGAGTACACTGGGTATAAGTGGAGCAGTGATGGAGCTGGGTGATTTTGTTTGCCTCTGTCACCATTATCAGATTGTATTGCAGTGGAAGATGCAGTCAGCATCAGAGGAGAGAGCGTAAATGGCCGGAGCGGCTGGCGCGAAAGCTCTGTGTGCCTGTGTATGTTCCATAAACCAAGAATGAAACGGCTGGTTTGCAGCTGTGCACATCAGCCTGGGAACCTTCGTGCTGGACAGTTATTCCAGATGTTCTGTGAAATAATTGCGTAGGGGGGTGCCTGTTGTTGTAACGGACACCCTGTCTGAATCTCTCATCTCTCAGTTGTCTTCCCCCTCTTCTATTACATGTGTCTTTCATATGCATATTTTCCTTCCTTAGTCAGTTTTCTAACTTCTGTTTTAATGACCGGGGAAGTGTTTGTCTGATCCACACACCATAAACCCCCTCATTCGGCGCTGGTGCTTACTATCCAGAATACCTTTTCTTAGAGGCTATCTATCGCAATACAGTTTACAAATCTAATACAGTTAATAATTACTGGAATTCCATTCAAATGAAATTTTCTCTGTAGGAAATGCATCCCACTGCCACTGTATTTGCATAATGAGTCCTTCCCCTGAGGTGAAGGACTCTCTGTGCTCCTGAGGACTCCTCAGAGGAGGACCCAGTTATAAGAGTTCAGTAGGTTTCTGTTTCCCTTTTGTACACTCGCCCATCCACTTCATGCTGTCACTTTTCACTGACCTAAGTGAGATTGAGATTTCACATTCCAAATGTGTAATAACCATTGGCCCTCGGACTTAGAAAATCAATTTAGTCCAAAATAAAACTGCAACATGATTCGGGAGTGGTGACAGCCTGATGGAACACTTGCTCTGCAGAGTCTGTTAGGCACTTCCTTGTGGAGGCCCCAACACTTCAGGCTTCTCTTCGAACACACCAAAAGGTTCCCAAGGAAGCACACTTATTATGCAGGCATGGGGACAGATACTCCTATTAAAGGACATTGCCTAAATTGGAAAAACCTTTTTAAACCCGCTCTTCTTTAAATTTATTCCATTCACTAATCATCATCTCTTGTCTCTGTTTAGGGAAGGCGTTTGATATTACATATGTGCGTTTGAAGTTCCACACAAGCCGGCCGGAGAGTTTTACTCTATACAAGCGGACGAGAGAGGATGGTCCTTGGCTCCCTTACCAGTATTACAGTGGCTCCTGCGAGAATACATACCAAAAAATCAACAAAGGCTTCATCCGTACGGGTGAAGATGAGCAGCAGGCGGTGTGCACTGATGAGTTCAGTGACATTTCTCCATTGACGGGCGGGAATGTCGCTTTCTCTACTCTTGAGGGAAGACCGAGCGCGTACAACTTTGACAACAGTCCTGTATTACAGGTACACATGCTGGGTTTTTATTTTATTTCATGTATTTTTAAATGAGGTATATTATACTGACAGATTATACATTTCCTTCATAAATTTTTAGCGGTGGGCATTGTGCCGCCCCTAAACAAGCAACGTCGTGCCTAGGGGGGCCGTCAGCTCCAGTAAGTAGAGCATCCGAATGTTAAGGAGCACCCGGGCAGCTCCACAGGCTGCAGGGTATCTGCCTTGTGGAAGCACTAGTAGCTGCAGGGTGCTGTTCCAGGCACCCTGGAAGCTACATGCAGGTGGCAGCGACTGTCACCCACAGAACCCTGCTCTCACACCCCTAAACACGGCCCTGCACATCACTACAAAATATTTACACTCTGGCTCCTACAATATCAATGACTTCCATGCTCCTGTCTATGCCGCAATGTCTAAAGCTGGGTAAACACTGAGACGACCGGACGATTTCCCTTGAGCCCAGAACCATCTAAATTGAGCGTACACATACTGCAGTCTTGCAAATGACCGAATAATATATCTTATCATTTGGTCGTATCTGAATTATTGTTGCTCCTGTACACACTAGAACAATCATCTTTAAGATCACTGGCTGGGAGAGGCTAGAGGCTACGTCTTAAGAGGCCAAATCATAACGACACATCGCCCGGTGGTCAGGTTGGATATACACACTAGGCGATGTGCCCCATACCGCTAGCGATGTCAGGTTTGATGTGCAGCACATCATACCTGACGACGTCACATGTGACCGCTGGAGTGCGCATATTCAGTGTACACATGGAGTGATGTAGACGATTTGACATTACGAAACTGCAAATCGGTCCGACATCGCTCCAGTGTGTACCCAGCTTAACTGTTGATCCTTATCAGACTGCACATTTGCCCTTATATCATCTTTTGCCATTGTTGAGAACCATGAACACTTGGTAAAACTTCAAAAAAATGATTGCGTAGCTAAAAGGCTGATTACATTTGCTGATGCCTGCAATTTCTCTTCCCAAAACTACAGTGATGAGGCCATATTTGTCCTGCTTCTAAATCCGTTTCCTCTCTGTCTTGTGACAAAGAAGGAACCTTAATAATAATAATAATAATTAAAAAAAGGCAGCTGACAAGCATCCTGTATAGTCTACCAGACATGGTTGCAGACGATGTGAAAGGTTGCTAAGTGTCATTTAAATACATTGGGAAAATAAAAAAATGGAATAGGGGGGGTTGTATATTAAGGCTAAAACTGAAGTGAGTGTATATATGTATATGAGGAAATTGCTGTCTGCCTAAATAAAAACTATAAGATCCATGGCAACATGAATTCAGTGCTGGGTGATCATTTCCAACATGTCTACTAGAAAATTATTGTATTTGGTTCCAACATAGGGAAATGGATAAAGATGTCTGATATACAGGAGACGCAGGGTGTTGTAGCTCAGAGGAAGGGCCGGTAACTGGCAGTGTCTCAGGGATCAGTCCTGGGGCTCTTTTTAATGTATTTTAGTGATCATACTTGTGGTTTTATTCATTTATTGCAGTTATTAACCGATTTAAAAAGTGAGTAGTGAGCTACAGAGAATCGGGAATGGACTAAAGTTAATCTGAAAACACCCCAGCAGCAAAATAAATAAATTTTATATATATATATACACACACCTGTAAGCACTAAAACCATATATATGTATGATTAAAGGCAAATGTGTTGTATTCAGCAATAATATAAATTCTCTAATATAACTTCTAACATAAAGGAGGTTTTATAGCGGACATCCCTTTTATATCAACACTGATTTTAGACAAATAAGTGAAAATGATTGAATTTAGGGGTGCTCCAAGTTCTAAAGAAAAAAAAAAATAGCGAAAATGTAAGTTGCCGTTGTATTCCAGGTGGGTGGTCCTTGCAAACGTCCTAAGCTTGCCACCTTGTTTCTGTTATCCCCATAATGTTTGTTTCCAAAAGCTCAGATGTTGGCGATATCGTAGGTTGTCTGTTATCCAGCTAAGTATAGTTGTCAGCGATGGTGCCTCTGTAATAATATGGGCGCAACTGACCTCAATACTTGCTCAGTAATCTGTTTGGTCTGCAGGAATGGGTGACGGCCACAGATATCCGTGTAACTCTGAACAGGCTGAATACGTTTGGTGACGAGGTGTTTAGTGACCCCAAAGTGCTGAAGTCCTATTACTATGCTGTTTCTGACTTTGCTGTAGGAGGCAGGTGAGTTTGTTGCAATGTTTGTTCCTTGCTGCAGGTCTGGATCTCTTCCTGATTTTCTAAAGAAAAGCTATGCAATGTACTGCAAAAAAGGAGACTCCTATATATGTTTTAGCAGACTTGCTTGAAGTAATGAGCGTTTTAAATATGTGGGAACAGCTTGACCGTGGTCTTGTACAGTTACTTTATCCGATTTGGTTGCCTAGTAACAGCTTGGACTCCTCATCCTGGAGTGGGACGGAGGTCTGACCTAACTTCCTGTGTCTGGAATGCATGTACTCATTCCGTTTCAGGCAATGTCTTTGGCATGTGGAACATAAACACATTTCTCCTATCATCATAAACCTTCATAATTTTTATGGTCTAATTAGCTCACGCTTAGTAGGAAAACATGAAATAAGTAACAGACATGACTCCACCGTGTTCTAATAAGCTTATTTCTCTGTGATTGCATTGATTGTGTAGTTGTTTTGCAATTCTACCATTCTCCTCTACATAGCCTGCAATGCTAAATTACAATAGTCGTGTTCCCTGCACAAAGGTGATAAATGAGCCAAGATTTGTTAGAGTGTTGTGTATTTTCAACTCCCCTGTGTAACATTTACTTGTGTCATCCATGCTCCTTCTCTCGTTTTCAGGTGTAAGTGTAATGGCCATGCCAGCGAATGTGTGAACAATGAGTTTAGCAGGCTGGTTTGTAACTGCAAGCATAGCACATTCGGTGTTGACTGTGAAAAATGTTTACCCTTCTTTAACGATCGGCCCTGGAGGAGGGCTACTGCCGACAGTGCCAACGAGTGTTTACGTGAGTAGCCTCTTTCTTGATTGATATATATATTACTCCAATTGGACTTTGGCCCTGATTCAGAGCCGGACGCTCTGACCAGAGCGCTCACTCTGAATCAGGGCCCACCTCCATAAATATGGAGCGTCCTCCTGAACGCTCGTATAGCTGTGGGTCACCACCCACAGCATATGCGAGCGTGCAGGATGATGGTCGCGATGGTCTTGACCATCGCGACCATCGCCACTGTGAGCAGAAGCCTGCGGTTGAGTTTTTCAACCGCAGGGCCAGGAGTGATTTTGGCTCTATCAGAGCCAAAATCACTCCCACTGACATCACTAGTGATGTCAGTGGGGCCGGCTTCTGACGGTAGGCGTTCCCTTGGGAACGCCTCCGTCTGGGAGGCACGCCCACCAAAGGGGGCGTGCTGTCAATCAACATCGACAGCACGCCCCCTTTGATCAGACACTACGAGCGAAGGAAAGTCCTTCGCACGTCGCGTCTCGCGCATGCGCACGGCGGAGCTCCCTCCATCGCGCGCATGCGCAGTGCAGACCATCGACCCACTTGCGAGCGGACAGCCGCTCGCGAGTGGGTCTGAATCAGGCCCTTTGATCATAGCAGAAGGATCATAGTGTGAGTTACATGCATCAGAATGTTGAGACCATTTGAATGTAAACTGCTTACCCTTGTTAAAATTAGTCGAATTTATCCTATTCTCTGTGTCCAGGTTGGTCTCACATGTAGGTGGCCAAATTAGAGAGAGCCTTTCAACAGTCAGGCAGTACAGTGGGGAGGGAAATACAGTAATTACGTTAAGTGTATTATTGTGTATGTTCATAAACAAGAAGGAAAAAATTAGGATTTCCAGAGGTTACACATAACCAGTCATTAGGACTTGGGCCCTTATTTAGAGTCGATCGCTAGATACAAGCGGTCGCTCTGAATGAGGGCGGCCGCTTGTGGTGTGAAGTGCGGCCTCCTGGTTGGTAGCTAAGCTGTGGGTTACCACCCACAGCTCTAGCGAGCGACCATCGGGGCTTGCGACGAGACCCTAAGGTTGGGTCTCGGCAAGCGCAAGCCCCAGGAAGCTTCCTGCTCTGATCGAGCAGGAAGCTCCCCACTGACATCACTGCTGATGTCAGTGGGGCCGCCCCCAAACGGCAAACGTTCCGTCGGGAACGCCTCCGTTTGGCCGGCCACACACACCCCGCCCCCCCCCCGCCTTCCAAACGGGGTGAGCTGTCAATCACCATCGACCGCTCGCCCCCTTTGGTGCGAGACCCGTAGCGACGGAGCGCCCGTCGCTAGCCGGGTCTCGCGCATGCGCATGTCGGAGCCAGCTCCGACGTGCGCTTGCCCAGTGGGCAAACCGACCCGGTTGCGAGCGCTCAGCGCTTGCGACCAGGTCTGAATAAGGCCCTTAGAGCCAATCTGCCCGGAGTTAAGCTAGTCACACAGATGGCTGCAAAGCCTGTCCAGCTTATAATCTTTCCAAGTAAATACAGTTAAGGCCCCCATACACGGTGCGAAATTGCATACAATATATTGTATGCAATCGCCCTTGAAATCTCTCCAGCAGTTGAAGTGAACGATGTGCAGCACAATGTTCACCCAATCGATCGTACACAATCTAATGATTTACATAATCATTAGATCGTGTACGATCTGACACAGATAGCACGGACCAGGGAGATCCATGCTACATGCATCTGTGAAAGGGCTCCCCTGGCTGTGGCATCAGCCTCCCGCTAGAAAAAGTCCAGTGCTGGTTCTGGTAAATACAGGGGAACACTACTAATTTTTGCCCCTGTATTTCCAGAACCAGGACCAGATCAGAGCCTAGTGGTGGTTGTGCAGAATACGGGGGACCCCTACGTCGTTTGTTCCCTGGAATTCATTGGATGCTCTTTTGGGGAAGGGGGGGGGGGTTTATTTTACCGCAGCAGCACAGACTGGTCTCACGGACCTGTTCGTGCTCTATGTCAATGGCCCAGATGCAAGTAGCACGATCTCCTGGTCCGTGCGTGCATCTGTGTCATTGAAATACACAGCAGCACAGACGGGTCCAACTAGACGACGGCGGGGACACGCATCATAATGGTGCAGAAACCACACACGATGTGCACGATTGATCGTTACAATCGATCTAAGTCGTCCACATCGTGTTAAAAATCGCATTGTGTATGGGGGCCTTTAGAAGGTAATATCAATTTCTCAGTGTTAACTACATTTTTTATTTGAGTTGCCAAAAATACAGTCATTTCATTGTGTTTGGTTTCTTTGTTTTGGCCCTTTACCCTGGCTTTAAGGTGCGGAAGTCCATGCAGGAAGAACATCTGAGTTTACAATTCTCTTGTGCCCAAAAAGCAATGTGTTCTAATAGAATACACACCAACAAATGTTTTATTCTTCCAAAATATTACTATTACGGCTGTTTGAGTTTGGTATCCAGTCTTGCTAGGCAGCAGTGACAAGTGTATATGTACAGTGGCTGTAACCATGATGCAGTCCTGAATTTCACTTTGTCTGAGGCTTTTGGTTATATTAATCACATAGACATAATGGATTTAGCACTATTTATTTTATGGGCATATCCAGTTAGCCACAGGGTTTACTCCACAGCTAATTGACAGCCTGGACCAATTCAATTAGATCCTGCATCCTTACACGTAACTCTGATTTTTCCTGGCAGCCTTAGGAGCTGCAAGAAAAAAATCTGCGTTAAATGCAGCCTCTGGGGTTTCACGCATGAGGAAACCTATAGATTCCAGTATTTTATGCTGTATCTATGGGTTACCACGTGGGAAAACGCCAAATGGAATAGCTCCAGCCATGGAAAGCTGAGCTTTTCCCCGCATGGTACACACAGCACCTAATTGAATAAACCCTATGTATTTACAGTTATTTATATAGTGCACACACAGTACACAGCGCTTACTGAGAATATTTAGTCATTCACATCAGTCCCGGGCCCAGTCGAGCTTCTAGTCTATATTCACTACCACCACCCACCAGGGTAAACAGGGTTAATATACCAGTATGCTTAGATTGTGGGTTGAAAGCTGTGTATCTGGAGGAAATGTGTGCACGCACACACACACAGGCCCCTGTTTAGAATCAAACCCATGACCACATATCTGTGAGACAGCAATGCTCAACACTGTGTCACCATAGTCCCTCAATATTCCTACTTGTGTCTGACTGATATGAGCCATGCAAAACAATTATAGATGGGAGTAAGATATATCTACACACAGCTTTAAGGAGAGAGGGTTTTATTAAGTATTATCACAGATTTGGGGTTAAACCCGTCAATGGAGTAATTGCTTTACTAGTGTTCATTCTAGGTCCGGGGCGGGCAGGGTGCTGGGCTGTAAGAAGGGCATGTGGGCACCAAATCTATTCATCGGTGGTGAGCACTGCACTGCAACTCCCCCCTCCCCTTGCAGGCTTTTAGCAGGGCACATTTTGCCATCTTGAAATCAGGCAGGGCGCGGAACTTTGCTAAAATGTACTCCAGCAATAGATAGCGCTTTACCAGATATCGTTTTAAACCAGTTTCAGCTCTGTCACGTCCTTACATCTCTCAATATTTATTTCTTTTTGCCTCCTTTTTACAGCCTGTAATTGTAATGGCCGCTCCCAGGAATGCTACTTTGACCCCGAGCTGTACCGTTCTACTGGCCACGGCGGGCATTGTATGGGCTGTACTGACAACACCGATGGGCCAAACTGTGAGCGCTGCCGTGAGAACTACTATCGTCAGAACAGCGACGAGTCTTGTCTGGCGTGCAACTGTAACCCAGTTGGTATGTAGAACGTTGCGTTGTCTTTATATAGCATATGTGACTGCTCCTGTTGAAGATTTACCAGATGTTGCATTTGTCATTGCAGATACACATTAGGTCATACTGTAATAGTGTGTGTGTCCGCTTCACGGTCTAAAACGACAATGTGTTTTAATTATCAGAAGTGTAAATCTATTGCAAACATGTATGCATTAAGGTGGGTTATTCTCTCCATGTAGCCCTATGTGTACCATCAGGGCCGTAGCTAGGGTAGTGCGGCCAGTGCCATCGCACAGGGCACCACAGGTCAGGGGGCGCTTTTTGGAACTCTCAAATCTCTGTTTATTATCATTCTCACTTATAACTTCCTCTTATATCATCCCCAGCATCTCCTGGTCTCTCCTATCTCTTCCCTGGCCCTTTCTCATGAGGCAATTCCCCTTTTTTTGGGTGCATTATGTCCCTTTGAAAAATGAGGGGGGTGCCAATGCTCTTTCTGGCACAGGGCACCAAAAAGTCTAGTTACAGCTCTGTGTACCATTCACTTTCATAGGCTTTCTTGGAGCGCTACCCATGGATTCTGCATACTAGCATCTATTGGAGATTCTGTCTATATACTCAATAGCTGTGTACATCACCCCAAATGCTGTATTAGAGTACAGAACCCACATACCAGGATAAATACCCAGGGAAGAATGGAAATGGTGTATTACTTGCACTAGCTATGTTTTTCTCACCGCTCCTACAGGGACAATATGCTGAATAATTAACATTGTATTAAAAAGGCCTCATCTATCATTGCGGAGATTTGTGCGCCTTTTCTGAGGCGTAGTCATACGGAATTGCTTTGTCATATGATGCAAAAACAATTGTCCCTGAGTGTTTTGATTATTGAAGAAAACCTAAATTCTGACTATTTTTGATTCTGGTTTTCTCTTGTAACCTATCCCGTCCAATTAGTGCAGGATTGTGCTATATCACAGGCTTTGGCTTATCCTTTCTCTAGATGAAAGAAATCTAAAAGGCCGCTACATTTTGTTAAATTAACTTTTTAGGCAGCACAAGACGTTCAGTCCCCCCCATGTACTTTGTATAGGCCTGTTTTAAATTATGATATAATGACGTTTTATCTTCAGATCTGGAACTAGAAGATCTCCCCCCTGGGTTTAAAACAAATAGTTTTGTAAGCACTTTGAGTGTATGGTGTCCAGCCTTACACAGCCATGTAAATACGCATCCTGCTGTCTCCTAAAACAAAGGAGACCGCACACTGTGATATCTGCTCACATTGCGTTGTACAGCAAGGCTCTGCTCTCCAGGTTCAGGGCAGATAACTCCCCACTGATACCAAGGGTTTATTGCCACTTCATTTCATGTAAACATATCTGTACAGACCTCTCTTTATTGCTCTGTGTATCTGTGATTTATTGCTACGGATGCAAGGTGCCAGCCTGCTTTCTTAGCCAAGATAATCATTCTTAGAAGACACTGGGATAATAACATTCTTGGATGACACCGTGATAAAATCATTCTTGGGTCGAACTGAGATAAAACCATTCTTATGCTAAGTACACACTGATAGATATCTCACCCGTTCCATTGAACGGGTGATATATCTGTAGGACATCGCTGGGTGTGTACAGACCTATCCGATCTGCTGTGCAGCACAGCAGATGGGTGATATGTCTGAAAGATATATCGGTCATCTGATTGGGTGTACACATGACCCGCTAATCGCCCGTACACATGCTACGGGGACCCGGAGGTGATTGACAGCTCAACTGGGTGGGCGATTTAAATGCCCCTATATTTGAGCTGTCAAGCCCAACACATCGGACAGACGAATTGGTAAGTGTGTGTATACACTTGCCAATCGTCAGATAAGTCTGCCGACCCATCGACCTGGTGTGTACCCAGCTTTAGATGGAGCTGGGGGAATTTTTAATTGGTGGCGAAGTTCATATATTTACTGTCATAGGTTTATACAACATTCCAGGGGATGCAATCGGGAAACCGTCCGTCTTAATCCCGACAGCCGGCTTCCCGACTGCTTTATCCTGGCCAGGGTTAGGGGGTTAGGTTAGTTTTTACTTTCCTACGGACAATTGGGATTTCCAGCGCTGTCGGGCTTCCGCTGCCGGGATCTCTGCTTCTGTTGACCTGCCACAGACGGGATTCGAACTGCCGGCCAGAGGGACGGCGGTATTTCATACCGACTCCCATTCCAATGCTGTTTTGTACAATTGGATTTGGTTATAACTAAGCCATACACAGGGACTAAAGAGTTTTCTGCTTTCAATACAATGCAAGTATCCGAGGCTATTCACATATAGACTTTGTAACACAGAGCCATGACTAGTTACCACATATTCTCACATTATACTTAGACATGGGGCACCCTTCACTGTAATAAAGCCTGTTTCATCTGTAAAATATTTCAAAGCCGCTCACCAGGAATGGTATTGATGTGTTTTTACTACATTATTTAAATAACATGCAGTTTTCAAGTTTTTGTTAACAACTGACTTGATCCCTGGCACTTAGTACTGCCCGCTGATATAATACATACTATACACAGGCGGTCATGAAATCCGATTGTTTGCAGCATTTAATGTATGTTTTTGTCACTAACTTTGACTGGTGAGATTAACAAGTTATTTAAATTTCACCTCCATGGAAGTTTTGCTCACCAGTAATCGTGTTGCCATCTCCCTGGCTCTCTACAGGCTCGCTCAGCACCCAGTGTGATAACAATGGACGCTGCAGCTGTAAGCCCGGTGTGATGGGTGAAAAGTGTGACCGATGTCAGCCCAGTTTCCATTCTCTTACTGAGGCCGGCTGCAGGTAATTATCCAATGGGAGATGGTTTCCATACACAGAGCAACACCAATCATTATACATCCATGCAAGGTGGATATGATCTCCAGGGTGGTAAATAATATCTTCTCTCACCAGACCCTGTGCCTGTAATGCTGCCGGCAGCACCGATGAATGTAATGTAGAGACCGGACGCTGCAGCTGTAAAGACAATGTAGAAGGTTTCAACTGTGAAAGGTAAGTCTGCCGCATAGAGTAACATATTTGCTATCAAGTGCCTGGAGCTATTCGGTTACTCCGGCGGTAAGCACGCAACTAGTGGATTTCTGCTCTGAGTCTCCCGAGGGTGTGAGTAGAAATCTGCAATAAGTAGTGCCTCGGGCCTAGTAGTAGCGGGCTTACCTCGTGCAGTAACTGCTTCTTGCCTGGCACTTAACCCAGGAGATGCTGTTTACAGCGTCTAGACCTGGGCATTAGTGCCGTTAAAGTGCACCTCTTATGTTAAGTGCCAGACACAATGCAGTCAATTAATTACCTCCAGACACTTAACCTGGGAGCTACATCCCCTCGGTGCTAATTAAATCGCCCAAATTTGTTTATCCAATGTGAGTCACAAGTACAGTCTTCATGAGCGGAAAATTAGACTAAATATACGGATTGCCTTATAATTAACAGCTGATTGTAAACATTCACAAATATCTATATTAACGTTCCCCACCCCCATGCATTACTATACTGTATTATTCTGCAGTAGGCAAAGGCTGGTGAAGAGTACAGGAACGTCGCTCAGAAAGTTAGTAGTACATGCTTGGCCAAGGGGTTGTCTCTGTGTATTAGATCTACATCTGAACAATAATTCTTCTGTATGATAGTCAGTAAGGTTTATGTGTGTTTAAATAGCTGCTAAATGCAAGCAAGCGTCATTG
The DNA here is from genome assembly GCA_031769625.1 of Taudactylus pleione. NCBI lineage: Eukaryota > Metazoa > Chordata > Amphibia > Anura > Myobatrachidae > Taudactylus > Taudactylus pleione. The sequence goes on from JAUIMM010000422.1 coordinate 2,227,073, forward strand.
TAACAGGAGTTGCTAGATCTGAGATTACCAGGCAAGCACGGACACTGTAGGATGTGAGGTACTGACACAGAATCGTGCCTACAAGCAGACTGTTTCTATTCAGCAAGTTCCTCCCTGGGAAGTGAATAAGGTTTGACAAAGCTGTGAAACGATTTCTAGTCTCACAACACTTCACATAAGACCACAAGATTCTTTACACTGAATCTGTCGGAAGATCAGAAGAATTGAGATTCACACTTGCATAATGTTGTTCTAGTTTTCTACCATATTCTCCAATACATGTGAAACATTCTACATATTTATTTATCTATTATTTTAGGTGTAAACCTGGCTTCTTTCACATGGACGCAGCAAATCCCCGCGGCTGCACCCCCTGTTTCTGTTATGGTCACTCCTCCGTCTGCAGCAGCGCAGAAGGTTTCACAGTCTCCAGTATCATCTCCACATTTGAGACTGGTAATTATCCTCTACACGTGCAAATTCTGTCACCATCTGCCAGGATCTATAATAAGCAGAACATTCATAACCACCTGTGATACGCCTGGCTTCTGTTTCACTGTAATAAGCGTCACGTCCGGTCCGCTATTTGCCCTGTAAGTTGTGGTGTTTTCCCTACAGACACTGCTTTTGGCTTGTTACACTTTCACTGCAGCAGTCTCTTGTGTTTAGAAGGTGTTATCTCAGCAGACCTCTCCCATGCTGGTATTGAAGCTGAGGTCTGTCCTTGCTTAACGAGTTTGTTCGTGAAAAGATAAATTGTATTGGTTTGTCCGGATGTGAAAACAAAATGGACAGATCTTTACTAGTTCTACCTGAGCACAAAGTGCTGACCTTTACTGCCATCCTGACGTCCTGTAAATCCGCAATGCAGGAAGAGTAACGTTTATTGTAAACCAGTTTGAATAGAAGTTGTTACTATTGATCTTGAAATTATGGCCAGGCCTGTGTTACCTGCAAACTGTTCTCTGCCACCTCTTTGTCCTGTATATGTGTCACCAAGTTGTCCTCAGATCTGAGCACTTGCTGACTCTCTGATGAACCTCATTGTATGAGTGTGTAAGCACCATTACCAAATGCTCCTGGATTGATGGATTGGGTTCTCTTTGAGCTCTCCCCAGGAGATCATGCTATGTATTATGATATAATTGTGTGTGCTGTCTTTCAGGAACGGACGGGTGGCTGGCACAGCAGAGGGATGGTGCAGAGTACCCCCTAACCTGGATTTCTGAAACCAGTTCATTGTCTGTTGCCTCAGAAAGCTACTTCCCTATCTACTTCATTGCACCTGGTAAGTGGCAGTGAAGCTGTCACAGTCTGTGAAGAACAAGTTGTGTATGTCCCCAAAAGTAACGATTTAGCCTTTTTAATGCAGATTAGATCAGCCGTCTGATTTAGATAGAGCACAAACATTTCCAGCGGGGTGGATGGAAGAGCAGAGAATGTTCTGCAGGAAATTAATAAATGAACCTCTATCACGATCATCTTCTGAACTCTAGCAGAATGTTATTTGCATCTGGCAGACAAATTATTACATTAAGTGAAGGAAAAGCTGTTTTTATATCGGGATGTGGTTTGTTTGAGAGCCGCGGTTTTCGGGAGGTTATTCTGTCAATGTCATTGCTCCACGTCTGCTGTAATTCGCTTTGACATCTAGTGGTCAATAATGGCATAGCACATTATACAGTGCTCTATAAAGTAGTATATAAACAATTGCAACTGACTTTACAAATGGAGGCAGCTACGGTATTTTTATATGGGCTGTGGAAATATTTGGCAATGCATCCTGCTACTTCAAGTTCCCCATGGATGCCATTAGGCACTAGTATTAATAAGATGCATTGTCATAAATATTAGGTTTGCTAGATGGTTGGATTAGGAGTTGTGTCTCTCAAACACTACTCCCCACGCCCCCACCCCTCCCAAGTAACACAAAGACAGGCATCAGGAGAGACGTATTCCATCCCGCAAAGCTTTTCTAATGGCTAATTCTGTGTGCTACAAGTCACGCTACACAACGTGTGAGTGCAGTGTGACCTCTGTAACGCTGAGCGAATATAACACACAAGCAGCTTCTTATTCGCAGAGTGGTGCTTCTTAAAATATGCGGCACATCTGTGTTCTGTGTGCAACTGCGGGTTTATCTGCAAGCGAAATGCTACGTTACAGTGTCAGCGGCTGTGACACTGAAACACAGCAATTCGCCTGTAGATACACCCGTAGTGTCTCACAGAATATAGGGATGCAGCATATTTTAATCAGCAGAAGCTGCTTGTGCGTTATATTCGCACCACTCTGCATTTAAAAAGTTTCATGAAAAACGCTCGGTGCTACAGAGTCACGCCACGGCATAATGCAACTAGGAGGGCTGTTCAACGCACAAGGAGGCTAGATGTATGTGGGCACATCTGTAGGGAACTGTTGTGTAAAGAGTACACAACAGGACAAACACAGGACACAGGACAAACTTGTCATGTGTAGAGTAACCAACCAATCAGTGCTCTTGAAATCCAAAAAGCCACTATGTCCCAGAATCATTGAATTTCAATGTATTACCCATTAGAGAGCGATTGGGCAGAGAGGGGAGGTGGTGAGTGTCACTAGAGTCCAGAGCTACAGAGGTTCTAAGCATTGAACCACTGATACTTGGAGGAAGTCTTATTAGTACTTGGGGAGGAAAAAAAGTCTTGTGTACATAAAGCTTAGTTAAGATTTGGACACTTGGCGTTCACCTAATCTTTTGTCTTGATCTTCACTTCTCTTGCAGCAAAGTTCCTTGGTAAACAGGGTCTAACTTATGGACAGAACTTGACATTCGGTTTCCGCGTGGAGCGGCGGGACACGCGACTTTCAGCGGAAGATCTTGTGCTGGAAGGCGCCGGGCTCCGAGTATCCGTGCCTCTGATCGCACAGGGGAACTCCTATCCCAGCGAAAACTCCCTGCAGTATGTCTTCAGGTAAATAATATTCAGCCCAGGTCCTTCGATGGATGTGGAGAGGATGGTAGCACTTATATGTTCTGATATACGGCATGCAAGTGTTTATAGTTCAGTGACAATGTTTACTAGCAAAGAGAGTATTAACACATTCCTTTCTAGAGGTCTGTACCAGGCAGGTTGAGCAATGCACATGTGGTCTCCAGCAAATGCAGGGATCAGCAGCAATTGCAGACACTAGACAGAACACATGTGTTGGGTTCTCTGCCAGCCTCTAGGATGGATGGGGCTTTTGCCTTCTGGTGCCTCTTGCAATGGAATAGAGTAATGTAAGGAATTTACTGCATGGCACCTGTATGGACATGGAGAGAGCAGATCTGGGGGAAGGAAAGGGTTACCACTTCATAGATCACAGTAATTTATGTCTACTCCCCACCTCAATCTGCTAGAATCCATTAAAATTCCCCTGACCTTTTTGATTTCTATAAATACCCGTACAATATGCACATGTTCCCACCACTATTCATTCTCAGTAAGATTAATACGGGGCACCTGGAAATGGTTTATTAAGTGAACGTTTCAACTTCCACATATACATTATTATAGGAGGCTCCTTGCATACACAGCCCTCCTGAATCGGGAAACTTCACATCTGATCCTCATCTTATTGGTACTGATGGCAGTGGCTTAATACTGGTGCAAAGCAGATTAGGGTTTGATGCTTTCCCACCAGCTTAACTAGTCACCCATAATGGAACTTCTTCTGGGGCTCTACGATTGCTCCATGCTGCTGCTCTGGTCTTGGAACGTGATCTAATTCTGCTCCGTAGAGGCTTTCTGTGGTCTCCTAGAGGGATGAAAGGGCTCTGAAGAGGTCATGTTGCCCCCCACTGCCATACTCAAGAAGTCCTTTTAGTATATCTGATGTAAATAAAAATATAACCATGCTGCCTACCCCTAGAATCCACCACAAAAATTAAATGCCCTGGTGATTTATAAAGTGGAGTAGATAATGTTGTTCAACACTCTATTTTAAGTTTTTACTATACTTCGTTGCCCAGTAGCTGGCTTTTCAACTGGTATTACCGTGAGCAGTCCTTGGTTTGGACTGTAAATGATGTTTGCTAGGCGAGTACATACCCATGTGTTTTGGCATGAAATGCACTACAGTACGTGGAGTGCGACTGCAGACGGTCTCATAGATGGGACACTTAGATGGAGACTAACCATACACTGTTTAATGGTTTCCTTTGTTGGAGAACATCTGATTCTGATTTAAATACACGGCACATAATTGTTTTTTAAACATAAATCAAATTTGAAATCTGCTGGTTTGTTTACTGAATGGAGGGTTCCAAGATGTTACATTAGTGGGGGAAGAGTCTGAGTTACAGGGCAGTGTAGGGTTTCTGTGAGAACCGTACAAACCAGCACTCTGCTTTATTTATAGAACGTGAGATTAAAAACCATGAATTTCATATATAATATATGTAGAAATATCTCTGAGCAATGAGTTCTGGTGTTGGTTTGGTGAATCATCTGAAATGTCATGTCTTGGGGATGTAAATGACCTATTACCATATGCACTTCAGGCTACATGAGGCTACTGATTATCCCTGGAGGCCGGCTGTTTCACCGTTTGAATTCCAGAAAATGCTCCAGAATCTTACTACCATCAAAATCCGAGGAACATACAGTGAAAGGAGTATGTTTTTGTTTTTTTTCTTTTCTTTTGTTTTTTTTCTTTTTGATACTGAGTAACTATATGTATGTAAGGGAGCAGTATGGTTATGGGATGTGTGTAATTAATGGTTATTTGTTGCCTATAGATGTGTTTAAAGCACTTATCGTATGATATCTGTAGTAATATTTAGTTGCTTTGTTAATTACTGTAAATATTCTCTGTACAATGCAAACTTTTGATTTCTTGTTCAGGCTAATATGTAAAAGCCCTGTATTATAACGAAACTGTACAGGAATAAATGTCTATGATTAGAGAGTATCCTTTTAAGGTATTTTTCTTTAAATTATTTGCTTAAGAATCCATTCACTGGACTCTTTGCCATCCGCCTGGTATGGGAGATGTCCCTAGAAATATATCTATTTTAAAAGGAACCAGTGTTAGCTCTGCATTCCCTGGCAATAGACGCCATGTCCTTATCTGCTTATAAATGATGGATAATTGCTAGTTACAAGACCAGAACAAGCTGAGGTTTCATGGAATTTAACTAAACACTATTATTGTCTGCATAGAAGTATTGTTTGTGCACCTTCCAGCATATGCGGCAAAGCTTCTCTTTTGAGACCAGTCTTCAATTTTTGTTTGTCTACTTATCATGTTTTATACGTCCTCTAGTAGAACGGACAGCCATGCAAAGTGGATTTCAGATGCACTAGAACAGGGGTAGGCAACCTCTGGTCTCCAGCTTATGTTGGCCTTTATAAGGCTTGCCAAGCATGCTGGGAGTTGTTAATCTAGAACAGCTGGGGAGCTCAGACTGCTCAACTTAATTTGGTCTATTCGGTTATGGCCGAGACACTTTATTGTGCATAAGATGCATCAACATTTTATTTTTTTATCTTACTACAGGTTTAAGTAACCATGTTTTTCTATGCAGGTGCTGGATTTCTGGAGGAGGTTAGGTTAGTGACCGCACAGCCAGGTGCTGGTGATCCTGCACCATGGGTGGAGGTTTGCAGCTGTCCTGTAGGGTATGTCGGGCAATTCTGTGAGAGCTGTGCTCCTGGCTACCGGAGAGAGAACCCCAACCTTGGGCCTTACAGCCCCTGTGTGCTATGCACTTGCAATGGACATAGTGATACATGTGACTCTGAGTCAGGTGAGTGTGAGAACAGTTGCTCATTTGAGGGGAGTCGAGATTAGGTGGTAATGCTTTATTATCTGAGTATGCTCCACAGTTTTCTTTGTGTGTTTTTGGTTTATAAACTGTTTGTTGCCGTGTTCTAAATATTAAAGCTGTAATAGTTACGGTAGAAACAAAGTTCCATATCAGGGTTATTGGTGAATCACTGGTCTATAAGAATTGGAATTAGAATAATGTTAGACTCCTCTCTGGGTTTTCTTTTATGTAGGGGTGTGCGACTGCCAGCATAACACTGCAGGTCCTCACTGTGAGCGGTGCAGTGAGGGGTACTACGGAGACAGCAGCGCTGGTACCAGTTCTGATTGCCAACCTTGTCCGTGCCCTGGCGGATCCAGCTGTGCAGTTGTTCCTCGAACTAAGGAGGTGGTGTGCACCAACTGCCCACAGGGGACTACAGGTGAGAACTACCTCCGGCATGTCAGTCTGTGTCCATGGCTAACTACTGATCTTTCATCTCATCAATTACAGTTAAATGGCCATAGTCTGCAATAAGATGCTTTGTTTGTTAATTTACTAGGGTATATAGTAGACTCTGATTAACATTGAAGAAACAAAATTGTGTAAAGGTTTGTCACTCCGTAAAATAAAAGTCCAGTAGTGAGCCATTGTTGTAGTTCAGTGACTGTAAAGCTACGCACAGAGGGAACATCTATACACGTGTATATCTGTATGGCAGCACAGACATAACAAAGACAGCTGTTTGTTGCTGTTGTATGTAGAGGTCAAACAACGTTAATATAATGAAAGATAAAAACTAAAGTATAACCTAACTTAAACTATTTGCATTGGGAACTGTCGTACCTTGGAGGAGGTAAAATTATAAATCTGATCTTGACTTAATCCCAATTTCGTGTAAAATGGCATAAGGCATCTCAGCACTATGACTTCTCTAATACAAGTCATATTTTGCCTTTGTAAACCTTTTTGTTGGACTTCTGTTTTCTTTTGTCATTCCCCTTTGAACTTCCCAGTAGCATAATGCACCCAGTTTGGGGACGGAGAGGACTTAGTTGCATTGTATCATTTTAATGTTATTATTTTGTTACTTTATAGGAAAAAGATGTGAGCTTTGTGATGATGGGTATTTTGGTGACCCACTGGGTCAGAATGGGGCACCTCGACCCTGCCGTGCCTGCGAATGCAACAGCAACATTGATCCAAACGCCGTGGGAAACTGCGATCGCTTGACGGGAGAGTGTCTGAAATGTATCTACAACACCGCTGGTTTCTACTGTGATCGTTGCAGGGATGGCTTCTATGGAAGTCCCCTGGGTGCAACCCCGGACCTCAAATGCAAAGGTGTGGCATTTTAGCATTCTACCTTATCGGGGTCAGACTGCATGGGCGATTATACGTCAGGGTCAATTGCACCCAATAGCGAATCAGAATAACTTGGGATTAATCTACTTGCAAGCCCTTTTTTTTTTTTTTTTTTAATATTTAAAAGTAGTTACATTTACCTCATTACTTAGACATTTTAAAATATTTTTTATGATAAAAATAACTGACATTGTGTATAGTTGCAAACAAGTGATCACTCTCATTCCAGCCTGCAGCTGTAACTCCTATGGCACAGTGAACAGTCAGAGCAGCTGTAACCAGGTGACCGGCCAGTGCGAGTGTTTTCCACACGTTACTGAGAGAGACTGTTCAGCCTGTGAGCCTGGATTCTACAACCTGCAAAGTGGCCGTGGCTGTGAGAGGTCCGAGCTCCTCATTCCTTCTATGTCGTCTTTTAAAATGCTATTTTAGAGTGTTTATAGGCATTTTCTCCCTCCTCCGTCATTCTTTAGAAGATTGTTTTTGAATTGTATTCCCTGCTATTCGCACTCTCCAGGACTGACTGCTCTGCTATAACGGGTATTCAATTTTTGCATTGTTGCTAATCTGTTTATTCGTATGGTGAAAAAAGCAACACGTGAAGGATTGCTAATGTTTAGGTGGCTAGTTTTTAGTTTTCATCTTTCTTAAGGTGCCCATCCACTAGAAGACTTGAAAACGACTGCATGATTACGACATTGTAATCGTGCAGTCGTTTGTCAGTCTGTGATGAGCCTGCACTGAACGAGCAGTCGTTCAGTGCAGGTTCATCTGTTATCATCAGGTTGACCAGCATGTTTGCACGATGATAGATGTCTAAACGACTAGCGGGCACGCACATCACTGGTCATTTTAGACATTTTTGCAAATGACTTTGAACGATAATGATCTTTCAATCGTTCATATCACTCAACTTAATCGTCTAGTGGATGGACACCATTAGTCCTACTAGCGGAATTTGGAGGACTGGGTAGCAGGGGTAGAATGATTGTTTTACAATCTTTGGCATTCGGCTGTGGTCTTTTTATACCTTTATTTAGCTAAGCAAATTAAACGTAGTATGTTTGCACTGATACATAAAGTAGGATGTTTTGATTTTGCAGATGTGAGTGCCATCCCCTAGGATCCACAAACGGGCAGTGTGACATTCGCACCGGGCAGTGTGAGTGCCAGCCTGGTATCAGTGGCAAACGATGCCAGCAGTGTGAGCCCAACCACTTTGGGTTTGGACCAGAAGGCTGTAAACGTAAGTGAGCTATCCCTGGGTATAAACCCTAAAGATCCTCTGTGTGTGTGTGTGTGTGTGTGTGTGTGTTCATGATTTGGGGGCAGTGCTTTGGTTTGTTAAAGAATAATGTCAAAGGAGGTTTATTGTTGTTTTCCGTGACCAATCATCTCCTGTTCTGATCTGTCTTGTAGCATGTGACTGTGATCCTGAGGGCTCAATCACTCTGCAGTGCAAGGAGGATGGGCGCTGTGATTGTAAAGATGGGTTTGTGGGCATCCGCTGTGACCAGTGTGAGGAAAACTATTTCTACAACCGCTCTGGCCCAGGCTGTCAGGAGTGTCCTGCCTGCTACCGCTTGGTTAAAGACAAGGTGAGCCAGCTGTCTCACCTATACAAAGCTTAGCTTTGAGCATCTCTAGGTTATGCTTTGTTTTGCTTTTACAATCAAAGTAATTGTCAATCCTAAAACAAAATGCAACTTGTTACTGCTATTTTGAGGGCAGCCACCAGGTGGCGCTGCTGTTGCATTTTAATAATGCACTACGCATGTTTGACTTTGTTAGTCCGTTTTGGTTGCTTTCTTTAACTGATGTCTGAGAAGTAGAGAAATGTAAAGTGATTGACTTGTACTTTATTACATGTACAGAAGAATGTTTTTTGTTGTGTGTTATATTACACCTAGGACTCTGATATTATGTATGGTAGGAAAGATTATGTATGCTTATTTATGTGTTTTATATTAGGTGATTGATCAAAGAGAAAAGCTGCAGGAACTGGAGGAGCTCCTGAAGAACCTAGGAACAGGTGATGAAGCAGTGACAGATCAGGGCTTTGAGGAGCGGCTTAGGGAGGCTGAGAAGGCTGTCAGTGACCTCCTTTTGGATGCCCAGGGTAGCAAAGGTACAATCTTGTCTCTTTGGGGGGTGGGCGGGGCGGTTTCGGCAGCTTTGCCTTTTTCTCTTTTGATGCTAACTGCTCATTGGCACTGTGTTTTGTTTCAGATGTAGATCAGGGGATGCTGGATCGTCTTGCAGAGATAAACGCCACTCTAAGTTCCCAACTGGAGCGCCTGCAGAATATCAAAGATATGATCCGTGACACCGACAAACAGGCGCGTGAGGCTCGGGATCGTGTGGAAGGCACAGAGCTGATCATTGAATCTGCAAGGGTGCAACTGGAGAAAGCCAAGGTCGCAATTGCTAATGTGGTATGTACCCAAGATTAAGTTAGGGGTGAGGTTGAGTTAGGATACAAGCTGATGTAGCAGCATGGACAGATGCGTCCGGAAACCGTTACTGAGTATTAAAAGTAAAATATGATGACGCATGTTTGTTCCATTATAAGGAAATACAAAGGTAATCCAGAAAGTAGAGACTGTTTGCAGGTCATTCACCCTCCCCAATCCAATGCTGTGTGAGTGGTCTTCTGTTGTAGTTGTGTTTGGCGATGTTTTGCAGCATGAAAATGAACCATACGATTCAAAATCCCTTCGACTGTAAAGTGTTTTTCAATTACGCAGTAAGTGAGTCCTGCCAAAATTTCTCGTCCATTAAAGCCGGCGTGTGGTAATGTAAGAGAGTGGTGTGACATGTTCAAAAATGGACTGGCAAACATGCATGATGATCGCCTGGGACGCCCATCGCTTGTCACAGTTTTGGGTGTGATGTTCTCGTTCATTCATCCTATAGTCCAGACCTTGCTCCAAGTGATTTTCACTAAGCTCTAATAGTTCTTGGGTGGAAACTGTTTGGAAGTGATGGTGAGTTGAAGCCTGTAGTCAATAACTGGTTGGATGGACTGGAGGCAGCCGAGTACAATAAAAGGATTCTAAACTTGCTGGAGAGATATGATAAATTCTTAAATGAAGGGAGTGATTATGTGGAGAAGTAGACAAAGGTACTCTAAAATAAATAAATATATATTTTTAAACAGGCAAACACTCTTTACTTTTTGGGTTACCCTTGTATTTATCATAACATGTGCTTCACCATCTTTGTGGACACATAATAGAGCAATACAGCTCAGCACTTGCTGCACTTAAGCAAAGTTACTTCTTGATTTTTACAATGATAAATATCACTAAGTTTTCCCAGTGTCATCAGATACAGCTAGTGTATAAAATTAATAATTGCTTTTTGTTTTTGTTGTTTAGTCCATCACTCCACCGCAGACAACCGGTGATCCCAATAACATGACACTGCTGGCAGAAGAGGCGAGAAAGCTGGCTGAAAGGTGAGGGGACACCTGTACATTTTAGCTCTATAGAATTGGGGCCAAACACCTGAATCTTCATACCAGTTACAGGGGTGCTTACTGTCACTAGGGCCTCTCCCTGTTTCATAGCACATCAAAGAAAAAGCAAATGCAGCACCAGAAATAATCATGATTAGATTATTCTTGTCACCCCCCCCCCCTCCCCCCCCAACAGCAGCAAAGGTCAGCAATAGATCTGTCTTTTGTCAGACAGGTAAGCTGCTGATGCTGACAGGTCAGGGATAATTACAGTCCAGCACAGAGTACATCATCGTGTGGGTGGCATATTACATGTGACTGGAAAAGTCTGAGGCAAGAATTAAAACTGATCCCCCCCCCCCCCCCCCCCCCTAAAACCCCAGCTGTAACTAGAACTATAAAATAATTTCTCTGCACTGAGCGGCTGCTCCTCACACAGCCCCAGGTACGGATTTGGTGGGCAGTGGTCCGGTGTACGGATTTGGTGGGCAGTGGTCAGGTGTACGGATTTGGTGGGCAGTGGTCCGGTGTACGGATTTGGTGGGTAGTGGTCCGGTGACTTGGTTGGAGATATTAAAGAGAGAAGAGATCCCACAAATTAGTCCTTTTCATTAATGTTGTTCTGTAAGTATTTGGAATGGGAGAAGTAGTTTCCCTGGCAGCCCACCCACTTGTAATCCTACAGATGTGTCCTCATACCCATATCCTTTTTGCGCCACATGATGCATTAGACGCTCCGCCATGAGCAGCGATACCTGGTCTTTCATCATTTTTACCCAATTTTAGCATCTTATTCGTATTGTAGCCACATACATACTAAGTACTAAGAAGTTAGGATTAGTGTTTTTGTTGCAAAGGAATTGCTACCAAGTTACAGATGAATAAACCACTATATGTGGTGCGGCTCACTCCTATCTGACTGCCGTCTCTTGCCTTTGTGTCACACACAGCAGCTGCATGTAATGCCAGCGCAGGTCTCCAGGGTACCTCAACTAAGAAGCATATTTTGGGAAAGTCTGGTGGGAAGTTTGGTACATTTTTTGTGCGATCTGAGGATGGGTGTATATGGACACATCTGTAATTTGGGGATGAAAGGGGGATAGAGTACAGAACTCCTCTGTGGTTCCACATCCTTTGGAATAGGGAGCAATTTTTACTGTGGGGATTTGTGATTTGAGTAAAAGATTTTTGAACACTTCTTTCACTGACCTTACATTTATCTGCTCTGAGATAATACAATTTACTTTAAGTCTATATTATATATTTTATTATCAGAATCTGTACTTGTTCTGTGGTACAAAAAAGTCAGCCTCCTGTTAATCCAGTGTTGTGTCTTCAGACATACGCAGGAAGCTCGTGACATCGAGAAAGCCGCCAAGGATGCGAATGACACCGCAAATGAAGCCTACCGCCTGTTACTGAAGACTCTCGCTGCAGAGAACCAGACGGCCTCCGATATAGAAGAACTTAATAAAAAGTGAGTGACTGAGCCTATTGTATTCATAAAGGACTGCAGTGTCCTGCAATGTTCTTCAATGCAAAAAAAACCCCAACAAACTGTTATTTGCTGTTTTCTTAAGGTATAACCAAGCTAAGGATCTGTCCCGGGAGCTGGAGAAGCAAGCCAGCAAGGTGCATGCAGAGGCCGAGGAGGCAGGAAACCGGGCTCTGCAGATCTATGCCAATCTCACCAATGCTCCTAAAATTGACACCACAGCTTTACAGGTAAAGGGAGTTCTGAGGCCGTTTTTATCCTGAAGCATAGTGGGTGGATTACAGCAAGTAGAGGTCAGAAGTACAGATGACCTGTAATACCTAAGTTAATGATCAGTCTCAGGCAGGGGTTGTTTGAATTTGTGGGAAATTCTAAAGAGTGTTTGTCCATTTTAACTGCTGAGTGAATGCTCAGAGGGGAGTTGAGGGATGAATGATTACACTGAGTTGTACTAAGGAAAATTTGCAGCAATAAACTGTTAATGTGTAGCACATAACGGTACAGGATGCATGTGACCTACTACAACTTATGCAAATGTTCATTGGCCCCAGTACAGATCAGTACGTTACTATTATATGCAACACTGACTGCTGTCGTTTGAAACACGGAACGTGAATGTGCAAATAGTAAACGTACAGGCGTTCAATAAAAGTGAGCGGATTTGGAAATCCTTTGCAGTAGCAGTTGTTAAATCTTTGAGACAGACCGCTTACTCTCAGGGTACCACAGACTGCTTACTCTCAGGGTACCACAGACTGCTTACTCTCAGGGTACCACAGACTGCTTACTCTCAGGGTACCACAGACTGCTTACTCTCAGGGTACCACAGACTGCTTACTCTCAGGGTACCACAGACTGCTTACTCTCAGGGTACCACAGACTGCTTACTCTCAGGGTACCACAGACTGCTTACTCTCAGGGTACCACAGACTGCTTACTCTCAGGGTACCACAGACCGCTTACTCTCAGGGTACCACAGACCGCTTACTCTCAGGGTACCACAGACCGCTTACTCTCAGGGTACCACAGACCGCTTACTCTCAGGGTACCACAGACCGCTTACTCTCAGGGTACCACAGACCGCTTACTGTCAGGGTACCACAGACCGCTTACTGTCAGGGTACCACAGACCGCTTACTGTCAGGGTACCACAGACCGCTTACAGTCAGGGTACCACAGACCGCTTACAGTCAGGGTACCACAGACCGCTTAGTCAGGGGGAATCGGTATGTAATGGCAGCTGTCGGGATGCCTCCTTTCAAAATACAGACAGCGGTATCCCAACAGGGGTCGGGTAAGTATACTTACCCTAACCCTAAGTCTCCTCCCTGTGGTGCCTAACCCTACACCCCCGCTGCCAAACCTAACGCTAACCCCGCTATACTAACTACACTTAACCCTCCCTCTCTGCGGCTAACAGCCAAGATGCCCCGGATCTGGTTCGGGCTGGCATCTGTCTGTGTTCCGGCATCGGAATTAAGATAGGCGTTGGTATTTTGCCGCCTATCTTAAGTCCTGTGTCGGACTTCCAGCGTTGGTATTCAGATCGGCGGCATCCCGTCTGTCTGCTAACTACACCCCACTCAGGGTACCACCGACCACTTACTCACTTAAGTAATGTGGAGGCATTGTAACCTAACCCGACACTGACATATAAATGTTTTTCCCTTTTCCCCCAGAATGAGGCTGGAAAGATCCAGAAAGAGGCAGAGGAGTTGGATCTGCTGATCGACAGAAAGCTGCGAGACTATGATGACCTACGCGAGGACATGAGAGGTCGGGAGATGGAGGTCAAACGTTTGCTTGACAAAGGCAGGAGTGAACAACAGGTGGGTTCATTCACCGTATCACCCCTTCCTGCGGCCATACCAGCCACACATACTCCGTGTTTACAATGTAAAAAGGTTTTACACCCTAAGGCTGGGTACACACTAGGCGACCCGCCAATGCAATGCCCAATGGTACAACGGTATGATATATTGGACGGGCGGTATACACTCTTTGATCCGGTGAACGACAATCCGATATATCGTTCGCCTGCACCATTCACCTTCCTGGCATGCATTCACGCCCGACAGAACGACCTGACATTGGTGCACAGGAGCGTGCAGAGTACATACACACTAGATCTGGACAATGTGTCGGTCTAGTATGGCATATTGTCCAAAAATCATCTAGTGTGAACCCAGCTTATGCTGTTTGCAGAACTGCAATAAAACATTTATTAGTCCCGGCTGTTACTCTTTCCTACAAGTGTCGGCACAAGGACAGATGTCTGTCTTTCAACCAAAAGTTGCTCCACATCAAGCAAACATTAGTGGACCCATTGTTTTCCACATGCTGCTTGTTCAGCCCCATAAAACTTTTAACAAGTGTACCACCCTCAAAATCTGTCTTAAATGGCCAGAAACAGGAGTTATCTGTCTCTGCAGTCATCTCCGACAGGCTTTCTGGCACACTGGACTATGAACGTTTGCCCTCCTTTGTTGGTGCAGCACAGGTCTTCGGTGGTCTATAGCGTGACTTTATGGCCATTACCAAGTTCTATGAGGTGGCCGGTAACATCTTCACGGATGGCTGCCTTCGGCAGGAAAGTCCTCCAGGTGGCTGTTCTACTTGGGTAACTCTCCTGCCTTATGACCGTTGTGTTTGGGACATCCCATCGTCTATATCCTTGTAGAGTAGATGAAGAAGTCATCTTGGATATCGGACTCTTATGACAGTGTTGTAGTTCCATGAGATGAAATATAAAATTTTCACTGCCCCTACAGTATTGGAGTAGGGGATTTAAGTGCAAAAGAAAAGTAATACTCCAGCCGCTAGTACTGATTCTGAGTTGCAAGTAATTCCAAATCAATTCTTGTAAATAGTTTTGTAAAGCGAACCGTGTATGCGTTGCAGGCTGCTTATGCATCTTAATGTACTTACAAGCCGTGTGCATCTTGATCGCTTCTCACTTGGTGTTGGTGATACTTGGTGACAGCCGGGCGATAAAGGAACATTTGCAAATAAAATAAATGTTGCTGTGGGCTTGTACACAAAGTGATGCCCTGTTCTGAAGTGTGAGCGTATGCAGTGATCCGTCACTCAGCCAGAACTCCTGTACCAAGGCTAAAGCTGGTGTGAATGTTGGTAATCGTTATGACTGCTGCTCCCACAAGCAGAGAGCTGGAGGCAGCGCATTCGCACAGATACATCCAACTCTGACTACCCGCAGATGTCTGCGTGGGACAGGAGGGGATGGAATGTGATCACTTTAAGTGCGAAACAGGATCACGCCCACTGTGTTTAAATCATTTGAACAGCTTATAATACTTTATTGTACTTTATGACAACTACCTGCAATAACGACATTGTGAGTACTCTTTCTTAGGTTTCTTTGAGGGGTGACTACTGTATTTTATTTTTCTAATCTGTGAAGAAGCAGCCTTAGTCACTCATTTATTATGTTGGGCACATGTTCATCTTTACAAATTTAACAGCCAGATATGTTTTAGCAAATGTCACCAGGAATTTGACCTTTGATTCTTTTCTAATATTTTCCTGGATTGAAAATTTGCAAATGATCTGACAAAACTAGTTTCCTTCCATGAAGTAGATCACATCTCGCACATTGCAGCCTCTTAGTGCCATCAGTAGATTTGTTTCCAGCTGACATGAAGGCTCTTCTCCTCTTTATGCTCTCTAGACGGCTGACCAGCTGCTGGCCCGGGCAGATGCCGCAAAAGCCCAAGCGGAGGAGGCCGCAAAGAAAGGTCGTACCACACTGCAGGAAGCCAACGAAATACTGAACAACCTGAGAGGTAATACTGCAGTACTGGTTAGTGTGGTAGCAGCAGGACACTCATGGACTGGGTAATCTGTTTGTGATCTCTGCCCTCATTACCCCTGTTATAGATGATCAGTACCAATGTGCTGTAAACGTTCTTATCTCTACTTTAGATTTTGACAAGCGAGTGAATGATAATAAAACTGCAGCTGAAGCTGCCTTGCGGAAGATTCCCGCCATCTCCCAAACCATTGCTGAAGCCAACAACAAGACTCGCCAAGCTGAAAGTGCCCTGGGCAATGCCAATGCTGATGCCAAAGGGGCTAAGAGCAAAGCCGAGGAAGCCGAGCAAATCGCTAATACCGTCCAGAAGGTAGGCGGTGTACTACACATATACCTAGTGATCCTCGTCAGCGGGACACCAGAAGGGCTGTGACACAAATCTGTTAATCTTCTTTTTTCCTGAAGCGCAGGTTCTGTGATGTATAGATAGTGGTGCCAAGCCTGGGCACAAAAACTCCGGCTGCTACCTCTCTATACCAGTCACTGCCTGGGAGCCTTAGTTTCGTTAAGTGCCATCACGGGAATCACTTTAAGCTGGAGTATTAGTGTGGAACTGATTAGGATCCACCTTGCAATTAATTTGACTTGTCCATGATCACCACCAACTATTGCTAAATACAGATGTGTCCACATATATCTTACTTGCGCGTTAAACAACTCTTCTAGTCTCACCATGCGTGGCGTGAATGTAGCGCCGAGTGTCTTTTAGTTACCTTTAAATGTGTCTTATTCGCAAAACGATGCACATAGGACGCACAATCAGATTTTGCTGATTAAAAGATGCGGCATATGAATATTCTGTGTATAACTGCAGTTATATCTGCATGCTTAATGCTACGTTACAGTATATCACAGCAGCTGACACTGTAACATAGCATATGCACAGAATATAGGCATGCTGTATAGAAGTTTAATCAGAAGAAGCAGCTTGTGCATCCTATGTGCATCGCTTTGCAAATAAGACACATTTCAAGGTAACAAGTTGCTCTGCGCTACCGAGCTGCAAGATACTCATGCGTTATGTTTAATGCGACTTGTAGCGCACGGAGGTAAGATGTATGTGGGCACCTCTGTATATCGCTGTATCATTTTGTTTGTATATGCTTTTTAGCAGCATCTTTCTATATGATTATTGTTGCCCTGTAATACCCTAAGTCCCTCCGGGGGTGCCTAAAACTAATCCTTCTTCCCCACCCTCCGCAGCTAACAGTCCCCGCTTACATTCGTTTGGGATTTCGGCATCTGGCTACAGATAGGCGTTGGTATTTAGACTCCTATCTTTAGTACAGAGTCGGGCTTCCAGCGTCTGGATTCCGATGTCTGGCATTTCAGACGCCGTTAAATAAACTGCATCCCTTAGTAATACCCCTTTTCTGCCAAAACCCATCTTCAACAAAGGTCACTGATCACGGGTTGGAGCCGGGTTTTGCCCCTTTCACACTGGCGACTGTCCCCACATTATTTCCAGGGTCCAGCCGTTCACACTAGTGGATGCTTGGAGATGTCATCTCCAAGCGCTATTAAAGCCAGCCAATCCGCTGGTTTGAGGCATGACCCGTGTCAACTTGATTCGGGTTGTGCCGTTTAAACTGCACTGTTACTCAGGTCCTTCCCTGGTTCAACCCGGGTAGTGAGCAGGGTCGGATTTCTGGGTCAACCTGTTTTTTTTTCTTTTTTTTAATGACCCTTTTACACTGAGCCGCGATCTGGGTTGACGCAGCAATAACCGGGTTATTGCGGCAGTGGAAGAGGGGTATAAAATGTACAAGTAAATAAGTTAAATCTTTCAGCAATCAGGCAAAGCAGATGCCAGAGACCAAAAGCTGCTCCACCTGTATATCTTGGATTATTTCATGTGGACCAGATTCCTAATACTCAGTAAGGAATACGTTTGTTGAACGGACGGGTTAATAGGTTGTCTATTCTCCACATTGCAGCCTTCTGTGGTGTCTTCTGCTTGTATGTTCCCCGGGATGAAAGGGAATATTTCTCCTGACGCTGCACACATCTGTTATAGTTAGTATTTCTCAGAAATGTCATGCTCCTCCATCTAGTCATTATCAGCTTAGGAGCTGCATCTGTTATGTTCAAAGCTAAAAAAAAAACAGCACTTATGTATGTAATTGCACGCTGCAGACAACAAAAAAGGAAACTTCAGCCAGGTCTCAGACGTTGAATTTACTGCATCAAAAGTCTAAATTCGAAAGAAGATTGAAAAGCATCGTAAAATGGAGACAATCTATCTTAAACGTCAGCATGTAGCAAACCTTATGGATTTTTTAAGCTGAGTATATATAATATATGAAGTATTTTCAAGTTATTGGTGATACCAAATCTATTTCCCATAGCAACCTATCAATTTCTAGCTATTCTTTCTGTAGTACAGTCTATTAAATACATAGCTAGAGTCTGATTTGGTTGCTATTGGCAACAATCTACTTGTCCTCTTGGAAGGTTTGATAAATCTCCCCCACATCAGGGACTTGCATGGTCCTGATTTGGAACTCCTGAGCTCACTTGTATAGTCTTCCTCAGAGCCTCTGTAGTGTTGTAAAAAGAGTCAGGTGGTGGAGGCGACTTCATGGGGGTGTGATCAGGTCTCGGAGTTCCAAAGATATCGGGCAAAATTAGATCACATAGTAGAAGTGCTGAGCATTCTGTTAGATGCTAACGGTTTTCCTTTTGCCGAGAAACTGAATCATCTTATTAAATTTGTATTCAGAAGGTTTTTGCTTTTACTTTGGTTTCTCATTTGTGATGCATTTGTGGTTGATTCTATGAAGACGCTTTTATTTTGCTCCTTGTATTATATCAACTGAGACTAGTTGTAGCCGCAGTTGTATGATCAACATGGTTGAACCTGCTTATAATGTCCATGACATGAATCTGAGATCTTTTTTTTTTTTTTTACATTTATACTCAGAATGCTGCGACAGCAAGAGCCGACGCGGACAAGACATTTAAGGATGTTACCAATTTAGATGGAGAGCTGCAGGATATGCTGCGTCAGCTGCAAGATGCCGAGGACCAGCTGAAAAAAAAGCAGGAAGAAGCGGACAGTGACATGATGATGGCTAATATGGTGAGGGCTATGGGGATATATGGGCAATTAGGGGGAGGCTACATGCTGGGTGCTTGCAGTATATAATGACCCTTTTGTCCTCCAGGCCACCGATGCTGCACAAGTAGCAGAGGACAATGCCAGGAAAGCCAAGAACTCTGTAAACAGTGTTCTCGGGGTCATCAATGACCTGCTCAACCAGCTCGGTAATGAACTATCACTTAATTCCTGTAAATGTATGCAATTATATATGTATGTATGTCGGTATGTATGTGATTGCATAATGTAGATGCTTCTCCCTGAGAGGTGGGGAGAAAGGCTACTTGCCTGTAGCAATGGATATTGATGACTGTACCACAATATATAGCTTTGGTCACAAATCAATACACAGAAAACGCTATAACAATGAAAGAAAACTGTAAAACAATAAGAGACGCACGCCCAGCTTGCATTAGATCATTTGTGGTGTCTTCCGGTATGTAGAATGTCTGTGCATGATATGGCTTTCCAGAACAAGATCTACTGCACTAAGCACCGACCACACACTATATTGTATCTTGTGTAACGTGTTCTACAAAACAAAAGAATATAAAAATGTTGTAAATGATTTGTAAAAAAAAGCATCAGAGAGACACTGCGAAAGGCTAAATACTTGGAAAATGTTAGTTTCACTCCTGTAACAAATGAAAAGTGTGTTTATCCTGCACAGAATGATGAGTTCTTGTGTTTGTTCCATACAACAGGGAAGCTGGATTCTGTGGATGTAGGAAAGCTTACTGAGCTTGAAAGGACACTAGACAACGCAAAAACCCAACTCCGTGACAGCGATCTAGACCGCAAGGTGGCGCAGTTGGAGGAATCGGCACAACTGCAGGATGCCGCCCTCCTCTCCTACCAGCAAGACATTGACCAGATCATCAAAGACATCGCAAATCTTGAGGACATTCGAGACACTCTTCCTCCTGGTTGCTATAACACCCCCATCATTGAGAAACCCTAAAGCCTTTGGGAAGAAAGGGAGGAGATTAGCCACACTTCCTTCCTCACCAACCTCCACGTTTGGCTGTGAAGTGCCTTATTACTCACCCACCCCAGACTGTATTTCCTACACACCATTCACTCCATGCCCTCCAAATATTGAACATTTTATGGGGGCTGTAATTGGAAATATATTATTTCACCTGAACTCTCTACCGCCATATTGTGTGTACAAGAGGCAACCACCTGAATTTGCTGTTCGTCTTACTGCAGAGAGATATAATGGTGAGAGGAACAGCAGTAAAGCGCCTCCACATGGCATAAGACCACCGCAACATCCCATGCGGTAGCTCTGCAGTGTTAGCCAAGGGACAGTTTCTAGCAAGGGTTAACCGCTTCAGTAAGCTGCCTCTTCAATGCAATACATCCAAGTGCTCTGTGGCGCCGAAGTGGTTAATAAAGCTATGCTTTCAACCTTCTAGAAAATTAGGGCCTATCGCCCCACAAGCCTGCGGAATAAATATGTTCCTTGTATACACTCCTCTTGCCTTCCATTCCCTTTGACTAACCAACCGCCCGGCTTCCTGCCCTGTAGCGTAACCACACAGCCAGTATTATCCCCAACAGCACAGAGCCCTCACATTAATAAGTGCCCGGGCTCTTGTTGTTTTGCTGTATAGAAAGGGTCTTCTAATGCAGAGACGTCTGCTGTGAGGTTTATAGAACGGTAAGCTGCCCTGAAGTATTGCTGCAATTCTGGGAACAAAGGCGCTGGGACTGTCACTCAAATCACCACATGTAACAGTGTACAGGATTGTCCTGGTGTCCTAGAACGGTACAGCAAGAGAGATCTACTCCCCAAGTCCCGGCGGCCAGCCAAGTTTTCATGGCACGGTAGCAAAGGGAACGTATGATGTCATCTGAATACTTTGGAAAGGTTTCACCCACCGTAAAGATGAAGCCATTATCTCACACTAGCAAGAGGCCAAATTCAAACCCCATTAAAAGAAAATCCACTGGAATATTGTTATTTAGAACAGTAATATGTATATAACTTTACCATAGTTTATATGTCGGCAGCATCAGAGGAGGTGTTTATATCCAGTCCATAGTTATATATTTGAGATTTCTGCACTCTGTAGTATAGTAGATTATTATTTTATTATTATTATGGCCACTTGCTGTTCAGAACAAGAGGATCTGTCTATTCACATTTGCTTTATACAGTACATGCCTTTTCAGGTGCCATACCTAACTTGTTGCAGGACAGATCTATTACATTTCATTATTCCAAATGACCTTCTCCACGCGCAGCCGACATGCACAGAACACTGTAGCTGACACTTTATATTGAGGGAAGAAGGCCAAACTGCTAAAGTTCATGAGTTTTATTCCTTTTACACAATTATTTTAACCTGTTTTCTGCAGAAAACTGAAACCCCTGCTTGCGAAATTACATTTAATATATTAATCCGTACTATAGCAAGTTACGTCATGGGTGGTATAAATGTGCTGTAAAATCAGGACAATGCTTATTCTGTTCTATATGTCCATATCTTAAGAACCTCGGTAAGGCAAAGAAAATACACAGTCAAGACTTTGGTTTGATAAATGCCTGTACTGAAATGGTTAATTGAGATGATTTAATTGGTATATTTATGTCCTGTGCCAAAGGTTATACTTATTTTGATTGCAGTCACGTATCTGAAAGTATTGGAAAGAGACAAGCAGTCCGTATGGCTGTAACGAATGTTGTTGTACTACTTACCAAGCTGTCCTTTCCTACGCTTTGGGTATTTTATTCTCAAGCAGGTTTACGGGGGGGGGGGATAACGTGCCAATAAACAATAAACAACAAGCATAATGTTGCACATATGGACAAACCTCTCAATGAAATAGGTAAGAATTGTAACTAATCTCGCCTAGGCTAATACCAGATGAGTTTTATTCCGCCCACTTTAATTAGACACTTGGGTAATGGGTGCCTGTTCAGTCTTTGCTTGCGCATTACAGGCTTTACACACGTGCAGTGTACCGGTACCCATGGGAGCTTTACGGTGACGGGTGCTTGCCGTAATGCTCCGGCATAGAGTGAGTAGGCCCAGATTGCCTAAGTGGGAAATCCACAGGCAGATAATGCTTCTGTGTGTGGTTAGCCTCACAGTGCTGAGAATCCATACCTCTGTTACACCTGGTCTTTCTATACAGCAATCCCTCTTCTGAAGGACACCCTCCATACCGGCTCCCCGGTGCGTGTTGGGGAGATATTGGAGGGTACACCCCTTTTGTTGACACTGGTGCTATAAATGGTTTTCGAATTTGCTTGATTCCTGTGAGTGTTTTATTATTATTTTTTTTTTGTATCCAGATTATAACACAAGTTGAATGTCTATTTTGTTCCCGTCTTTATCTTCTCTCTGTAAATACATTTCTGGCTGGGAGAAGCTGGGGCCAGAAGGAGGGAGAGGGCAGTTCCTTTATAGCTAATGTTTCTTTCCAAGCTGCCTCGGTTTTTCTCTTCTCCTGATCAACATTTGCTCTGGCTGAGAGTTTCCCCAGAAGCCTCACAATAACTCACCCCTCTAGGAGCAAAGACCCTTCTATGGGGTTACAGCACAAAGCTAAAGTCAGTCACCCCCGTACTCCCTAACCTGTGTCTCTGTCCTCTTGTCTTGTGACACCTTCTAGCAGCCTCTTATATTATCCACTGCTGAGGGCCCTTCACTACCAGAGAAGCATCAGTCCCACTGTTGTGTAAGCTCCTATGGCCACGGAGGTGTGTGCCCCTTTGCTCTCTGGGTTAGCAGTGCCTAATATTGGACTTTTCAAGGACAACAGACTGTTCTGAGGGGAGGGGAAGGGGGTAATCTGTGGTCATATTTTTTTTTCCAGGGAAGAAAGGGGTTCAACAGAACACAACACCTTTTTTTAATGTATAAAACAGTATTTCTTATTTATAATAAAGTGAATATTTGTAACCCCTACGGAACTTGTGTTTTTTTTTCCCCCTCTTATATTCTGTTGTAAGTGTGATTGGAGTGGGAGAATTCTATACCTGGGGTATATTTTTACTTCAGCTTTGTAGAAATATTTACTAAGAAACAAGTATACAAGTTACTTTGAACACTGGGCCTGATTCACTACCTTATGCAACTGCGATTGCAATAGCGATTACGCACGCAGTTCAACTGTGATAGTATGCTAATTCATTGCGATCGCTATTCCCTCGCAGCACTGCACAAGGACGCCCACTTTACTTACCACACATCCGTAATGTTTAGCAAGACTGCGAAACCATCGGTATAATCGACTACCATCACAGCCTCCTTTTTCGAATTACGGAACTAAAGCTTCAGATTTCTGCCCAACCATTCAGTATTCACCAAGATGGTGTAACGTGTGTACCTATGCAGACGTGTGTAGCTATAGCTGTCATGGATAGAGATTGAAATGTACCATATAGTAACAAATCCGATACGGATCGCTATTGGAGCCGCGATTACGCACGCAGCGCCACTGCGAAAATGCAGGTCTGACCTTACTCCGAAATGTCAAGTCTCGTCGCACACCGTGAGGACTCAATCTGCGTATCAGCCGCAGTGGCTAATTTATGCACACCTGGGAAATAGCGTTCTAATGGACAGGCACGTCTGCATTTCTCCGACCACTCCCCCGTCACCACCCCATTCACTCTGTGACGGCTTTATATCTGCGTACGTGATCACCGTGCGATCGCAATACTGGCCGACGCGGTACATGCGC
This sequence comes from Taudactylus pleione, assembly GCA_031769625.1. NCBI lineage: Eukaryota > Metazoa > Chordata > Amphibia > Anura > Myobatrachidae > Taudactylus > Taudactylus pleione. The sequence goes on from JAUIMM010000422.1 coordinate 2,250,799, forward strand.
AGTAAGCACCATCGGCCGATCTGTGTAAGCAGTTGCGATACGTGATTAATCAGGCCCATATGGGATTAAAAAGCTTTTCTGTTGGTGTCCGGTCCTCCAAGTCCCACCTATACCCTATTGTCTCCCCTGTGGATCCTATGGACTTTGAAGAAAGAGGGTTAACCAAGGTAAGTTTTACCAGAACTCTCCTTTCTTTTGTATTTTAGGGTAAATGGTCCTTTTAAATCTATAGTAAAACTTTTTTGGGAGGGAGAGCAACATTAACAAAGAACCCTGCCAATGCTATTTATTACTGTGATGTGACTTGCAACATTAGCTTGCCAAAAACCAAGTCTTATGACGATTAGTTTACATTTCTTTCTACACGTGTCTGCTAACTTCACTGTGACGTAATGATATTGAAAAAAGTGTACAGCAGAAAATAGTCCATGATTTTTCTTAGCAGAAGCGTGAATTCCAACCACTGGTCGATACAGGAGTCCTGACAATCCTTATAATCTATCCTGTTACCTGCTCCCCAAGGCTAGAAGTCCTCCTGAGTGAGTTGCAGCAGCACCATGGGAGGCAGGGTAGGGATTCTGCAAGAGGAGTGAGAATACAGAAGCCCTTATTTGTCTAAGAGCTGTTAATCATTTAATGGGTGTGGGTACCATTTAAAAACTCAGCCCAAGGGTGATTACTTGAAGTCTTCACAGTGTTCTCCTCATAGTAGTGGGCAGGTTTGAACACCACTCTCCTGGGACAAGAACGGGGTGTTTTGTTCTGTAATATATTTATTTAGTGCACTTCTAAAAAAGGCTAAGAATAGCTCCTCTCCTCATGTTTGATCAGATTTTTTTATAAAATTGTTTTATAAAACATACTGCTAGGTTAACTGGCTTCTAAGTAAGCTGGTTCTAGTGTGATGCTGCATTTATATCCCCAAAATAAAATGATCTGTACACTGCTGTATACCATGGAATTACATAACATAATAACATTTAAAGGGAAAGTTTGGTGTATGTCTATGGACACCCGAGTTATTGTTAAGGGCTGTTCCTATAATATCTCCTCTTCAGTTTGTGAAAGGACCTTTCCTGATAACATTTCTGTCCCAAATCCCAGTTAATCTCATACAAAAGTAGTTCTAATAAATAAAACCTTAACAATCTTATTTGCTTTTTGTCTTTGGTGCAGGAGAATGTATTTGCTAGACATAGGCAGTATTGTACTGGGGCATGAAGGGACACCACGGCATACAGTGGTAGGGGCCCAAGCATAAGGGGTGTTGGTACCACCACAGAGCGACTTGGCCAACCATTAGAGAGGGCATGCAAAGAACAAAGCCCCTTTGTAAAGGAGAAGACAAGGGTGCATTAGGACCACCCACTTTGATTGGCAGGAGGGCTAATCTTGGTTTAGTTTCCATAGTACCAAACTAAGGGCCCAAGTTCATCCATGATTCTGCTCCACCAAGTTACTGATCCCCAGAGGAAGGTATGGGGCCCTCAGGCAGTGGGGCCCACTGCAGATTCCCCTGTATACCTGTGGGCCAGTCCTACCCTAAACATATGTGGTAACGCATGAACTGGAAGAACCACTTATGCTAATGTGCCCTGGTTCACTAAATATAAAATATTTATGCAGCCTTGTGTAGGGTAGAAGTTCCACTAGCCACTTGGAATATTATAGGTATGCAGCCCTGCACTGTTTGACATTGGTGACAGTGGGCATTAACAACACCTCTGGGAACTGGCGGGAGGGTGAACTAACCTGACCACCAAGCGCCAGTTATATAGTTCCACCTGCCAGAGCAGGAGACATCCAGGGTCCAGAGAGTATGAAGAGGGGACTCTCTCAGCGTTGGGGGTGGTGAGGAGACTCTCTGAAGAGGGAGCCAGGCGCTGTGAGATGGCTGACCAGGAGTGTGCCTACAAAGCCTAGTAAATAAGGCTGCAATCACCCACTTTGTAATGCCCCCTTACAGGTGTAGCTTGCAGAAATAGAGACTCAAACAACCCAGTTTATTTTTAGATAACTAATCCATTGGTGACAATGGGGAGAAATAGGACTGGTCCGGCTGCAGGTGCGAGTGAGAGTGCTGGATCACCGCGAGCTGCAGAGAAAACAGACTCTCGGCCCCAGTGGGAAGGATCTGGACACCCAACAGGAGGATATAAAGGGGGGACTCAACGGCTGTTGAGGGCAGTTGAGAGACTAGTGAGGAGCAGTAGCTGTGCTGCTGGACGGTTGCCTGACTGGAGCAGCCACCACCGTTGTTAAGGTGGGGAGAAGCCACAACTTGCTGAGTAGAGAGCTGGAGGTTTGTGGGAGGCCTCAGAATGAGCCACTGAACAGCCAGGTGGCTCTCTGTCACTGAGCCGGCCCAAGAGGCAGATCTCCGACGGCCATCACACGGGTCGGAGTGAAGATCAAAGTCCAGCTTCCCCCTTAGTGTCATATAGTGGAGAGAGGCAGGTCTGAGGTGTGGCTTCTCCGGACAGGGCGGAAGCAGACCAAGAGCCTGAGACCTACCCTGGTGAGAAGGAGAGGGGGCTGGCATCCAGAGACTGACAGTTGGAGCTGTCCTTACAACTGATCTACCCATTGACAGAATAAGAGCTCTGTGGGTAACTATTATGGCAACATCTGCACTTTTTCCCCTCTGCAGCACCAGATAGTCGTAGGCCACACTCACCTCTCAGGCAGAAACAGTGACTGAATTATCAATTAAGCTAGGGGACAGAAACTAAATGAATTGACTTTTTAGAAAGCGATCTAGAAGACCGCAAATGCTGGATACCGAGCTTGCTAAAAAACCAGGAATATACCTCTTAAAGGGCCCTATTTACCACAATCCACATTTAGAATGCAGATTGTAGTGTGATATTTCTGACTGAATTCGCATTGCAAATGCAGCCTTATCACTGTATTTTTCTGAAAAAAAAAAAATAGTGACAAGGTGCCGCGGTCAGCTTGTCTCCCATTCTGCACTGTGACCCAGTCAGCTGTTCTATGCAGCAGTTGACCAGGGTCACAGGGCAGGAGCCGGGAGACCAGCTGACGGGAGCCCCGATCACTGCTCCTGGACTCGAGTAAGTTTTTTTTTTTTTTTTTGGGGGGGGGGGGGGGTTACTTTACTTCTCCAGGTGGCGTTATTATCACAGGGCTTTCCCTTGTATTTTTTCACATTTTATTTTTAGTAAATCTTAGGCAGATCGCATTTCCCATTACAATTATGGGAAATGCGATCTGCTTACTAAAAATGTGATATATAGGGCTTGGAGTAGAATTTTACGGATTCTGCTCCAATTGCCCTTTAGTAAATTTAGGTGAAACTAAAATAATGTGAAAAGGGTGTAAAAACCCCCTTTTTCACTTTATTTTAGTAAAAATAATGTTAATATATAGAGCCCAAATAGAGAGAGTGCCTTGTATTTATGTGAAGACAATTCTCAACTTCCTCTCAGTGCCCACGTTATACAGACTAAAGAGCAGCGCAGGCAGCAGCCGTCCATACTATAGCAAATAAATCACTCTTGTGGAGACTAGAATAAAATACCACCCAGACTAGGATTGCTGAGGTGAAGGACAACAGGATACAACTTTAAAAGGAAGCACCAATGTCACTTTAGCTACACCTTCCCGTTCTGCTCATTAGTTCGCTTTATTGAAAGCATCCCTGCAAAGAACTGGCCAGGCAGGACTTCCAGGATTAGCCTGGTGTTAGGGGTCCATATAGGACCAATATATAATATTCAGAGTATGAAAGGTCATCTATGTTGTAGTAAATCAGCTGTTATAGCAGAAAAATATAATATACAGTGTTGCAGGATTTAATGTATTGTGGTGCATACATTATTATTGGTTACTTGAGTACAGTATAACTAGTTCCTGAACTACAATGAAGAGATCAATCTTAATAAATTAGATCTCACTGTACTTGCTGTGTCACTTTACTTTGTTGGGATTTGGGGCCACCTGTAGCTCTGCTGTGAGTGTAAAAAGCCCAGAAGATAACAGGTATGTCTCAGACAGCACCCACCACACTATAGTCTTACAATCAAATTTGGCGTCCTCGAACAGTATCAAATCAGATCTTATTCAATCAACAAAATGTCGGGACCCCGGCCTTCTACAGCAGCTCAAAACCAAGGAGATGGACCCAGCCAAGGTATTTCGTCCACAACTAATGCTTCGCCAATCACGATGCCATATTATTTTGCGGCCCCATGACTGCTGATGTACTCTGGGAAAATACGCACGCAGGTTACAAGCACCTTTAAGGAATTTAGGAAAAAATGCAGTCAATGTTCCGACAATACCCGCTTAGTGACGCACAAAGTCGAGATATTAATGGGACAGTTGAAAGGTCCTGCACTACGCGTGGTCCGACAGACAGCGGAAAATGGTCAAAGACATCTTCAAGAAATTAGTGGGCATCTTCGATTCATGAACCATCTTCAAACTCAAGGGTCATCTTTATGCGGGGAAACAGCAACCCCAAGAGTCACTGAGGGAGTTTGCCCCTCTGGGTCTACAGAATGCTATTTGGGCAGTCCAACCTCTAGACCAGCGAGAATTTCAGCAAGAAGACAAAACACTAATCAGTTTATTTAATGAGCATAAGGAGAAGCAATATGCGCACAACTGAGGTTGTGGAAACACGACCACCCAGGGTGTTTGTTTTCCGAGTCAAGGAGATGATGCTGCAAATTATCGAACTCAATCAAAGTCACCGAATACAGTACATCTTTAGAAGAGCTGGAGGATGGAGACTTTGGAGAGGTCAATCAATGCCACAAGGCCTGATCTGACACCAATGGGAACATTCATACAGCATATGCAGGTACAATGTGGTCATGATCCAATTGGGGCCCTTGACGACAAAATTGGTATAGAATCTATCCGAGATGGGATGAGAGTTGAGAGAGCGCCGACAGGAAAAGCTGGAACCAAGCGTAGAGCATGGCATCAGGATCATAGTGGGAGAGACCGGCCGCGCTAGGACATCCCATGTGAGTCGGGCCAATGCCCATTGGATCAGTTTGACTCTCAAGGAAGGTCTATATGCAGGCGTAAGGAAAGTGGACATATAGAACATAATTGTCTACGTGGATCTTTACACAACAAAACCCCCGAGACGAGGGACTGACCCTCGGGAGGAGTCATGCCAATAGGTTCATCGTCACAGGAGTGGTGGCCACGGTATGTCAGTGAGTGTCCCCACCTGAAAATTCGTGTTAACGGTGTGAAAGTGACAGCCCTCTTGAATACCGGTTTCCAGGTGACAACGATACAACTCTTACGATACTGGGATGAGCAAGAAATTCCATCACCATATCACCATCCGGACTAACTTCCCCTCCCCCTGATTTAAGGAGAGACATAGGCCTCTACCACTAGCCATGTACTAACCCGTGAGGAATATGCTCAGTGAGCTGAAAGCATCCGGCGTGATCTGTGAGAGCCACAGCCCATGGCCGACACCAGTGATGATTGTTAGGAAGAAAGATGGCAGTCTCCGGTTCTGCTTTGATTATTAGAACCTGAATGCAGTGACACACAAGGTCAACCTATCTGTTACCTAGGACTGAGGAATACTTAAAGGCATTGAAGACGATGACCTACTTCTCCACTCTGGATCTAACAAGTGGGTACTGGCAGATTCCGATGGCCCTGGAAGATTGGAAGAAGACTGCCTTTACTACCCCAATGGGTCTATACGAGTTCCACCGAATGCCATTTGGGCTCTGCAACACACCTGCCACCTTTCAAAGGGTCATGGAGCAATGCCTTGGTCATCGCAAGTTTGAGATGGTCCTTCTGTATCTGGACGATGTCGTCATCTTTTACAAAAATTATGAAGAACACCTGGATGAGGTGTTTGAACAACTGCCCAAGTGTAGATTAATGTGTCACCTGCTGAAGCCAACAGTTTAGTACCTAGGCGACGTAGTCAGCACTGACAGGGTGAAGCCGGAGCCAGAGAAGATTCGGATAGTGCAGGATTGGCCTGTACCCAAGACAGTGAAAGAAGCCTGTAGCTTCTTTCACTGTCGGCCGACAGACCCACATTTGCATTGTACGCTGTGGACCTGAACCAGAAAGCAGTGTGATAGCGTAAAGCCAAACAGTTCTTCACATGGAGTTGAAGGTCTTGTCCCCATAGTTCTGTACATCAGACCTGTTCCTTAGAAAAGTGTGAGAGCTGGAAGATGTGGTTATAAACTTTTACTTCTGGGTAAATAAATAATAATTCAATCACTGTTTTTGTTGCTATGTGAGACAAAAACACAGTGAATGCTCAAGGCTAGGCCTGGCAGGGACACTAAAGTGATCCTAAGATTACCGCCCATTTCTTGTTTCTCTGTATGGTTTGCACTGCCCCAGGGCAATCAGTCTGTGCGGAGAGGGAGTGCCTCACCGCAGACCAGTCTCCCTTCCCTGCAGGCATGTTCTGTGGTTCAGCCAGGCGTCATTCCAGTGACCTCTGCAGCAATCATTACCTGAGGAGTCTGATTCACAAGCTGTTTCCTGTCTCTGTCCCACAAATCTCTATCACTCACTATTTTATCTTAGGTGTAGCTCTGGGGATGGGTTTCCCAGTACACATAACAGTGTAACATATTCAGAATGTCTATATGTTATAGACAGTTGGAGCTCAGGTAGTTCTAGCTATACCTACCTCCTTCATATCACAAAAGGTGATATAGTGGGAGAGCTTAAATTAAGCACAAGTTCTCGTAGCACACACTTCTAGTTATTACAGTACAAATAAACAGGTTTGGTATGGGATGCCAGCATTCGGGATCCCGGTGTTCAGAATCCCGACTGCAGCATCTCGACTAGGTTAGCAACCCAACGGCTAAAGGTAAGTATACCTCACCCCTAACCTTTAACCCTACCCTAACGCTCCCTCCCCAGTGTCTAAACCTAACCCTCCCTCCTTAGTGCCTAACCCTCCCCCTAGTGCCTAACCGTAACCCCTAACCCTCCCCCCAACCAGGCTACTTACCCTTGGGATTCCGGCGCCGGTACTTCAATAAGTGTCGGAATCCCCGCTGTCGGGATATTAAACGTATCTCCAGAAAAACATTGCTTATGTTTGCTTGTACCTCTATGTACCGCCACTTTAAAATCAAACTTTCACTAATGGAGCTAATAATCTACCTGACATCGCTATTTCTGTTGACAATATAACCATAAGCCCTAAGGGGTCTATGTACTAATAATCACAGAACTGCAGCGATTATTAAGGAACCGTTTCGCAGCAGATATTTTTATTACTGTGCTAAGGGAAAGTCACATGGACAGTGGTTGCAGTAACCACCGTCCATGCGAGTTACACCCCAGCATTTTGTAGAAGTGTTTAATGTTTGTGAAAGACTTCTCCGGGGGAAGCTGACACTGCGCATGTGCACAGTGTCAACTTATGCCACCAGCCGGAGGCTGCGGGAGAGAGATTGGAAGATCTCTCTTCTTCTTGTAAAGGTGGGTACACACCTGACAGATATATCTGCAGATGATGGTCGTTCATACACACTGAACGGCCATCACCTGCTTGTGCCCTCTGGTCCCGGTGGGCGGGTCGGGAGCGTGTCCCGCCCCCCTCCTCGCGGCTGCTACTGTGTGCTGGATGCCGACCGCCTGTACACACCTGCCAATAGACAGATATGTCTGCAGACATATCTGTCCATCGGCTGTGCAGCACAGCCAATGCGATATGTTGGTGAACGGCGACTTTCACCGACATATCGCGGGTACACACTGACCGACGTGCAGCAGATATATTGGCCAATCAATTGATCGACCAATGTATCGGTCAGTGTGTACCCAGCATACGTCTCCACAGACTTAAAGCAATGTACACTATCTGAAGATGGTATAACCTAACAGGACCGGTACATAGAGGATCATAGTACCATTGATAATAATGGGGACTGCAATCTGCGGTGCTAGTTAGCACTCTGCCGGAGATTTCTATGAAATCTCCTGGATTGTGCTATTAGTACATAGCAACAATTTATACAATTATACAGAAACTACCGTTTCTACATTATTTTATGAAAAAAAAAAAAAAAAAAGTTGATAAATAGGCCCCTAACAGTGATGTTATCAGCTGGCACCGATCGCGATCACAGCTTGTGCTGCAAAGCTTTGATGGCAGCAGAGAGAGGATAAAAAGACCCAGCAACAGCAGCCTGAATAACTAGCGATCCGGTGAATGATGGCTCCTAAATACTAGTACACAATATATACATACATGCCTACTCTCCCGGAAGTCGCTGGAGGCTCCCAATTTTTCGGGTAACCCCCCACACCCCAGGTAGAGTAGGCATTTCTCCCGCATTCCTGCCCACTTCACTAGAATTTTCGCTGCGATCGTGGGTCAACGTGTAGGGGACTGGGCTTAATGACACGATTCTTCATGATTCGCATCATTTGGCCTCTAATTAAATTTAAGCCAATCGCAGCAATTTACAGCAAGGGGCGGGGGTTAATGACGGGAATCTTCAGCCCCTCCCCCCACCATCTCCACCCCACTGCTTCTCCTCCCCGGTCTTCTTCCGGGGAGAGAAAAACAAGGGTAGGCAAGTATGAATATATATTTAAACTGTGATTATACACATTTGAGATACATTTCTCGACATATACAGTATATCTCACACAAGACATAGCAAAACGGGCTGACGGACCTTGTATGTATTCCCCCAGCGCAGGCTCCGGTGCTGAGCGCACACATCTAATGCAGTAGACTCATTTTCCTTGTCACACAATTCTATATCGCTGTTCCGCACTGCCAGCCCCCATATTGGTTGTTTCCCGTCATGATTTATCAGAAGACACTGCTTGTAGTATTATAAAGGGGTTATCGCCCGTCAGTCCTAGGAAATATATCATCAGTGTAGTAGCTGACCAGACAGGACAAGGCGATCATGTATTTGATTGAAAACGACATGGGGGGTCATTCAGACCCACTCGCAAGAGGCAATACGCTCGCAAGTGGGTCGATGTTCCCTACTGCGCATGCGCACGTCGGAGGGAGCTCCATCATGCGCATGCGCGAGACCCGGCGAGCGACGGGCTTTCCATCGCTCGGGGTCTCGCACCAAAGGGGGCGTGCTGTCGATGTTGATTGACAGCATGCCCCCTTTGGTGGGCGTGCCGGGGGCGTGCCTGCCAGACGGAGGCGTTCCCATGGGAACGCCTACCGTCTGAAGCCGGCCCACTGACATCACTAGTGATGTCAGTGGCAGTGATTTTGGCTCTGATAGAGCCAAAATCACTCCAGGGCTTGTGGCTGGGAAACCCGACCGCAGGGTTTCCCTCGCAAGTCCGATGGTCGCGATGGTTAAGACCATCGCGACCATCTTTTTGCACGCTCGTATATGCTGTGGGTGGTGACTCACAGCTATACGAGCGTCCAGGAGGACGCTCCATTTTAATGGAGGAGGGCCCTGATTCAGTGCGAGCGCTCTGGTCAGAGCGTCCGGCTCTGAATCAGGCCCTTGGTTTCATTATATAAAATATAAAAGAGATCTCTGTGCATATGCGCATAAATAGTTAAAAATTAGGGGTGTGCACCTGCCACTTTTCGTGTTTTGGTTTTGGATCTGGATCTTTCTTCGTGTTTTGGATCTGGATTGGTTTTGCCAAAACCACCCTTCCGTGTTTTGGGTTCTGGGTTTTGTGTTTTGCATCTGTATTTTTTATTAAAAAAGCATAAAAACAGCTAAAATCACAGAATTTGTGTGTTTTTCTGCTCCTATGCTATTATTAACCTCAAAAACCTTAATTTCCACTCATTTCCAGTCTATTCTGAACACCTCACACCTCATAATAGTGTTTTTATATCCAAAAGGTTGCACCGAGGTAGCTGGATGACTATGCTAAGAGATACGAGTGGGCGGCACAAACACGTGGTCTATCTAGGAGTGACACTGCAGTGGCAGACAGGATGGCAGTTTGAAAAACTAGGCCCCAAACAGTACATAATTCAAAGAAAAAAAAGAGGTGCAAGATGGAATTGTCCTTGGGCCCTCCCACCCACCCTTATGTTGGACATGCACACTTTAACAAACCAAACATTTCAGCGCCAGGGTCTGCCACACGACTGTGGCTGAAATGATTGGTTCGTTTGGGCCCCCACAAAACAAGCTGGCAATTAATCTGTCCCTGCACAAACTGGCTCTACGGAGGCAAGATGTCGTCCTCATCCTCCTCATCCACCGATTCCTCACCCTCTTCAGTGTTGTGTACATCCTCATCCTCACAGAGTATTAATTCGTCCCCGCTGGAATCCACAACCACAGGTCCCTCTGTACGTTCTGGAGGCTGGTCTCCCTGGAAGAGTTGATAATTCATTTTATGAACATTTTGTGGAAGCAACCTCCTACGCCTTTCGCTGACAAGGTTCCCGGCTGCCCTAAAAACTCTTTCGGAGTACACACTGGAGGGGGGGCAACTCAGGTAAAATAGAGCCAGTTTGTACAAGGACCTCCAAATTGCTTCTTTTTCCTGCCAGTACAGGTACGGACTGTCTGGCATGCCTACTTGGATGCTGTCACCGATGTAATCCTTTAACAGACAGACGCACGCTTGTCACTGCTGCTTTAAGGATACAGGTGCGGCTACAGCCCACACATTTCACAAAGACAGAAAAAAAAAGAATTTTTTTATTGTTTGTGGAGCGCACTTTGAGGGTTACACCACCCTTTAACAGACAGACGCACGCTTGTCGCTGCTGCTTTGAGGACAGTATAATATGCAGTGACAGTAGACTTGTCAGAAATTGTTGGCACGTCCTTCAGTCCGGACCAGATGTCCAAACCGGCCCTTGACTTATGACACAGGTGCACGCTTGGCGCTGCTACTGTGTTGATGCACGTGCGGCTACATCGCACACAAGTCACAAACACATAAAAAAAATAGTTTTTTATTTTTTGGAGCACTTTGAGGGTTACACCACCCTTTAACAGACAGACGCACGCTTGTCGCTGCTGCTTTAAGGATGCAGGTGCGGCTACAGCCCACACATTCCACAAAGAGAAAAAAAAAGAAGAATTTTTTTATTGTTTGTGGAGCGCACTTTGAGGGTTACACCACCCTTTAAGAAATGAGCCAGCCGGCTCCTTACTTATGGGACACAGGCGCACGCTTGGCGCTGCTGCTTTGAGGATGCAGGTGGAATCTAGACGGGATTTGGAACCGGGGACACACTACCTCCATCAATTGTCTAAATCCCACTGCACTAATGGCGGATACCGGACGCACGTCTAACACCAACATAGCAGTCAAGGCCTCAGTTATATGTTTTGCTTCAGGATGACTGCTGTCATACTTCATCCTCATCGCTAGGGACTGTTGGAGGGTCAATTGTTTAGTAAAAGTAGTGGTGTTCCTACTTCCTCTCTGGGATGATGAACAACTCCCAGCAGCAGCAACAGCACTAGGAGGAAGTGGTTCTTGATCTTTCCCTATTTTATTTTTATCGGAGAAAGTTTGGTCCTCCATTTATGTTATATTGATATATACGTGCGGCTAAGGCGCACACAAACACAGAAAATATTTTTTTAATTTTTGCTGGAGAGTAGTGCACTTTGTGGGTTACACCACCCTTTAAGAAATGAGCCAGCCGGCTCCTTACTTATGGGACACAGGCGCACGCTTGGCGCTGCTCCTTTGTTGATGCACGTGCAGCCACAGAGCACACAATTCACAAACACAGAAACATTTTTTTTATTTTGTTTGGAGTGCCCTTTGGGGGTTACAGCACCCTTTAGTGGTCAATCCAGCCGGCCCTTTATTTATGGGACACAGGCGCACGCTTGGCACTACTTTGTTGATGCACGTGCGGCTACTGCGCACACAATTCACAAACACAGAAAATATTTTTTTATTTGGTTTGGACTGGAGTGTACTTTGGGGGTTACAGCACCCTTTAACGGTCAAGCCAGCCGGCCCTTTACTTATGACACAGGCGCACGCTTGGCACTACTTTGTTGATGCACGTGCGGCTACTGCGCACACAATTCACAAACACAGAAAATATTTTTTTATTTGGTTTGGAGTGTACTTTGGGGGTTACAGCACCCTTTAACGGTCAAGCCAGCCGGCCTTTTACTTATGACACAGGCGCATGCTTGGCACTACTTTGTTGATGCATGTGCGGCTACTGCGCACACAATTCACAAACACAGAAAATATTTTTTTATTTGGTTTGGAGTGTACTTTGGGGGTTACAGCACCCTTTAACGGTCAAGCCAGCCGGCCCTTTACTTATGACACAGGCGCACGCTTGGCACTACTTTGTTGATGCACGTGCGGCTACTGCGCACACAATTCATAAACACAGAAAAAATATTATTTTTTTTAGCACTTGGGGGGAGCACCCCTGACGGACAGAGCACCCCCTGGACAACACTACAGCACCCCTTTGAAGTAGTGGACACAGCCCCTATTAACAAAGCAGCACAGCACAACACAGCCAGCCCCTATGGACTTTGAAGTAGTGGACACAGCCCCTATGGACAACAGCAGCACAGCGCAGCACAGCACAGCACAACACAACACTACTCTGCACTACATTACACTACACAGCCCAGCCAGCCCTAACTCCCACCCTCCCTCTTCACTGTCCACAGCCGAGTGAGAAAATGGCGCCGACGCAGGTACCTTATATAGGATCCAAAACCCGTGAGACCCGGAAGGCGGGATGATGATGTTTTGCCTCGATTTCAGATCCGAGTCAGGCGGGAAAAGTCGAGCCTGACTCGGATCGGCCTCGGCTCGGGGGGGGTTCGGATTTCAGAAATCCGAACCCGCTCACCCCTAGTAAAAATATGCAGCAATTTGAATTAAAGGGAAGGTTCACACAACTACCCACATACAATGACAAAAGTGAGAAATATTATAATACAAATAAAGCACAATACCTATTTCCATGTGAACATATAAGAAAAAGATAATATGAAAAATAAATCACCCTTAAAAGTCCAGAAACATGATGTCTGTATAAACCTTGGTGATTAAACTTCCTAAAGATGTATTGGTCAATCCATAAAGATTCTTCTTATTCAAAAGGACCATATGTTAGATGGTAATTCCAATGATTATAGCACCAATATCAAAGGATTGACATGAAAATGAAAAGAAAAAGACAAATAGTGCAGACACCTTTATGACAATAAAAAGGTGTTTAATAGATAAAAAATGCACTCACAAACATAATAAATTATATTGCATATAACATAAACAGCATGTGTGGGGGATCATCATATACTCATCGGGCCAAATGAAAAAGCAGGATGATAATCAGAGCTCCGGATACTCCTTAGTCCTAGGCCAGCAACGATGGATAGGTAGCCCCCCAACCACATCCAGTAGTCAATGCAGCCACACAGCTTATGGCCCTGATTCAGAGCCGGACGCTCTGACCAGAGCGCTCGCTCTGAATCAGGGCCCACCTCCATAAATATGGAGCGTCCTCCTGGACGCTCGTATAGCTGTGGGTCACCACCCACAGCATATACGAGCGTGCAGGATGATGGTTGCGATGGTCTTGACCATCGCGACCATCGCCACTGCGGGCAGAAGCCTGCGGTTGAGTTTCTCAACCGCAAGGCCAGGAGTGATTTTGGCTCTATCAGAGCCAAAATCACTCCCACTGACATCACTAGTGATGTCAGTGGGGCCGGCTTCTGACGGTAGGCGTTCCCTTGGGAATGACTCCGTCTGGCAGGCACGCCCCTGGCATGCCTACTAAAGGGGGCGTGCTGTCAATCAACATCGACAGCATGCCCCCTTTGATCAGACACTACGAGCGAAGGAAAGTCCTTCGCTCGTCGTGTCTCGCGCATGCGCACAACGGAGCTCCCTCCGTCGTGCGCATGCGCAGTGCAGACCATCGACCCACTTGCGAGCGGACAGCTGCTCGCGAGTGGGTCTGAATCAGGGCCTATGTTTGTGAGTGCAAAAGTCCATGAAAGATGACATTTTGCCTCTTTCTGAGAGCCAATTTTTGGCCGGAAAATTCCAAACTAATCTGAGCCTGCACATCCCTAGTCTCTGCTACTGTGGTAACTCTCCTTTTGATAAGGATGAGAGCTATGGCTTCTACTGGATCGGTGGCTGGAGGAGGAATCATATCTGAGTGGGGGAGAATGATCGGATCCGTAATCAGGCCCGCCAAGAGCCGCGGCGGCGATGAGTAACAGGGGGCATGGCCTAATCGTGGGAGGCATGGCCACGCCCCTTCCCGAGAAAAAGCGCTGCACGCTGGGGAGGGGGGGTGCTCTGAGCCCCCTCAGCCCTGCTCAAAGCCAGGGGGGGCGCGATCAGTGTGATCGCTCCCCCCCACAGGCATAGGAGACTGCTGTGGTTGTTACTCAGCAGCCACGAGCAGTCTCCCACTGCAGCTCAGCATACGCTCTGTGCTGGGCTGCTGTGAGGGATGGGGGGGCGGTGCCGGGCCCCTCAGGAACCCCGGCCCTGGGTAATCTGTACCCGCTCCCCCCGCTCTCAGCGCCCCTCTGTAACTACCGACTTTGGTGAGGCGGATAATGTTATAGAGTGTAACTGGGTTGGGCCATCATTGCTGTGCTAGATCCATGAGGGGTTTCCGACCTATAGAAGTTATTAATCATTGCTTGTCTTTGAAGATTGTCCGGAGAAGAGTAAGATCTCTGATACTTTGGAACAGGAGGTGAATGTTCAGAGTATTTCGTGATCTCCCCATTGCCATCATGCCTGCGGTCATGTGTTGATGGACTGTTTCCAGTAAAACTCCCATTTCCTTGTGGTGAGTAGGCTGCTTCCTGTTCTGAATTGAATTTTCAGCAGCCTCCCAAAGAGTTTGATTCCATTTAACAAACTCATTCCATAGGGAACAGAGGGCCTGATTCAGAGCTGGCTCCGTCGTGCGCATGCGCGAGACCCGGATAGCGACGGGCAAGCCGTCGCTCCGGGTCTCGTACCAAAGGGGGCGTGCTGTCGATGGTGAGTGACAGCACGCCCCCTTTGGTGGGCGTGCCAGGGGCGTGGCTACCCAGACGGAGGCGTTCCCATGGGAACTGTCTGGGGCCGGCCCCACTGAGTGGGGCCGGCCCCACAAGTGATGTCAGTGGGAGTGCTTTCGGCTCTGATAGAGCCGAAGGCTCCAGGCTCTGATAGAGCCTACCACAAGGGTCTCGTCGCAAGCCCAATGTTCGCGATGGTCTTGACGGATAATGTGATAGAGAGTAACTGGGTTGGGCCATCATTGCTGTGCTAGATCCATGAGGGGTTTCCGACCTATAGAAGTTATTAATCATTGCTTGTCTTTGAAGATTGTCCGGAGAAGAGTAAGATCTCTGATACTTTGGAACAGGAGGTGAATGTTCAGATTATTTTGTGATCTCCCCATTGACAGTAGGCGTTCCCATGGGAACGCCTACTGTCTGGGGCCGGCCCCACTGACACCACAAGTGATGTCAGTGGGAGTGCTTTCGGCTCTGATAGGGACGAAGGACTCCAGGGCTTGTGGCAACGAGACCCTACCACAAGGGTCTCGTCGCAAGCCCAATGGTCGCAATGGTCTTGACCATCGCGACCATCTTCCTGGCCGCTCGCTATAGCTGTGGGTGATCACCCACAGCTATTCAAGCGGCCAGGAGGCTGCTCTAAAAATTAAGAAGGACAGCCCTGATTCAGAGCGAGCGCTGTCAGAGCATTCGGCTCTGAATCAGGGCCAGATGCCTCATGTTTGAAATTGGCAAAAGCAAATTGTTTCAACTTTCCATCCTTGTCCTTTGGAATTTTAACATTAATTGCAGGACCAGCCTGCAGAAACAGCTTGAACAGGATCTAATCCGGGGCCCTGGGAACTAAGTTCCCCACGTACAGTGTCCTATCAACCTCGGCGGCGCCCATCTCTCTCCTGAGTCCCGTCCTGTGTGCCCAGCAGCAGCAATCGATGGGTGATGCGATAAGTCACCGTGCAGCGCCATTTGGGGCCTAGTTTTTCAAACTGCCATCCTGTCTGCCACTGCAGTGCCACTCCTAGATGGGCCACGTGTTTGTGCCGCCCACTTGTGTCGCTTAGCATAGTCATCCAGCTACCTCGGTGCAACCTTTTGGTGTAAAAACAATATTGTGAGGTGTGAGGTGTTCAGAATAGACTGGAAATTAGTGGAAATGAATATTATTATGGTTAATCATAGCGTAGTAACAAAAAATAAACAAATTCTGTGATTTTAGCTGTTTTTATGCTTTTTTCCAATAAAATACAGATCCAAAACACAAAACCCGGAAGGGTGGTTTTGGCAAAACCAATCCAGATCCAAAACACGAAGAAATATCCAGATCCAAAACCAAAACACAAAACGTGGCTGTTGCACACCCCTAGTTATTATTAGAGATGTGCGCCGACCCCTGTGTTTTGGTTTTGGATCTGGATTGGTTTTGCCAAAACCTCACCTCCGTGTTTTGTTTTCATGTTTTGGTTTTGGATCTGGATTTTTTCTTAAAAAAATCATAAAAACAGATAAAATCACATAAAATGGGCCTGTATTTGTTCCTACAGTATAATTAACCTCAATAACATGTATTTCCAGTAATTTCCAATCAATTTTGACCACCTCACAATATTATGTGCTTCATCTAGTTAAGGCCAAAAGGTTGCATCCAGCTAGCTGGCTGACTAAGTGACACAGTGGGCGGCACTAACATGTGGCAGTTCAGTTTGTAATTTTCAACACGGATACAGCGTGTTATACAGTGCGGGTTGGATACACCAATAGTGCACTTACTGTGACAGCACTGTCGGTAGAGCGGGGTTGCTGACGGTGTCCTCAGTACATGGAATGGTAGTGCTGCAGTGCTGGCAGTGTCCTCAGTGAAGGGTACCGGTGATGTTGGCAGTGCAGTGGTGCCAGCGGTGACTTTAGTGCACGTTTGCTGGCTGTGTCTGCAGTGCGGGGGTGTCAGCAGTATCTTTAGTGCAGGTTTGCTAGCTGTGTCGGCAGAGCGAGGGTGCCAGCGGTGTCCTCATTGCAGGTTTGCTCATTGTGTCAGCAGTGCGGGGGTAGCTGGTGGTGTCCTCAGTACATGGAATGGCAGTGTTCTCAGTGAAGGGTACCGGCAATGTCCTCATTGCAGGTTTGCTGACTGTGTCGGCAGTGCGGGGGTTGCTGGTGGTGTCCTCAGTACATGGATTGGCAGTGCTGGCAGTGTTGTCAGTGAAGGGTACTGGCGGTGTCCTCATTGCAGGTTTGCTGACTGTGTCGGCAGTGCAGGGGTGTTCTCAATGCAGGGTGCCGGCGGTATCGGCAGAGCGGGGGTGCCAGCGGTGTCCTCAGTGCAGGTTTGCTGACTGTGTCGGCAGTGCTGGTGGTGTCCTCAGTGTGGGAGTGTCGGCAGTGTCGGGGTCGCGAACGGTGTCCTCAGTACGTTGAGCAGCAGTGCAGGAGTGTCGGCAGCGGTGGTGTCGGTGTCGGCAGAGGGGATGCTGCCAGTGGGGGTGCCGGCAGTGTCGGCAGCGGGGGGTGCCGGCGGTGTCAGTCGAGGGGGATGGCGGGCGCCATCTTCTTTTCCTCTTTTATGCTGTTTTCAATGTGCTTAACGCTGATTGGCTGAGAGCCGTAACAGATGGCTCTCTCAGCCAATCAGAGTTAAGCCCGCTCAAAACAAAACCTCGCAACTCGACAGAGGGGTCGCAAGGTTTTGCCTCGGGTCAGAGATCCGAGGCAGGCAGGGAGATCTGAGCTGCGCACGGATCGCCCCAAATCCCCGAAATTCTGGTGCATTTGCCCATATTCACTTCACCCCTCCCAACCAGTGCAGTTCACTTCAGGCTACAAGAAGACAAACCCAATAGAATGTATGATGTACAGTGGTTACAGCATGTTAGTTACATGTAGTGTCTTATGTCTGCACAGTGTCACAATCATAGGAGACACATTTTTATTATGTTTGGGGTGTGTTAGCATCCGCCCACCCTTCACTATCCATATGGCTGTAATGCAATGCATAGACATGGGTAGTGGCTGTGGCAGCACAAGTACTGGGTACTGGGGGGGCAATCGCAGAGCTAGCTCCTATGCTCGCAGAATATGTGCAGATTTATACTTGTCCTGCACAAAGTATCCCCTAGAACAGTGGTCAGGGAACAGGGGGTAAATTACCGCACATGGGGTAAAAATGAATTTCCTGGGGGTAATGGATGGACAGCCAGGCGTGCATATGAATCATTCTATAATATAGAATGATTCATATGCATGCCCGGCTGTGCTGCAGGTAGGCTCTAAGCCGGACGCCCGCTGAGATGTTATTACCAGCCCGACTCCTTCCCTGCAGCGCCGCGTTAGCCAGAGGCTGGAGTTCTCTTCTGAGCTCCAGGTTCCGCTTCTCTCCATGCGCATTATGGGAGAGACGTCATGATGTCTCTCCCATAGTTCCGAGGAGCAGCCGGGCGGACAGGACGGCGGCGGATGCAGGAGCGGGGATTAAGGTAAGTGTTTTTCTATTTTTTTTGTACAAGCGGCACTACATGGGGGCACTACTACAGGGGCATTATATGGGGGCACTACTACAGGGGCATAACTATGGGGGCACTACTATATGATTTCCTTCCTTTCAAATCAAGGGGGTAACGTCGGCGTATCTAAATATATTTTGGGGTAAAAGGTAAAAAAGTTCCCTGACCCCTGCCCTAGAAGTTGTTTTCAAATATTTGTAAGTCTGTATTTGTAGTGTAGGAGAACTTCAGAGTAAAGGCTGCTCTCATGCATTGCAGAGCTGCCCAGTGGATCTCTTATCCAGTTATCCACACACAGTAGTGCATGGCATGGTGCGTAAAGCAGGAACTCGTGTGTGCCTGCGAGATGGAAGGGTTGGGCTGTTATTCAGAGGGTGAGTCACAGAAGATCTTTGTGTCTGCAATGAGTCAGGTTACAGAGCTCTCATAAAACACACCTGAAGGCAGCTGGAATAGACAGACAGAGTGGAGGGTACGAGACACAAACAACCAACAAAATAACAACCACAAGCGGGTTCAGTGTCTCCAATAAGATGGCTTTATGGAGGGGCCTGCCTTGGCTGCTGCTTGCCTTGCTGTTTGCCTTATCAGTGGCCTCAGGGACATCAACCATAGATGGTGAGACTAATGGTTTATATTTTGGGAGTGTGAGGTGACTGGTGCAGCATTTACACTGCAAAACAGATTTAAAATGGAAACTGTTTAGGAACCCTGTTTGCCTTGGTTGTATTTAACTGCATAAACTTAATAATGTCCGCTAGTATGAATAAGTCATAAATCCCACTGGAGAAGTGGAAATCTTTGCAACTCGTTGGGAAAACTTATCTGTACAGTCGCTATTGCCACTGGGGGCTGCAAAATTCCAACAACATTCACTTATTGGGTTAGATGCGCTCTCATGTAAGTTTTACCAATTAAAGAGCGTGTTAAGGTGCATATGTATCAAAGATTGATGTGAGACAAAATTGTGAGATATATATCACCAACCAATCAGCTCCAAACTATCATTTCTTAAACACAGTCTGTAAAATGTAAGTTAGAAGCTGATTGGTTGGTGATATATATCTCACAATTTTAGCTCACTTCAAGCTTTGATACATATGTCCTTTAGTTTTAGCTTCATTCAGAATTTCCCATCACAATTTGATATTATTTATGAAAAGTTGATTATTTGCTTTGCCTTCCCGTACAGCATAAACTTGTTCCATAGAAACTATTGTAGACCTGTTTTTACATCCAATGATAATAGATATAAATAACTCAGTCTGGTATAAATTTATAATAGAATAGCACAGAAAGGGATGAGAGTAAAAGCTACAGGATGGCGTGTATAAGCAAATAACATATTCTGAAGGTGGATAATTCCTTTGATTGCAGCAAGCAAAGAGCCTATTGTGGGATAATTTGGCACAGTTATCCGCGTACTACAGACACCTAAGGTTAGATCTGTTGTTACCTTTTATAGTTCGATATGAGATGCTTAATAACTACTATATACAAGTAACATGAGGGCTCTCCTGTGGTCTGTGTAGGTGATATTACTTGCTGATCAGAGTAATCTAGATATAGTAGATACCTAATATAATGATTGGCACAGTGTACATTAGTTTTCATAATAATTATTAATGCAATTTACAACATGTTCAGGAGACGGATAACACTGATTATGTCAGACAGGTTAGTTCAGGACAATACAACAAGAACTGAATACGGGAGATAGAATGGACACTTGTACAGTGTGTACAGGTCCTTTATAGACAGAAAATAATAAATGCTGCAGATTACAGTGCAGATGTCACATAACTTAATGAATAGGCAGCAAGTTATTTTCTCATGTTGCAGTTAGGGTTAAAAAAGAAAAAAAAAAAGCAGCCAACATGGAGTAGTGAAGTGTCATTGCCAATAGGGGGATGTTTGGTGCCAAATACCTGCAGTCTGTAATGGACAATCCCTAATACACACGTGTTATAATCTAACAACTGAAGAAGAAAGATGGACACCTTTAATCTGCTTCATGCTACACCTATTTTGTCTGGGGTGCTCTCAAATGGCTATATACCTATCAACCATGACATTAACACCACTGACAAGTGAAATGAATACCATTTGTCAAGGGGTAGGATTTATTAGGCAACAAGTGAACAGTCAGTTCTTGAAGTTGAGGTGTTGGATGCAGGAAAAATGGGCAAGCGTCAGGATCTGAGTGACTCTGACAAGGGACAGCTTGTGATGGCTAGACGACTGGGTCAGAGCATCTCCAAAACTTCAGGTCTTGTGGGGTGTTCCCAGTATGCAGTGGTTAGTACCTATCAAAAGTGTTTCAAGGAAAGACAAATGGTGAACCGCTGAGGCTCGTTGATGTGTGTAGGGAGCGAAGGTCATACATTACTATTTTGAGGTCAAGAAAAACTAAAATGATTTCAGAATGTTTTTACTAGCCCTACTTTATGAGCTACACTGCTTGCACTGTACTGTATGTACGTTAGTAATATAGTCATAGTGAAAAGCTATTTTAAAATAATCTGATATTTTCTTGATAGAAAATAAATAACAGTTGTTTTAATTCAATCAATCACAAATAAGAACACAAAACGAAACAAACATACAGCATACGAAACAAACATACAGCATATGAAAGTACTATCTAATATAGTGGCCTATTCATGGGGGGGCTTTCTCTTTGCTTGTTGCTTGTACTCCTCTGCTGGGGCATCTCTTGTCACTGTCCAACAGTAGTGATCACCTACCCTGATATCTTTGTTCCATTGCTGAAATGTCTTGGTGGAATCGCTCACTATGCTTGTCACTCAGTGCACCACAGTTATCTTGTGTGGGTAATTCCGTGAATCGCATATATTTCAATAGGGGAGGGGACAAATAACTGATTCATTTAATTGGGTCATTAGGCCCCGCCCCCTCTGCGCAGAACGCAGATGGCTGATAAGATTCTCTCCATTCTGCCCACTTCAATAGGAATACCCCTACATCGTCATAAATGGGTTATATCTCGGAACTCAGAGCTAACTGAGAGTTTTAAATGTCAGATTCATTCTTTGCATGCTGAAATCAATTAGAAGTAACTATTTTCACATCGGAAACATTTTCATTGTTGTGCAGTGTAATCGACACTATTATTGGTGGCACAGTGGTTAGCATTGCCTTCTCGAAGCACAGTGGACATGAAGTTAATTCCCACCAGAGCCCTTTCGGTGACATTTTTTGTATGTTCTCCCCATGTTTGGGTGGGACTCTGGGCCTGATTCAGAGCCGGACGCTCTGACCAGAGCGCTCGCTCTGAATCAGGACCCTCCTACCTAAAAATGGAGCGGCCTCCTGGCCGCTCACATAGCTGTGGGTGACCACCCACAGCTTATGCGAGCGGCCAAAAAGATGGTCGCAATGGTCAAGACCATCGCGACCATTGGGCTTGCCACGAGACCCTGCGGTAGGGTCTCGCTGCCGCAAGCCCAGGAGTGCTATTGGCTCTATCAGAGCCAAAAGCACTCCCACTGTCATCACTAGTGATGTCAGTGGGGCCGGCCCCATCTGGGCAGCAACGCCCCCGGCACGCCCACCAAAGGAGGCGTGCTATCACTCACCATCGACAGCACGCCCCCTTTGGTGCGAGACCCATAGTGACAGCTTGGCTGTCGCTATGCGGGTCTCGCGCATGCGCACGACGGAGCTCGCATGCGCACTAGGGCACCATCGACCCGCTTGCGAGCGCTCAGCATCAGACCCTCTGATCGGCAGAGCTCTCTGTGTACAAGCAGATGGCTCCAGAATTCAAGACTTCTCCCGAGCTGCCCCCCGCCATTGGAACGATCTCCCTTGTTCCATCAGACTATCTCCCAGCCTGCATTGCTTCAAGCAGGCACTGAAATCCCACCTGTTCATCAAAGCAGATCCCTCCTCCATTTAGCCATGTCACCACGTAGTCTATCTCTTCACTCCCCTTACTCTGGCTCATTCCTTATATCTTCTGTGTCTCTTCCTTCCCTTTAGACTGTAAGCTCCATGAGCAGGGTCCTCTTCCCTCCTGTTTTCATCACCTACTTCTCTTGCACACATGTTGCACATCCTCCTTGGCCTCTCTGTCCCTGGACCCCAATCATCTGTTTTTGCTTTTTCAGGAGAACTAGACCCGTCATTTGCGCCCACACTGGCAGCTACAGGTTTCAGCTGATGCTGTACTTTTCAATTGCACACATTCCATCAGTGGCTGTGTCGAGATCTGTAGTGCTATTTGTACTGTACTGTTTTACCCTGTATTGTCCTATTGTTTTGATCTCTGTACAGCGCTGCGGCACATTAGTGGTGCCCTATAGATAAAATGTAATAATAATAATAATGGCTGTGGTGGAGCTGCTGCACCTGTCCAGCTGCAGCAGCTCCTCACACTCCGCTGCCCCCTCCAGGATTCTCTGAGAGTTTTTGTTTAAAGTTGGTAAGTTTGCTATGGAGCACTGGTGCTTGGATATCTGCAAAGTGTTTGGACCGAAGATTTAAGATGTTATCTGTTTGGAAAGATTTTCAACAGGAATAGGGGGAAAACACTGTTGGACTGTAACAGCGATCTTGCCATATGCCATACTTGCTGACATTACATTGGTTGTCCAGAAGATGTTGGAGAGGAAGTTTCAGGTAGGAGGTATAGCAGGCATGGTTAATTGTGGCATTATGCAGGAGGCGTGGCAATGATGACGCCATTCACTGCAAATGGCATCATCGACCCCCTGGACTGCCCACTGCTCTGGGGAAGTAGGTGGATTTCAGAAGTCTGGGAGAGCCTCTGCCAATTTTAGGAGTCTCCTAGACATTCTGGAAGAGTAGGCAGGTAACCACCCACAGCTATAGCGAGCGGCCATGATGATGGTTGTGATGGTCAAGACCATCGCGACCATCGGGCTTGCGACGAGACCCTTGTGGTAGGGTCTCGTTGCCGCAAACCCAAGAGTGCTTTCGGCTCAAACAGAGCCGAAAGCACTCCCACTGATATCACTCGTGATGTCAGTAGGGCCAGCACCAGACGGTAGGCGTTCCCATGGGAACGCCTCCGTCTGGGCAGCCATGCCTCCAGCCCACTCACTCAACATCGACAGCACGCCCCCTTTGGTACGAAACCCGGAGCGACGGTTTGCCTGTTGCTATCCGGGTCTCGCACATGCGCACGACGGAGCCGGCTCCGTCGTGTACATGCGCACTGGGCCACGAGCGGGTGTGAATCAGGCCCTTAGTCAGACTGGGGGCGATTCAATTCAACGCAAATTTAATAGCGCCGGGAGCGAGCTCCTGGAGCTATTCAATTCAATGCGCTGTGTAGTCGGAGAATTGACGGATATCGCGTCTATCATGCCTTAACAAGGGTGTTAAGGTACCTCAACCGGCATTCTCTGACCAAAGTGCCGGGCGCGCAGCTGTTAGCGCCGCGCTAAGCAGAAAAACGGCTGCTTGCCCAGCACTTTGGTCGGATTTCTCCTCACATCCCCAGAGGGGTGCGAGAAGAAATCCTCAGCGCGCCCAAACAGCGCGGTGTATTGAATAGCTGTGGGAGCTCCCTCCCGCGGCTATTCAACATCGCGTTGAATTGAATTCCCCCCAATGTAGGCAGCTGATTATTTTATCAGCCATCACTATAAAGGAAATATGGAGATGCCAGGACTACTAGTCATGTGATAGCAAGGTGACTTAATCAGGATGATTTATAAATGCTAATCATTTATGTCTACAAGGGTGGGTCTGTGCGTTATTACATACACAGTGAGAAGAAATCCACTTATCGGATATCATCTAATGGGTTTGGAATGTTATCATGTCAAAACTTGAGTTTTGGATGATCAAACTGTGAGAGAATTATGAGATATCTGAAAGTTAGTTCTGGCAGCTGACATCACGGTTCCCAGTACAGCCCTACAGTAAATGGAAGATAAACTGAGGTCTCTACACAATGTGTAACTATAAAGAAGCTCACACATGCAACCATTTTTTTCTAGATGATACATTAGGTGAGATCTTACAATACATTGATGTGAGTGACAATGCAAAGGGTTTTAATCATAAAGCTAATTCAGAAATATGATTGTCCAGTTTGAAAATTATGATCTCCCAGACCTCACCATGCATTCGCACCTTCACAGCGGATACAAGAGCGCACGGTTCACTCCATGCCTGGCTGCATCGCTCTGTCCGTAAAATGGGCATTTCCGGGTGGTAACTGGATGCACTGACCAGGTCTGTCTCCAAAGAATGTCAAGGGAGTGTCATGGTCATGTAAGCCCAACTCCATTGGTGTATCTATAATGGGTGCAGGGAGTGCGGTACACACGGGCCCCTGGGTCCACGGGGGGGTCAACACCACACACTGTGCACCCATCATAGATACACCAATAGAGTTGGTGCTGCAGAACAGCAGAGATCACTGGGAAAATTGTGCATTGGCCATTTTTCCAGTGTTTTGTGCATGCGCAATAGAGAAGTCATTGGGAACGTGGCACAGGCACCATTTTCCCAGAGACCTGCATAGTATACTGTGGCACAAAGACAGAGGGTCTCATTCAGACCCATTCGCAAGCGCTGAGCGCTCGCAAGCGGGTCGATATTGAGGCTCTGCGCATGCGCAGCGGCCGCACTGCGCGTGCGCAAGCCTCGGAGCAAGAGAGAAATTCTCTCACTCCGGGGCTCACTACAGAAGGGGTGGCTGTCGATGGTGATCAACAGCTCGCACCGTTTTGTAGACGGGGTGGGGGGGTGGCTGGCCAAACGGAGGCGTTCCCAAAGGATCGCCTGCCGTTTGGGGGCGGCCCCACTTACATCAGTGGTGAGCTTCCGGCTCTATTAGAGCCGAAAGCTCACTGGGGCTTGCGGCAGACGAGACCCTACCAAAAGCCCCCATCAACCCGGCCGCTCGCTAAACCTGTTCTATGTTATACACAGAGATGACATCATTTGAAGAACTGTAAAGTGAATATGCTATGCTATATGTAACCGGAATATGTCGGCACTAGATAAATAAATGTTAATAAATAACTTTAGAGTGTTAAAGCTGAGAATAGAGGCTGCCCAAATAATTGGTTACATGGCTTAAATTATTTACCGAGGATGACAAGTATTGGATTGATGTTGTTTATGTGATGTCATTATAAGTAACTCTCCCTTATTCTGTTCTCCTTCCTTTCCTACAGTTCATGTGTCTGTCTGCAACTGTAATGGCCGCTCGAAGCGTTGTGTTTTTGACACAGAGTTGCAGGCACAGACGGGCTCTGGGTTCCGTTGCATAGACTGTATCGGAGGCACGGATGGGCCACACTGTGAGAGCTGCAAAGATGGATTCTACCCACAGCCAGGAGGTGCCTGCGCGTCCTGCCAATGCCATGCTTTAGGTATGTGCTCTGCAGTGTATGTTTGGTCAGGCAGGTTCATTTATCAACACTCTCAATAGGAATAATACACCCTCTATTATAATTTATTACAGAACAGGGAGCCACACCCCGTATAAAAGCGCTCACCCACGAGCCTTGTGCCTTTATAGGGTTACAGAATTCCTTGTGACTTAAAATTAATACCCTGAAAATTTGCAGAAGGATGTACATTATTCCATACGGGATGTAGTTATCAGACCGGCGGACGGCATGCTGCCGGTCTGAATCCCGACGCTGAAAGTCCGACACGGGACTTAAGATAGGTGTTCAATTACCGATGCCTATCTTAATCAAGATGCTGGAATCCAGAAGGACGCCAGCCCGAACAAGGTAAGTCCGGGGCGCCCTTACTGTTAGCCGCGGGGGAGGAGTGTTAGGTTTAGGCAGCGTAGCGGGGTTAGGTTTTTTTGGGGGGAGGTTAGGGTTAGGCACCCCTAGGGGGAATGGTTAGGCTTAGGCACGAAGGGGGGAGACTTAGGTTTAGGCACTAACGGAGAGGGTTAGGGATGAGAAGGGGGAAGGGTAAGTATACTTACCCGACCCCTGTTGGGATACCAACCATCGGGCTGCCACTGTCGGTATTTTGACAGGAGACATTGCGGAAGCCGGCATTACATGCCGATTCCTTCCATACATATACAAGACTCCAAATATATTAACTTTATCCCTTGTCATTGTCATACTTGCACCACAGAGTCTGGAGGGAATGGGAATGCCAGTCTTATAATGTTTCCAGGTTAACTAATTTTATTTGCATTGTGTTCTCGTATTACAGGCTCTCTCAATAGCCGGTGTGATAACAGTGGACGCTGCAGCTGTAAGCCTGGTGTGATGGGAGAGAAGTGTGACCAATGTCAGCCTGGTTTCCATTCGCTTTCTGAGGCTGGCTGCAGGTAAAACACATCGATATCCGGCTTAGGCACACTTGCTCCTTATGTATTGCTGACCTACCGCTAAGATTATGACTGTAAAGCCAGGCCTGGATTTATACTTGTCTTATTGACCCAATCATGTTGTGTTTCAAAACCCTCTTCAAGCTGCCAGGTGGGCACTTTGTGGTTGTCATGGTCAGGGCCGGCCCAAGGCTAATGTCACTGGGAGACAATTTATTGCAACCTGAGTGAACCAAAAAAAAAACAAAACTATAAAGCTCCCAACTCAGCCACTGCTGTAATAGGAGTAACATCATAGCCTGACGCCTCTCTCCTTTACATTGAGGAGCAGCTACTGACGTCTTCAGGAGGAAGATGCTGCTGCTTCTTCTCTATATCATTGGCCGGCACGCCAAGTGGGGGCTCCATGGGGATATTAAAAACACCGGGAGAGTAACATTATATCACTCAATCAGTGTTTAAGGCACCACTAACTTTTCACTTTCTAAGTGATGCCTAAGTTTGACTAAGGTTAATTAATGCCGGCCCTGACCTCACAATAGTATACTGTTTAGCAGGGAGGACATGTCCACACCACAATGAAATAGTGTCTGGAATTGCGCTCGCTGTACATGAGACTCAGAATCGGGCTCATGTATGTAAACTGCCAATGTTTTTTAAATACATTGCAATTATCTGCTCTATAGAAATCCATGATATCTTCTGTGCTTTCTCCAATGTTCAGACGACAAGGCTGCCTGTGTGACCCAGCCGGCAGCAGTCAGGGATGTGACAAGGACGGGAAATGTGCTTGCAAACTGCATGTCACTGGGGAGCGCTGCGACAGGTAAGTGTAGCTGGATGCTGCTTGTCCTTATTACATAGAGATAAGTCATTTATATATATATCAAGTATAACTTGCACATGGTCCGTATTGTCCTGTCCTACTTAAGGAGCTTAGGGCCTGATTCAGGGCTGTACGCTAATGCTCCCGCAGCTGCGATATTCGCTGCTGTGGATGTGCGAAAATATGCTAATGCACAAGCAGCCAGCAGACTCTCCCACCTGAGCCATCGCCGCTGTCCGCAACTGTACATACGCAGCATCGGACGCAGATCATGCAAACATGGACTTCCTGAGTGAGTCTATGGTCACTCAAAATGGCCGACGTAACTGAGACGCTGGAGCCATGTTTCCTGCGTACATAATTGTAGTCGGTGGCTGGTACACACCACAAATACGGTTGCGACACGTCCGCTTCCTGCTCCCCATTTCCTCCCACAAAATGGCCCCTGCCTGGCAATCACTTGCTTATAAAATCTCTGGACTAGCGTATTCACAATTTAATCTCCGCATGTGCGCATCGCAGCTGTAATGCAAGCGCATTCGGTCGATAATCGCTCAGCTGCAGGAACATCGGTACAACTCTGAATCAGTTTGGGAGTAGATCTAAATGAAGGATTTATCAAACACCACTCTAATGTACAAAGCTTTATTATATACCACAGCAAGTCTAATTACTATGTAACACTGCATTGTCAAGATCTATACAGTACTGCAATGGATCAATCTGAATCAGATGGCAGAGCGCTTAAATTACTGAATAATTGTACATCACCAGTATAAACAGCTGTAACCAACTGCAGTGTAAATAGCCATCTCACATATCACTGCAATTTGAAAAGTGGTAACTAATTGTATCTAACAGTAAAATCTTATTTCCTGTAGCGTTGCAGTATAAAGAACTGTGGGCCTGATTCAGAGCCGCTCGCTCTGAATCAGGGCCGGGCTTTTTTTTTTTTTGGAGCGGCCTCTTGGCCGCTCGCATAGCTGTGGATGACCACCCATAGCTAATGCAAGCGGCCAGGAAGATGGTCGCGATGGTCAAGACCATCGCGACCATCAGGCTTGCGACGAGACCCTTGTGGTAAAGTCTCGTGGCCGCAAGCCCCAGCGAGCTTTCGGCTCTAACAGAGCCGGAATCTCTCCACTGACATCACTCGTGATGTCAGTGGGGCCGCCCCCAAACGGCAGGCGTTCTCATGGGAATGCCTCCGTTTGGACAGCCACTCCCCCGGCCCGCCCACCAAAGGGGGGAGCTGTCACTCAACATCGACAGCTCGCCCCCTTTGGTGCGAGACCCGGAGCGACGGATTGCCCGACGCTAGCCGGGTCTCGCGCATGCGCGCGACGGAGTCGGCTCTGTCGTGCGCATGCGTGTGGGCCACCATCGACCCAGTTGCGAATGCTCAGCGCTTGCGACCGGGTCTGAATCAGGCCCTGTATACTATAGCACTGCAAGGCAAAGGGTTGTACTATCAGCACAGCAGTTGGGAGAGCTGTATCTGCCTACTGCAGTGTGTAAGTTTGTCCCTGAAAGGCCTCTACAGTGTGAAGATCAGCGTCAGGTAAAACTGGCTGCAATGGCAAGAAATAATGGGGCAGATGACGATGTATGAAGCTGTGGTAAGTGATAAAGTGCAGAGTGATAAAAGGCCAACCAATCCACTCCCACCTGTCATTTTTCAAACACAGCTAGTAACATGACAGTTGTGAGCTGATTGGTTGGCCGTTTATCACTCTGCACTTTATCACTTTCCAGAGCTGCATACATCTGCTCCATTGTATCCTATAGTAATGTGGTGTAAAGAGTTATATGCAGGGGTGCAGGGGTACTCTCTGGCAGTTGGCATGGCTCTTCTATTTAAATTTTGGACTGCGCTGCAGCCTCTCCTCTGGAGCTGCCACTGCACTATACAGTTCCACTACAAATGAATCTGAATAAGCACCAAATGTTTTTTAAAATTAGAGATGAGCGGTTCAGATTTCTTGGAATCCGAACATTACTGCACGTCTCCCAGGTCGCATTTGGTAGAAAAATCGCATACCCGCACCGTGACTACCGCGAATAGCCATTCCTAATTGGATCTTGCATTTCTCAGGCGTGCGCATTTGTGCGATGTCTGCGCGTTTCATGATACAAACTGGCATTTGCAAACTGGCACCTAATTGGATTGAGCCCTAAGAAGTAAAGCAGTGATGTTGTGGGAAAGGTGGATAACCAGTGACTTGGCATATAAGGCAGCATTAAATGTAGTATTGCAGTGCTATGGCGATAAATATATGGGATGGGGCTGTATCAAACAATCCTTATAATTACACATAGCAGCTTGCTTTGGGAGAAGTTTGATGCATGTTTTATGACCGTATTACAATATAAATGATATCATTCTGTGCACTATTCATTAAAGAAAATCATTGGTAAGTGATAAAGGAAAAGATGTCATTGTCACCAAGTTATATACTTCATTTTAATTAGAGATGTGCGCCGGACCATTTTTTCTGATGTTGGTTCTAATTTGTTTTCCGGTTTCGGTTTTGTCAAAACGCTGTGCAGGAGTGCTGGAAGTGTTCTCAGTGTGGGGGTGACAACAGTATCGGCAGTGCAGGAGTGTCACTGGTGTCGGCAGTGTGGGGATGCCGGTGGTGTCAGCAGTTCTTGAGTGCCGATATTGTTCTTAGTGTGGAGGTGACAGCAGTGTCCTCAATGCGGGAGTGCTGGCGGTGTCAGCAGTGCAGGAGTGCTGGCAGTGTCCTCAGTGCAGAGTTGCAGGTGGTGTCAGCAGTGCTGGAGTGCCGGCAGTGTCGGCATTGTGGGGTGTCGGCACTGCAGGTGGCGGTGTCCTCGGTGCTGTGGGGGCCGCCATCTTGCCCCCGTCTGCCCCATTCAAGTCTATGGGGAAGCACTGATTGGCTGAGAGCCGTGACAGATGGGTCTCTCAGGTAATCAGCAGTCAGCCCATTGATTTCAATGGGACTTTAGAAACTGGCGCTCTAGCCAAACCGCAACATGCGACAGTGGGATCTCAAGGTTTAGACTCGGCTAGGGATCGGAGGCAGACAAGGAGATCCAAATCGCCTCGGATCCTGGAAGTTCGGGTGTGTTCGGATTCCAAGAAATCTGAACCGCTCATCTCTAGTTTTAAAATACAGTTGGTGCTAATTCAGATTCATATGTAGTGGAACTGTATAGCGTGCAATGGCAGCTCCAGAGGAGAGGCTGCAGCGCAGTCCAAAATTTAAATAGAAGAGCCATGCCAACTGCCAGAGAGTACCAGCAGGCGATGTTTGGCAGCATTTGGGGTGGCAGTTCATGTAACTCCCCTAGTTGAATGAATGTTGAACTGCGCTGCAGCCCGACCTCTGGAGCCACCACTGATAGCGTCTGATAAGCCATCTATAAAGTATTGCAGGTTTTTTTTCCTGGACTAACAGATGTTGTAGCAGCAAGTGAACAGTTAAACATAATGGCCTTGTTTTCATTACAACTAACGTAAGTCAGTGTCACTGCGTCTCTTACAGGTGTAAGTCTGGATTCTATAACCTGGAGGCCGGGCGCTCAGAAGGCTGCTTGCAGTGTTTTTGCTACGGTCACTCAGCAAGTTGCAGCAGCTCCGGTGATTACAGTAAAAGTATGATCACATCTTCCTTTGAGAGAGGTGAGTAAAATAAATGCAGCACTCTCATAATGTGAGCTTCCTCTTAGAAACCTATGTCAGTGTGTGCTTCCTTATATCTGTACTCATTGTTGATATCCTATTAGCTGCACTGCCATAGTCTTAAGCTGCATATACACGTAAAGATTTTCTGTCCAACCATCCAACTAGTTGATTGGTTGGAATGAAAATCTGGTAAGGTATGATAGCAAATGACAATCAGCAATTTGCTCCCAAACCCCGGAAAATGGACAAAAAACTGTTGTTTGAACAAATTGTTTAGATCAAACATTTAACAAACTTGTCTGAACGACCATTTTCATTTGTTTTCTGGCATTTAGGAGCAAATTGCTGATCATCAGTTACTCCCATATGTTACCAGATTTTCATTCCAACCAATCAAATAGTTGGATGGCTGGACAGAAAATCTTTACGTGTGTACCCAGCTTTAGTTTATTGGTTGTACAGCCCTAGTGTTGGTTTATTGGCTGTACTGGCCTAGTGTTAGTTAGCTATTGACTGCACTGGTCTAGTTTTGGTTTCTTATTGGCTACACTGGCCTAATGTTGGTTTTTTTATTGGCTGCACTGCCCTAGTGTTGGCTTCTTATTGTCTTCACTACCCTAGTGTTGGTTTCTTATTGACTGTAATGGCTTAGTGCTGATTTCTTATTGGCTGCATTACCTTGGTGTTGGTTTATTGATTGTTTCCCATTGGCTGCACTGCCTTAGCATTGGCTTCTGATTGGCTACATTGCTCTAGTGTTGGCTTCTTAATGGCTTCTGTTTGCTTTACTGTATCTTTTTTTTTTTTTTTTTAATTAAATCTAAGATCACACAATTTCATATAATATGCTTGGTAGATTAACCTGTTTATCTGTCTGCATCAGGGCCGTAGCTAGGGTAGTGCGGCCGGTGCCATCGCACAGGGCACCACAGGAGAGGGGGACGCTGTTTGGGCCTGTCAAATTTCTGTTTATTATCATTCTCACATGTAGCTTCCTCTTATTTCATCCCCAGCATCTCCTGGCCTCTCCTATCTCTTCCCTGGCCCTTCCCATGAGTCCATTCCCCTTTTTTTAGTGCATTATGTCCCTTTGAAAAATGAGGGGGGCGCCAATGCTCTTCCTGGCACAGGGCACCAAAAAGTCTAGTTACGGCTCTGGTCTGCATCCAGTCTCTGTAGGATTATATTATTACAAATATGCTGTTAGCAAACCCTCCATGACATTTCCACCAAGTACAAAATGCTCTTCTCCTGGATTTCCCACATAATTTATGATTTCAGTCACCTTTGTTAATAATACACCCTTCTCATCAATTAATTAGTCCAACACAGGTGACGGCTATGATAAGTTAGGTGGGAAGTCCTGGAGCAGAGCATTTTGTACCTAGTGGAAGGGGTCATGTTGGAGGGTCTGTCTTAGCCTGGATACACACATGTGTGGCTGACTTGGCTGGAATCTAAACGTTTTCCCCCTTAGCCTATTTGCTTACGGTATGACTATGGCCGGCTAAGGCAGTCACAAGATAGCCACATACATAGGTCAGTAGGGGTGATCAGTGGCCATTTTGTGACCACATATTTTAACGCACTCGATAATAATTTGATCAATTTCTATCAGATTGTTATGAGGCACCAATATCATTTCTGGGCCATAGACACTGCAGTATGTGTTCCCTGCATTAGTTTATGCTTCCTATCCATATTTACTGCTTTGAATATTGAA
Source organism: Taudactylus pleione (assembly GCA_031769625.1). Lineage (NCBI taxonomy): Eukaryota > Metazoa > Chordata > Amphibia > Anura > Myobatrachidae > Taudactylus > Taudactylus pleione. The sequence continues at coordinate 2,283,810 of JAUIMM010000422.1, forward strand.
TCGTTTCTTCTCTGTCTGATATATTCCATCTTCTCTATTTCCTGTAGATGTAGAAGGTTGGACGGCTGTCCTAATAGATGGGTCACCAGCATCTGTCCCTATCCGCGTGTCACGCCACCAAAAAGAGGTGTATCTAGCATCGCGCCAGCCTGAACCCTTCTATTTCAGTGCCCCAGGTAAAGTATATTGCTATGTACTATTATATATTTTATTATATATAATTTTACTACACTGCAAAATTGTTCAGAAGATGTTACAATTTAACTTAAAAGGCAGAATACTAAGTACAATATATAACAGCAATGGTAAATGTAATTTTCATTGTGAAACAAATGAGTTATATTGTACTTCTTACAGTATGCTAGTAAATATATGCACATAACTACAGAACATATGGTTCATTTTTATATGTTGCGGGGGAGATTTATCAAACCTTGGAGAGAGAGCAAGTGGAAAGAGATAAAGTACCAACCAATCAGCTTCTGTTTCTCACACACAGCTTGTAACATGACCGTTAGAATTTGATTGGTTGGTGCTTTATCTCTCTCTAACGTTTGATAAATCTCCCCCTTTTTATGATATTCATTTGCAGGCGATAGTTTAGTGAATCTAAGTAACACTTTGTATTACAAATTGTTATCAAGGCTTTGGGAAAAAGACTAGTATGTGAACTATTCCAAAAAACAAATGGAGAACTGGCTTTCTGAAAGGAATTTATACTAATAGGCTTTCCATAGTTCATCTGTGATGTCTGTAGTTTGACTAAAAGTGTTTTGCTGAAGTGTATGTACTGTTTAATTGGGATTACTACTTGTTCCTGATATTGCACTTGTTAAATGTTCGGCGTTGGGTGTGTTCACACACAGTGTGTCCCATGCTGACTACATGACAGACGCTTTTGGAGGCGGATCACTTGTGCAAAATTAAACCTGATGATAATGATTGGCAGCTGCTTCTGATTGTCTAATGGGTCCCATCCATCTGCGATGGATTGCCGCGACCCGCGATGCTACAACCCGGCATCGCAGAAATCCAACATGTAGGATTTTCCCAATTTGACGATCGCGATCAAAAAATTATCGTGATTGTCTAATCGGGGACATTTAACATTGAAAATTTCAGCGATCCTGCAACGGATCGCTGACCATCGATGGTGGCCGGCGTTTCCACCCGGCAGATCGGCATTTCTGATCGCGTCGCAGGATCGCGTAAACCCCACTCTGATGTATGGGCGCCTTAAGTCAGAGATTCCCAATTGCAGCCCTCAAGGCTCCCCAACAGTTCAGGTTTTAGAGATATCCATGGTTGAGTACAGCTGACTTAATTAGTACCTCAGTGAATTTGTTTTAACCACCTCTGCTCAACTATGGATATCTCTAAAACCTGAACTGTTGGGGAGCCTTAAGGACCTGGCAACCTCTGTTCTAAAGTGTTAGTGCTGCAAGCCTGCAAAGTATTTACATTACTACAGTGATAATTATATATGAACCTACAATTATATTAATGGTTATAGACACGTGTCTAAAAGTGGACAATCAGGGCTTAGTTTTTAGTGTTACTGACTTTCCCGAATATGCCGGCAGTAGTTGTTATCATTAGCATTAGAAGGAAAGTATATTTGTTTAGCTTCTGGCATTGTAATTATATATTATGTAGGTGGATTCATAAGCAACAATCACATAACTAGTTAATTAATGATATTAATGAATAATAACTGGCATAGCTTATGGCAGAGGTTCCCAAATTCCGACATTACATTCCATGTTTTAAGGATATCCATGCTTGAGCACAGGTGACTTAATAAGTACGTCAATTTGATTTAACCATCTGGACTCAAGCATGGATATCCTGGAAAACCTGGACTGTAATGGCAGAGTTTGGGAACCTCTGGCTTAGGGGACTTGTTCTACAGGTGCCTCTAAGCAAGTGCCTGCTATACCTAAGTATGAACTGAGACCAGCCGCTATCTTTCTAACCCTTCTCTTTACTGTCTATACAGGAGCATTCCTAGGGGATCAGTCACGGAGTTATGGCCAAGTGCTGACCATTAGTTTCCGCGTGGATCGTGGGCGCCACCGGGCCGGTGCTGAAGATTTGGTGCTAGAAGGGGGTGGCATGAGAATCACAGCTCCAATAACCTCTTCCAAAACAGCACTGCCCTGCAGATTGCCCCAAACATACACATTCAGGTGAGGAGACTGCACCATTAAAGCACCTTATCATTATTACAGTATATCTGACATTTACACTCTTATGCAGTTTTAGTGCCTCAGACACGGTGACATGTGCCGTATGGTCATTTATATGAGCACATTGGCAGCACAAGAGTCACTTTTGCATCCTGTAATTTCTTCTGCCTTTATTATGTTATATACATTTGTATTCTGTACAGTATGCTTTTTGTGTTTTATTTTTTATTAATTGCATTGTTAAATAAAATGTCAAAACATTTGGAACCCTTAAATTTTTTATTAGAATATGTTTTTACAATTTAATAAAAATAAGTTTCTTATCATCTTGATTACCCTCACTGTTTCCATACTGAAATCTCTACATCAGGAATGGGGAACCTCAGGCCCAGAGGGCGTATAAGGCCACCGGAATCATTTGGTCTGGCCCGCAGAGCTTTATACCGCTAGCCTCATTTGGATAGCAGGGTGTCTAGAATGGCACCCTGCAGCCAGACTCTATGCAACAGTGCCACCTGGAGCATCCTTAAGATGCTTCAGACAGTCACACCGCTGTCCTTACAGCTCCCCAGAGCATCCTCAGGATGCTCCGGGCATTGCTGTAATAATCGGCGATTGTGGCCCCGTCCCTGTGTGACATCACACAGAGGGGTCGTGGCCCGCGAATAATGTTATATATATCAAAATGGCCCTCAGCAGAAAAAAGGTTCCCCACCCCTGCTCTACAATGATGGTGCTTGCCTTTTTTTCACTTTTATTTCTCTATACTAATAAAACTCTCAATTTATCCTTCTGGCAGACTAGACGAGCTCTCTCTCAGCCGTTGGACTCCACGTATCAGTCACTTTGATTTTAGGCGTCTTTTAAGTAATATGACGTCCCTACGCATTCGTGGCACCTATGGCGAATACAGTAAGTAACACTAACAGCAGCTTAACCGCTCCTTCTGATGAAGGTATATTCTGCTTATTTTTATGTAACCGTATCATCAACCTTCAGTGACTTGTCAAATGTACCTCTCAGCCTGATTTACATCTGATCCATGCATGCACCAGTTCTTGTTCCAGTATTTGCCCTGTTGAGATGATATAATCAAATGTGATGGCTTTACTATTCTCATCAAACAGCAAGAAAGTATAACTTACAATGCTCTGCTTAGTACAGACATTAGAGTGACAGCAAAGTCCCAGATGGTGAGAAACTGGAACCAGTAGTAGTGGATCGTGTGCCAGCTGCATTCCAGCTGCTGTGCCATGTGTGTGTGTGTGTGTGTGTGTATATATTTATGTATGCATATATATATATATATATATATATATATATATCAAAGAATTTGCCGATCTCCATACAGGAGTGAAGATTGGCAGAAAGCATTGGCTCACATGCATGTCTTCATTGTTATTTATGTGCTCATGTGTCCATGCGGACTCTATTACAATGGAAAGACGTCCAAAAGTTTCCGTGAATGGCTGGCGAACCACAGGAGCCCCTTTAGGGAGGCTCTGAATGATGGGTAGAGCGACAAAACCTGTGGAACAACATTTTTTTCAATGTAGACATTAGGGGGCTACATTGAAGTCCATTCTTATTGATCATGTCCCCAAGCCTGATAGGGGTGGTGACAGAAATAAAATGTTGCTACAAAGGGAAGCACATTGGATATTTAAATTGGACATGATTGCTCTGAGAGGGTTAAACGAGAACATTAATTTTAGTTGTTTTCTATGAGTAATAGATATTAGTCCTTCATTAATGGTTCATTCACTTTTGCATTTTTTTAGGTTCAGTTTGTTTTGTTATGTTGATTTTTCATGTTGATTTTTTCATATATGAATTATTCTTTTATGGGGTTTTTTTTGGTTTAAGGTTTATGTATTTGTTATGTATGACATCTTGTTAGAGTCACTCACCTCGTGGACATAATGGATGTGTTCTGTAATGGATGGCCATCGGATTGTGTTGATGCTTATATTTAAGTGGATTTCTACTAGTTGAGTGGCGCTATTGAGTGAATAGTGAATATGCATGCACAGGGTGTTCAATGATTCATGTGTATTCACCGCTGTGACTGTGTTGGGAACTCCGGCGCAGTCCGGCTCGAACGCACGCAGCGGTCACTCTGAAATGCCACCCAAGTGTTTTATGATTGCCACGTGGAGCATGCATTTTAATGTCGGGAGGTGAGTGATTCTTTTGGTTTACATTAGATGAGACAGGTGGAGTGGTTATGCTGCTGGTCTTTAACGGCCCAAGATTAAGGGGACCGAAGTGACAGACTACATGAGTATAATAAGATTGATGCAATCAGTATGATGGATTTTCTGCTCATACATTAGCTGGTGTGCTAATTTGTGCTATTGATACCATGTTTCATTGTTGGAGGATGCTCCTTGTCTGCAGTGTTATCTGACTGGCATTATATCAACATGTGCCAGGAGTTAAACTTATCCTTCACTGGGTGGTGATGAAGATGTCCTGTCTTTTAAAACATTAAAAAGAATCGTGTTTTTCTAACATCGTCTTTTGATAAGTCTGATCTCTTTTACTGGACATATATATTCCATACATACATACATGATAAAAACAAGTCAGAACGCACATCTATAACATTCCAGGACAGCAACTGGGTTGACTCCCACTGTGATCCAAGTAACGATCCAGGCATAAATACAAATACAGAGGGGCCCTCACCAAGGTTTATATTCAAAGTAGAAAAGAATATTTATTCCTCATATATCCAATAGACAGCGTCTCAACGTTTCAGTCTCCATGAGACCTTTTCCAAGAGAGACAGCAATACAGCAGAGGTTACATAAACACCAATGATCCCAAAACATATATAAATCCTTAATTATTAGAATCACACGTACCAGAAGCAGGTTATTATTACTAAGGGAATATTTGCTGGCCCACAACAACACAGATAACTGCAAAAACCAATGAAGCTTATATCATAAAAAAAACTAATATTAATAGATATTATACCAATAAAATCAACAAAATAACAAGTTAGCACACACGTCAGCAGCAATAGACATGTAAACTTGTAGACTTGTTGGTATCAGCTTATTCATAAAGATTGATAAGATAGGAACCACTTAAATAACTACTGAGTCCTGTAAATAGTATGCTGAAGTACACAACGCAACAAATCCACCATGAAGTTAGATCAATAATCCAGAACTCTCAGTTCCCTAGGGGACCTGTCCCACTTTGTTAGGGAACAGAGGAGCTTATTCAGACCCATTCGCTAGGCTGCGTTCGCACGTAGCCATGAGCACATACGCATAAGACGCAGTGCGCGTGCGCAAACTAGTCCATGCCATCAGGAAGCGTTTGCTCACAGCGCATAGACACCTCGCTAGATTGAGTGATAGGACGAGCCGTTTGTGGGTGGTGACAGGGAATGGTTGATGGAAATGGGGGAGTGGTGGTGTGAACGCAGGCGTGTCTGAGTGTCTTAACGCCGTTTCAGAGACGTGCATAATTGAGACGCAACGTCATAATACACATCACATGACTGAATTACACACTGCAGCACTCGCAGTGCTTGCGGTAGGGTATGGTCAGCCACAAGTGCTGCGTATGAATTTGATGTTACTTGATGTTACCGATTGTTGCATACACATCCTGGACATGACGTTGGAAGGTGGGCGTCTTAAGACAGGCTGGTGGGCGTCTAGATACACACCGCGATCACACGCCAAGACATAGCTAATGTCTTGCCATGTGATCTCGGGATTTGCATACCTTGGCTGCGTGCGAACGCATCTAGCGAGCGGCTCTGAATCAGGCCCAGAGTCTCACATGCTGTTAGTGCACAGTTAGTATGAAAAGAGTGGCAGTTGTTAGCACTATAAGTTGGTGTGTTCAGTAATTGGGCCTTACGGGTAGTTGGTAGTGTATTGTCTCTAATGATTGTCTGGTTAATTCATTCATACTTCAGCCCTGTGCACTTCCTCCAGTTAAGTAAAGATTCTTATCTTGCTCAGCAGTAAGCCAGAAATATTACACAGTCTGCAGAACATTTCCTGGATTATACATATTGCATACATGATAGTACTTGCTAGCACTGAGCTGAGAACAACTTGTAAAACCTGATGTTGTATGTCGGTAAATCCTCGACTGGAAAATGTTGGTGCCAAGATAAGTAAGAGGCCAACTGCACCACTCGTGTTTATTATCACAGGCAGTTATGGGAAGAAATGTAGTGTAGCACTAGCAACTAATGATGCACTAATGTGGCATATACGTTATCTGAATTTGGATAGAGTGGACTGTTCAGCAGTAGCACAGAGTGTCTAATGGCCGCAATCACATTGTGTATTATCAGGGGTAGGCAACCTGTTGCACTCCAGTAGCTGTGGAACTACATAACCCAGCATGCCCTGTCACAGGTTTAGCATACCCTAATAGGAAAACTGTGACAGAGCATGCTGGGATGTGTAGTTTCACAGCAGCTGAAGAGTGCCACAGGTTGTCTAACCCTGTGTATTATGGTAACGTCATAATTGTCTACTTGCATGAAAAACAACACAATCGGGAGCATTTTGTTGTAACTAATAAACATGAGCTAATGAAATTCCACTCGTGTGGCCAGTTGTTGTCTGTATCATAGTGGCTTTTGGCATCAACTTACTTATCAAGCGGTACATGAAGGGATTTCTTCATTGTAAGGGCTATGTACAGTGTAGGTGCCTATACACACTTCATTTTGGTGACCATTTAGACAGCTTTACATACACCACCACCACCACCAACAACATCTGATAGATATCAAATGTGGATGGTGACCTCATTGGTTTCTGTTCTCATTGTACACGTGCACCATTGGTACCCAATAATATACAGCCTTTTTGCCCGAATGCCAGAGGGTCCGATTTCTCAGATTTGACCGCACACTTGGAAGATGGGCCACATGGCTGGTTCCCCTTACTGTGCACTGACTGCAGACTGACAGTAGGCTGACCCATCTCTAAGGCTGGTTGCCCAGGGGGCAATAAACTCCTGTCTTATTAGCCATCCACTGGCCAAAAATCACAAATGTTATCTGCAAACCAGCACCTCAACAAAGCTGGATTGCTGGATTTCACATTAGCTGGATTGTAAATATTATATTCGGTATGTAATGTTTATATCATGGATATTATGAAACATTACCGTAAAAGGCTGAATTTCATGGACTACATTTTAATTTGTTCATCTTCTGTATTATGCTTGTCAGGCACTGGATACCTGCAAAGTGTTTCCCTTGTCACAGCTCGTCCCATTCCTGGGGATGCAGCCTCCTGGGTGGAGAAATGTGATTGCCCTGTTGGCTACAAAGGACATCACTGCGAGCAGTGTGCCCCCGGATACCGCAGGGAGTCTCCTGCGCTTGGGTCTTTCAGCTCCTGTGTCGCCTGCAGCTGCCAGGGTGGGGGACTGTGCGACCCAGAAAGTGGTAAGCATCTTAATGAGTTCCTGATTGGCAAGGCCTTTAATCACATTATGGGTCACTGATTTCTTTGTCTTGCACATTGGAAACTGTTAATAGGTGACTGTTACTCTGGCGATGAGAATCAGAGCAATGACTGTGCTGACTGTTCTCATGGACAGTATAATGACCCCCGGGACCCCCAGAATTGCCTTCCATGTCCGTGTAGCCCTGGCACAGGATGCTCATTGTCTCCAGAGACCCAGGAGCCGGTGTGTGACCATTGCCCTGCAGGGCTGAGTGGTGAGTACAGGAACACTGGGCGCCTCTGTGTGATTTATTCTCTCTCTCTACATCATCTATATGACAGGCCACAAATATTACTCAAGCAATGCATAGAGGGATTCATCTTGGAGAATGCTGGGATGTTACTTAGTCTCATTTTAAATACATGTCAAGAACAAAATCATGTTTGGAAGCTTACAAATAAGTAGCCATGTTTTATTTGGAGAAATTGGAAAAGAGTCTGGACTAACACGTTAAGATCATCATCATCTGTTTTACAATACAACAGTTGTATTGTAGCGCCCCTTAGTGGCAAATAAGTGAATTATACAACAGGCATCTGGTCTCTGCATTGATTAGAATTGTTGGCAGAGAGCAGCTGTGCATTGCTAACCACTGTGCCACTATGCAGTGCACCAAAGAAAATATAGCAAAGTTACCGGATGACCTATGCAAACTTATAACCTAAAGTTGTCTGAAGGTTCATAACCAATTTAATGTCACATTTCACATTAGGTACTCGTTGCGAGATATGCGCAGATGGATATTTCGGAGATCCAGAGGGAGAACACGGACATCGTCGTCACTGCAGGCCTTGTCCATGCAACAACAATATTGATCCAAGAGTAGAGGGGAACTGCGATAGAGTGACAGGAGAGTGTCTGAAATGTGTCCATAATACAGCTGGATCTTACTGTGACCAATGCAAGGAAGGGCACTTTGGTAACCCTCTGGATCCAAATCCAGAACTTAGATGCAAAGGTATTCTTCATGTTCATTTAATTGCATTCAGATGCCTCTGTAAGAAATCAATGCAGCCACATTACCAAAATACTTTGGGCTTCAGTGCCTGTAAATAGTGTGCAGTTTACCTTGCTGCAAAATGTTTTGGTTGTGAGAATGCTAATTTGTGTACATAATTAGCTTTGGCTGGCGAGGCGTGCTGGGGCATGTAACAGCAACAGCTGGAGAGCCTCCTGTCACCTAAATCTGGCATAGAGTTATATAATACATAGGGGGAGTTTTATCAAACCTTTAATGAGGACAATCAGAGGCGTTGCCCATAACAACCGTATTTGTATAATACATACTTGCCAACTCTCCCTGATTGTCAGGGAGACTCCCTGATATAGTAGCAATCTCCCTAACTCCCTGCAGAGTCTAACAATCTCCCTCATTGCACCTCACCCTCATTATAAAGCTGTTGTGTATATATATATAAATAACAGAGCTATATAAATTAGGGATGGCCATCGGTGGTGTTACCATCGATGACAAAAAAGCAAGTAGCCGTCGATGGCTACAAACTATTTAATGGATGACCATCGATGGTGTCACCAACCGATGGTCATCCCTGTTTTGTGATTGACTGACCTGTGGGCCAATCAGAATCTGGCGGCTGGGCTTCTTGGGTGCAGAGGGCGGAGCTATGGTCCGGATCCAGATACCTTGTAAAAAAAAATTGGTTATGCTTAGACATCGATGGGGGAGAACTATCTGGTTCTCCCCCATCAATGTCAAAAGCATTCGACATCAGCCATAAACCATCGATGATTATGAATCATCGATGGTCGATGGCCATCCCTAATATAAATTCAAATGGGATAATTAGTATAATTTCCCTGCATTGGTTATAAGGTACAATGATCCCTATGGCTACATGCATTTTCTGAAAAGTATCGTTTCATCAACACGTAGATCAACATAACTGCTTTGGGGCTCATTTACATTTGGATGTAAGACAGGTTTATGACACGCCTCTCAGATGTACACGCCCACTTTACCGCCACGCTCATAAGTTACTTTCACAATCTCCCTGAAATTCTTTTTCAAAGGTAGGCAAGTATGTTAACTTATAACACCAGCATATTCCGTTACAATTGGGATCAAAGCAGTAATAAAATGACACTAGGTAATAACAGACAAAGAGGTGAGAGGGCTCTGCTTACAGCCTTTAGGGAAATAGGAATTTGGAGGGATGTAGTCGTTACTAGGTCGACATTAACAATTAGAGATGTGCGGCTCGGTCCTCCAGAAATCCGAATCCACCCAAATTTGTGAATACGGACAGATCCAAGTCGCAGTTATAATTTCCTCTGGAGATCCAGATAAATACAAGTTGCGGTTCTGATCTTCCAGCAGTTGGGAATACGGATTTTAAATCCAAATTTTGGGTTTTGAATTGCAAAAATTACATGATTTTAGCTGTTTTAAAAAACTTTTATTCAAAACCAAAACACTTGAGGGTGGTTTTGCAAAACCAAAACGCGAAGTTGAATCCAGATCCAAACCAAAACACAGGGGTCAGCGCACATTTCTATTAATAATGTTGACACCACAATGTCGAAATGTGAAATGTTGACATTGCCAGAATGTCGACATTAAGGTTAGGCTGCGGAACAGCAGGGTTAGGCACTAGGGAGAGGCTAGGGTTAGACTATGAGAGAGGTTAGGGTTAGGCGATGGGGGAAGGGCAGGGCAAGCCTCCCGGCGGCCGCCGATCCCCCCGACCTCCCCCACGATTAACTGTTAGACCCCCGCAGCGGGGGGCCAGTGACGCGATTCACGCTGAATCGCGTCAGTTTGGCCCCATCCCCTGCTTCTCAATACATGTATTATCTGCATTGTGTAGCGGGGGCGGGGCCAAAATGACGTGCCCGCATGACCCTGCGCCCTGCCACGCCCACAAATGTCAGTCACCCGCCCGGCCACGCCCTCTTGCTGGCCACGTCCCCTGCCCTGCCGATCTGGCTGCTCCCTCCCAGAAGTAGCAGCCAGAAAGTCGGCAACTATGGGGAAGGGTTAGGGCTAGACTATGGGAGGGAGGTTAGGGTTAGGCACTGGAGGGAGGGTTAGGGTAGAGATTAGGGATAGGCCAGTGTGTAATCATCGCAACACAGCCCCATCAAATAACTTCGCCGGAACTGACAGTCACATGACCGCTGGGACCTGGAAGATGCTGCTGCAGGCGCCGGCAGTGGTTAAGTCACCGCTAGGCCACCAGGGACGATATGTCAACATTATATCATGCTGACATTTCATCAGTGTCTACATGGTGAATGTCGACATAATCAGTATCGACGTTATGATCATGTCGATATTATGTCAACATTATGAATGACAACATCATAACTGTAGCATACTTACCTACTCTCCCGGAAGTTGTGCCAAGTCCCCCGTACCCCCAGTTACAGTGTCCGGATCTCCTGCATCCCTCCCACTTCCTAGTAAAGTGGGCAGGATGGGAAGATAATTGCCGGGAAGCGCAGCTCCGTATGGATAGGGCGGAGCTAAATTATTCTAAACACATTCTGTAGGGACCCGGTGGTGATTGACAGCTCAACTGGGTGGGCCAATCGTCTGCACATTGGGCAACCATTAAAAACCATTAAAGAGTACAGATGAAACTGTGGAAATGGCTTCCAGATGGGAATGGGAGGTGTAACAAGCACAGTACTTTTACACATACATAATTAGCAAAAATTATTTTACTTGAGAAAGTATAATTAATGTTTTACAAAAAACATACACCCACTTGGCTGCATCATATAGAAGATTTACAGATTACACATCTACTGCATTCCATTTTATTGGATATAATTTAGCAGGATTGGAGTCGGACTCTCCCGCGTCTGTGTGGCGTTTGTCCGTCTGCGACTTTATGCAAATGTCGCTACAAAGTCCCTCTCTGGTGCGTCCAAATGTGCACCAGACGCCCACTGTGGTCTCCTGTGTGAGCGTCTGTGTACACAACCACTATCGCCAATCCCCCGCCACACTCCTTTAACACACCCATAAGACGGACCATCTCTGTCTGTGCGCTAAGCCACCTCCCTCTCACCGCCCAGAAACGCCCACATTTCATACGTGCCGACATTTGACTTCTCCTTCCCGGGAGAAGCCGGGGGAGTAGAAGCAGGTAGGAGTTGTCGGGGGCAGGGCCTGATGGATTGTGTCATTAAGCCCCGCCCCTCACTGCAATTTGTTGTGAATGGCGCATTTTTAAATAAGGGGGTGGGGCCAAATGACACGATTCTTATCATCGCGTCATTAGGTCACGTCCCCTACTCGCGGACCCACCAGTCTGCAAGAAAATACTGCCCGTTCTGCCTACTTCACTAGGTAGTAGGCAGAATGCGGGAGAAGTGCCTACCCTTCTGTTGGTGTGGGGGGTTACCCCAAAATTTGTGAGCCTCCTGTGACTTCCAGGAGGGTAGCCTCAGGGGCGTATCTGATCGTAATGGGTGCAGGGTGTGTGGGGAACACGGGCCCCTGGGTCCAGGGGGGCCCCCACCGCACACCCTGCACCCATAATATTACTTACCTCTCCGGAGTCCCACGTCGGCCCAGGGGTCCGGCGCTGTAAAACGACTGGAAAATGGCAGTGGTGGCCATTTTCCCGTCGTTTGCGCATGCGCAGTACAGGGAAAATGGCCGCCACGGCCATTTTGTCGGTGACCTGTGCATACATTATAGACTCTGGGCACGGCGGCCATTTTCCCGGTGACCTGTGCATATATTATAGACTCTGGGCACGCTCTAGTGCCCAGAGTCTATAACTCCGGCGCTGGCGACGCACAGCTCAGTTCGCTGCCGGGCGGAGAGGTGGGGACCTGAGTCGGAGACTGCACATGGGCCCCCTCCTCTCTAGAAACGCCACTGGTAGGCCTGTATGCCACATTGTCAACACATTACTGTGACCGCGCATCTCCCGTGCGCCTTAAACGCAACTCTGGCTCTGTGCACACGCTACCTAGACGCATGCGCAGTAACAGGCAGAAACATTTTTCTCCACTGCATCCAACATCGGCAGTGCGTGTGCCTCAGAATCAGGTCCTTATTCCCATATTCTTCATTCAAGCGTTTTGCTGATTTGCCACTAGGTGGCACTTTTCTATTGGTGTCTCTAGGTAATGCTCCAGTAACACCATAGTAGAGTCACTCATGTCAATAAGTAGTAAAGCACTGCAGACAGAATTGCATTGCTCCCAACTCAGGTTGATTCTGAGTTGGGAGCAATGCAAAAGGAAGCAAGTAACTGTGCACCTGGTCGGGAATCTGCGCAGGAGCCGGATATGTGCAGTACGGGGCCTGCGTCATCACATGCAGAGCGGCAGCAGACAGTCAGGGATTGACCGTCTGCTGCCATTTGTGGACGGAGAGGGTGAGACGACAAAACAGAGGAGTGTCGCCACCGTTGATGTGGGTCAGGATCTCCTGGCCTCTATGTTGTTACTGCATCGTCCTGCGTCCTGCAGCTCAGATAAGTAAGCATGCGTGACGCCTCCTGCTGCATTGCCATAATGGTGCTATCGCAGCTTTCCAGCATTTGTGGGCTCCATGCAAAAGCAGCCAGTACACCCCTTATAGAAACAAAGTTACTTGCTTTTTTTGCTTTGCTCCCAACTCACAGAATATGGAAAGTAAGGCCAACACGGGTGACGGAAAGTCTTTTTTTTTTTTTTTTTTTTTTTTTGGAAATTGCTAGAAAATATATAGATTGTAAATGTTACCACACACAGTATAGTTTCTTTGAACACAGTGTAATAAAGTCAGCAGAAAAGAATGAAATGGCATTTTGAAATGTTCCGTCCTCTTTAATGTTCTATTTCCTTCTTCTGTTGCAGCATGTTACTGTCACCCGATGGGTTCCCAACAACCAGGTTGCCAAAAAGACGGCTCATGTCTGTGCAAAGCTGGATTTGATGGGGAACATTGTGACCAACCACAGTGCCCCGACTGTTACTCTCAGGTCAGCGAGAAGGTACGTGTCTGCAGATCTGCATCAGGGACAAATAGGCTGTCTGACTGTATCTATCTGGTTATGTATATATCTGTCCGTCTATCTAAACTCAATTTTAATGTCTAGATGAATCTGTACAAAAGACAACTCCAGGACCTGACCGGTGCCAGCAATGGTCAGTCTCAGGCCCCAGACACACGTTATCTGGAGGACCAGATGAGGAGAGCAGAGGAAGTATCTCGGAGCATGTTAAGAGAAGCAGAATCCGCTCATGGTGAGACTTGATATACTGTATACAGTAATGAGCTGTCATAGCAATAAGTTATGTAATTGTGCCCTGGTTGTGTGATATCCTATAATCCCACATTCTGTGCACAGTAATCATGGTCACCATTGCTCAGTTTGGTAGGCTGTGTACCTGTCTGTGCACATGACTTTTGTGTGCTAACTGTGAACCTGTCCCTCAGGTACAGAGCTGTCCTTGCAGAGGCAGATGTCAGGGCTACAAGGGGGACAGGCTGAGGCCCAGAACGACCTGGAGAAGGTGCAGGGGAAGCTCCGAGCTGCAGAGACCCAGACCAGTCAGTACCAGAGCCAGCTGCAGGACACAAAGCGGAAGATTGCACTGGCACGTCAGCAGCTGGAGGAGGGCCAGGCTGACCTGAACCGCTTGGTAACTTGGTTTATCTCACTAATTAGAACGTACTTCAAAATGTACACAATTTACAGACTGCAGATAATATGTACATTGAAGCTGAACGTATTAGGACCAGCTAGGACTCCAATTAGTGTGCCATTATTTTGGAAACTCAGAAGACACAACTTCTGATAGAATGTGCTGAATAACTGACAACCAGGAAACCACAAACACACATATGTTGGGACCCAACTGAGAGTTGCTCACCATAGAGGCTAGTATTTTAGTTGCTCAAGGGGTACTATGCTCAGTCCTCTAATTTATTACAGTCTCGTTAAACAGACCATGTTATATGTTACTAATAAGGGGATGCATAATAGTATTGAAAAGGCACAATATAGCCGTATATGAAGACCTTCAGTGGACATCGCCCTAAGACCAGGAGGCACAAACATTGTCCTTAGCTACAATCCTCCGTCAATAATGTTGAAATTATTTGCATTTGCCATAACAATACCTGTGTTTCAAAATCTATATTTATTTGATGTCTTCTCATTTAGCTATTTTTTTTCCCTGCAAATTACAGACATTTCCTTCTGCAAATTTGCCCTGGAGTTCAGGCTCTTTCTCACAGCTTGGTCAGGAGGCGCAGACTATAGCAAACAGGTAGCTGCTTAGTCTATTGTTATGGACTATTCCTCTTTGCCAGACAGTCACACACCAGGGAAAATGTATATAATGAATCTGCAAATGAAATGAATGTGCAGTTTGTCAAGTTGATCTGTGTCTGTAATTATATTGTATTTGCAGTTTTTCTTTCGCCTTGCACCCTTGTGCCTCAGAGGTAAAGGAGATGGGTTAATATAGTGCCATTAAGGATATGGTAACATTTTTCTTACCTATTGTTGTTAGATTTTATAAATATGAACCTTGATCATGCTTTGTAAGGAGGAAAAGAGAAGTTACCCGGCCATAACCAATCCGGTTCTAGTATATTTTATAGAACGTACTAGTTAAATGATATAAGCTGGGGGAAAAGGGCCATCATTACATATGGTTTGCTGGGTAGAGTTTTTTTTTTACTAAGGATAATGAATGAATTATGATTTTTTTGTTGTCATGGTCGCACAAAAGATCGCACAAATTTAATCAATGTATCCATGACAACGGTTGGAACTGATTGGCAGGCTCTGACATAAAGAGCAAACTGTAGACCAACAATAATTAAATTAACGATGAGCTGGGATGAAAGTGAATGTTAATTAATGCTGAAGACTATAGTGGGAAGTTAAGGAAAATGAGCTTGTATAGATTTTAATTGCTGTGCTCCAATGTTCTCTTTTTTTGGTATGACTTGCATTATAAATATATATTAAGCTAATACACTTTGCTATAGCTACATACTTTTATTTTACCTGACGCATTTATATCTCTTCACTTCAGACTTTCCCAGGAGGCTCAGACGGTGGCACAGGACGCAGCAGATGCCCTGGAAGATACTCGGAGAGCAATGCAGTTACTACGTTCCGGTGACACAGATCTCAATGGTGCAGAGAGGCTGAGAGCAAGGTATAGCACTTGGGAAATATACAGTGTATACGCAAGACATACAAAGCAGTGGGTTCATGTACAGTATATAAAACACCCAGGTACCTTTCACCTTTACACTGTGTAAATAGACATTTTGGGAGGAAATGTATTAAAACCTTCCAAAGAGGTTTAGCCAGTGGTCCTACCCATTGCAACCAATCAGATTCTACCTATCATTTTATAGTATGTACTAAATGATAGCTATGAGCCAATTGGTTGCTGTAGGCAACTTCAAAACTTGTCCTCTTTAGAAGGTTTGATCTATCTATACAAATGTGAGTTCTTTCCCTTTCTAAATGTTCATGTATGTCTATTTCTTGATCTGCACTGATCTCATAGTGTTATGCAGGTATTGCAGTCCCCCTGGGGACCATGTAGAAAGTAAACATTAACTGTCCTTCACTGTTAATTATATATAGTGTTCAGTGTTTAATTATATAATAGTGAAATAATAGGGAATTGGGCATAAATAGACACACAAACATTGTAAACAACTCAGGAGTTGTCTAAACTATTTGATTTTCATTTGTGTTAAGCCTGCAACCTTTGTTCCAATCAACACAATCAATACACTGCATTAAAGTGGCAATCTCACCTAGGTTTTATTTTTAAACAACAAGTTCAATACCTTTTAAGCAATACATCTGATAGACACATGTCTTAGCTATCCTTCTAGAAATCATCTTCCCAAAATCTCTCTGGAGGTAAAACAAATATGGCTGCAAGAAACAGACGCAGTCATTTTTCTACACAGGCACATACTCTCAACTTGTCATATGAAGGCGGAGGGGGAAGTTGTCACAGGACAAACAGAGCTCGGAGGGACATTTAAAAGCCTCTCTGCTCACTCCATAATGCACCATGTAGCTTATTGCCGTTGTAGTCACATAACATTGTGTAAAATCTACATAATTATTGATCATTATTATCAATATAAAAAACAAACAAAAAAAAATAGTCTCCCACAGTGATTTATGTTTACAAATAAAAAAAAAAAGAACTCACTTGGTCATATATTTTGGGGGACATTTATCAATGCTTTGATAGAGATAAAGTGGAGATAGTTACTGTGCCAATTAGCTCTTCCTAACTGTCATTTTTCAAACACAGCCTGTAAAGTGACAGTTAGGAGCTGTTTGGTTGGTTCTTTATCTCTCTCCACTTTATCTCTCTCCAAGCTTTGATACATCTCACCCTGCTACTTTTACAGGCACTTGTCTATTAGGTGGTTTGTGCAGTTTTGCTCAGTTACTTGTGTATCCTAACATTGGGCCTGATTCAGACCCACTCGCGAGCGGCTGTACGCTCGCAAGTGGGTCGATGGTCTGCACTGAGCATGCGCACGACGGAGGGAGCTCCGTCGTGCGCATGCGCCAGACACGACGAGCGAAGGACTTTCCTTCGCTCGTTGTGTCCGATCAAAGGGGGCGTGCTGTCAATGTTGATTGACAGCACGCCCCCTTTGGTGGGCGTGCCTCCCTGACGGGGGCGTTCCCACGGGAACGCCTCCCGTCAGAAGCCGGCCCACTGACATCACTAGTGATGTCAGTGGGAGTGATTTTGGCTCTGATAGAGCCAAAATCACTCCGGAGCTTGCGGTTGAAAACCTCAACCGCAGGCTCCGGCTCGCAGTTTCGATGGTCGCGATGGTCACGACCATCGCGGCCATCAAAATGCACGCTCGTATAGCCTGTGGGTGGTGACCCACAGCTATACGAGCGTCCAGGAGGACGCTCCATGAAAAAGGAGCCCGGCCCTCATGCAGAGCGTGCGCTCTGCTCAGAGCGTACGGCTCTGAGCAGAGCGCACGCTCTGCATGAGGGCCGGGCTCCTTTTTCATGGAGCGTCCTCCTGGACGCTCGTATAGCTGTGGGTCACCACCCACAGGCTATACGAGCGTGCATTTTGATGGCCGCGCTGGTCGTGACCATCGCGACCATCGAAATTGCGAGCCGGAGCCTGCGGTTGAGGTTTTCAACCGCAAGCTCCGGAGTGATTTTGGCTCTATCAGAGCCAAAATCACTCCCACTGACATCACTAGTGATGTCAGTGGGCCGGCTTCTGACGGGAGGCGTTCCCGTGGGAACGCCCCCGTCAGGGAGGCACGCCCCCGGCACGCCCACCAAAGGGGGCGTGCTGTCAATCAACATTGACAGCACGCCCCCTTTGATCGGACACAACGAGCGAAGGAAAGTCCTTCGCTCGTCGTGTCTGGCGCATGCGCACGACGGAGCTCCCTCCGTCGTGCGCATGCTCAGTGCAGACCATCGACCCACTTGCGAGCGTACAGCCGCTCGCGAGTGGGTCTGAATCAGGCCCATTGTCTTTTCAGGTGAAGGTGTAGGTGCCGACACGACACTAGTATTAAACTGTTATCTTTAGTGTGACCAGCAATGTGCTGTGTTAAAGATGTTCACTTTCATTGTTGTAATATTACTGTGTACTGCTAATAACTGCTGGAAGTGTTTTTGACAACACAACAACTGACCATACTGCCTTTTGAATGTACAGAATAAGGGCTAACACTATATACAACCTAAGGTGGTTGCCAAGGGTGCCATGCTGGTGCCTGCATGGAGAAGCAGAAGCTGGTAGATTCTTACCTGTGGAACTGCCGGCTGCTGCTCCTCCATGTCACTGATACTCTGGGAGTGCAGCAATGAGCTATAATGTTACAGCCCAGCGCCGATCTTCTAGTCTGCCAGAAAGGAGCAGACAGTGCCATAAACATCAGGGGGGCACTGCGGGTGAGCATCTCAGTAGGGATGTTGCTTTGGACAGCCCCGATTCTAGCCCATTCTTGGGACACCTGTGCCTCTCCAGCTGTTGTGAAATTACAAATCCCAGCATGCCATGCTAGCAGACTCCAGCTTCAGGGAAATGTATCTCACAAACATTTTTTTTTGTAATTGCCCTTGAACTGATTGACTCTGGTCTGAGTATGTCGCATCAAAGCAACTGTGTCCTCCTCATAGATAGACATCTCACAATATGTAATAAATGTATTGTAGGATCAACACAATATTTGGACTTTCTTTCCCATTATTTGACTCTCTTGCACGTGTTTAATAAACTGTGGTTCGTATTCACAGGCTGTATGATGTCCGCACCCAGGCTGGAGCAATGGAGACAGAGGCCATTCAAGTTGCAGCATCTGCAGAGAGGTCTCATCAAAATAGCATGCAGACAGCTCGGTTGGTGGCGCAGGCCTCACTCATGGACCCCCTGGGATTGCAGGTAATGGAGTCCGTAAGCACTTTACACATGATGTTCTCTTATGCCACTGAGAGCGAGAGGGTTAACAGCTACTTGAAAATACGGCTAGTAATATAATACATCAATGAGAGCTTGCTTGGAACTATGTAGGACAAAAGAAAGCTCACTTTACCTGACTGCACACCAGAAGTTATCTGGCATCTGACTTTCATACGCCAGCAGTTATCTGACTTCCATACACCAGTAGTAGTTTTAATCCTTAAGCTGCATACACACTGTACGATTTCAATGAATGATATCGTTAAATCGTTCATATCGTTCATTTTTATGCAGCCAACAACCAATGAAAGACCAACGATACTGCATTGTGTCCATGTGCAGGTTAGAACTGTTTAAAAAAAAGACTTGTGATACAATAGTCACTCATTGTATTGGTTATTTTCTATGTTTTTACAGAAAATTGTTACCATACATCTATGAGACTATTAGACTGATTTAGAGGTGGACACAATTCCCATCGCTGCTGCGATCCCGAACTCAAAGTTTGTGAGAAAATATGCAAATGTGGCAGCTGCCAGGATTTCTATTGCGACGCTCATTGACAACGTCTCAGTACGAATCTCTAGTCCGTCTCTTGCGTACAAAGACGCGCCGTGGGTCGCACCATCAGAATTCTGAGAGACCCTATGGTCCGTCACAAGTAAGACACTGGAGCCTTAACCACTGTCTATGAGGTCACAGTCACTGGCTGTGACACGCCCCCAAAATGGTTATGAGGGGACCGTGTTTTAGTCGCCACTATCCTGTTAGCTCCCCAAAACGGTCACTGTCCGTCACTGTAAATCACTCTGCACCCTAATCCACACTACAACCACTATCGCGGCATATGCGCAGTGCCACTCTGACGCTTGCGCAGACTGAAAATATCGGCCGATTGCGACTGACATCTGCACTGCGTCCACCCCTGAATCAGGCCCTATATACCAACAGGGAACCGTAATATTCTTATTTTACAGCCCCCAAAATAAAAACCATTGTGAAAGGCAAAATTGCCCCAAAATTAATTTTGTGCTGTAATTCCATTTCTCTAAGGCATCTCACAGCAATATTTAGCTTCATTCAGAACGCTTTCAGGAGAGTACAGCGATAGATCAAAGAAGATATCGGCACATGTGAACATTTAATACATAGAATTATACAGTACAAAGTTGCACTTACATAAACCAAATGATCAATGTGAGGTGTAGCAGTAGTGCTCATTACATCAATAGGGACTCAGAAAAGAATCTCATTAAGCCTATTTCAGATGTCCTGCTACGCGTTTCAGGACCTCCCTGTAAAGCATCACTCATTCTGCTGAACAATCCAATGACCTATTCTAGCAATGATGAGATTTCCATTCATGTACTCATGAATCAAATGAAATAAAAATCCAGTGGCCACAAGACATGACTAAAATGCCAGACGTTGACATGTCAGATGCTGAGAGTGTTTGTTAATTAAGAAATGGAGCCATCTGTTTATTATAAAGTCAGAACTCTGAGTGATCTATCCTTATTTACCAGAGAGAGATGGACCGTCTGAGTGGAGAATCCACTTCCCTGAGAAACTTAGTGGAAGGAGAAATATCTCAGAGCAAAAATTTGCAGAGCAAATTTACTGTCTTGGAACAGGCGGCAGAACAGCAGCTTCAGGAGGGGCAAGAGTATCGCTTGGTAAGAAAACTGTTACTAACACTGTATGTCATTTATACCTCTGCCCAGAGTCTTAGAATTATTAGGTACATTCTGTACATTGAATGTAGGTTGATGAGACCAACATTAAACACTTAAGGGTAAATGCAATTCCATATGCAGATGGATCTCACGATGTTCAGCAATCTGTGCATGCGTCACAGCCTCCATATGCAAATTACAGCAGTTACAGGGGTATACTGTATGTTCAGCTCGTTGACATCCAGAATTTCTACAGACAATTTTAGGTCTATTGCTAGGCTGTGGTTAGGGTTATGGCTAGGCTGTGGTTAGGGCTATGGCGAGGCTGCGGTTAGGGCTATGGCTAGGCTACAGTTAGGGTTATGGCTAGGCTGCAGTTAGGGTTATGGTTAGACTGCACTGAGGGTTTGGCTTAGACTCAGGAGTAATGCAAAAAAGCATTGTCGACAGTGAATGTCAACTTTTTGTATCACTTTCATTACATGTAATTTAGAGTAATTATACAGATAACAGGAGCAGACTTGTCTGGTAACTGGTGAAGATAGAAAGAGCTGACTTGTATAGTAACTGGTGGAGACACAAGGAGCAGATTTATATAGTAACTGGTGGAGATAGAATGAGCAGATTTGTATAGTAACTGGTGGAGATAGAATGAGCAGATTTGTATAATAACTGGTGGAGATAGAGGGAGCAGATGTGTCTCGTATCTGGTGGAGACAGATGAGGAGATGTGTCTGGTATCTGAAGATAGAAGCAGCAGATGTGTCTGGTAACTGGTGGAGACGGAGTAGATGTGTATAGTAACTGGTGGAGACAGATGAGGTGTGTCTGGTAACTGGTGACGATATAGGGAGCAGATGTGTCTGGTAACTGGTGGAGACAGAAGGAGCAGATGTGTCTGGTAACTGATGGAGACAGAAGGAGCAGATGTGTCTGGTAACTTGTGGAGCCAGAAGGAGGAGATGCGTCTGGTAAATGGTGGAGACAGACGGTGGATATGTGTCTGGTACCTGGTGGAGACAGATGAGGAGGTGTGTCTGGTAACTGGTGGAGACAGAAGGAGGAGATGTGTCTGGTATCTGAAGATAGAAGGAGCAGTTGTGCCTGGTAACTGGTGGAGACAGATGAGATGTGTCTGGTAACTGGTGGAGACAGATGAAGAGATGTGTCTGGTAACTGATGGAGACAGAAGGAGCAGATGTGTCTGGTAACTGGTGGAGACAGATGAGGAGATGTGTCTGGTATCTGAAGATAGAAGGAGCAGATGTGTCTGGTAACTGGTGGAGACAGATGAAGAGATGTGTCTGGTAACTGGTGGAGACAGAAGGAGCAGATGTGTCTGGTAACTGGTGGAGACAGATGAGTAGATTGTGTGGTATCTGAAGATTGAAGGAGCAGATGTGTCTGGTAACTGGTGGAGACAGATGAAGAGATGTGTCTGGTAACTGGTGGAGACAGAAGGAGCAGATGTTTCTGGTAACTGGTGGAGACAGAAGGAGGTGATGTGTCTGGTAACTGGTGGAGACAGAAGGAGGCGATGTGTCTGGCAACTGGTGGAGACAGAAGGAGCAGATGTGTCTGGTAACTGGTGGAGACAGAAGGAGGCGATTTGTCTGGTAACTGGTGTAGATAGATGAGATGTGTCTAGTATCTGAAAATGGAAGGAGCAGATGTCTGGTAGCTGGTGGAGACAGATGAAGAGATGGGTGGTAACTGGTGGAGACCGAAGTAGCAGAGAGACAGATGAAGAGATGGGTGGTAACTGGTGGAGACCGAAGTAGCAGATGTGTCTGGTAATTGATGGAGACAGAAGAAGAAGATGTGTCTGGTAACCAGTGGAGACAGAAGGAGCTGAATTGTATAGTAACTGTTGGATATAGAAGGAGCTGACTTGTATAGTAACTGTTAGATATAGAAGAGCTGACTTGTATAGTAACTGGTGGATATAGATGGAGCTGACTTGTATAGTAACTGGTGGATATAGAAGGAGCTGACTTGTGTAGTAACTGATGGATATAGAAGGAGCTGATTTGTATAGTAACTGGTGGAAATAGAGGGAGCTGACTTGGATAGTAACTGGTGGCTAAGGAAGGAGCTGACTTGGATAGTAACTGATGGATATAGAAGGAGCTGACTTGTGTAGTAACTGATGGATATAGCATGAGCTGACTTGTATAGTACCTGGTGGATATAGAAGGAGCTGACTTGTGTAGTAACTGATGGATATAGCATGAGCTGACTTGTATAGTAACTGGTGGATATAGAAGGAGCTGACTTGGATAGTAACTGGTGGATATAAAAGGAGCTGACTTGTGTAGTAACTGATGGATATAGAAGGAGCTGACTTGTATAGTAACTGATGAATATAGAAGCAGCTGACTTGTATAGTAACTGGTGGATATAGAAGGAGCTGACTTGTGTAGTAACTGATGGATATAGCATGAGCTGACTTGTATAGTAACTGGTGGATATAGAAGGAGCTGACTTGGATAGTAACTGGTGGATATAGAAGGAGCTGACTTGTGTAGTAACTGATGGATATAGAAGGAGCTGACTTGTGTAGTTACTGGTGGATATAGAAGGAGCTGACTTGGATAGTAACTGGTGGATATAGAAGGAGCTGACTTGTGTAGTAACTGATGGATATAGAAGGAGCTGACTTGTGTAGTAACTGATGGATATAGAAGGAGCTGACTTGTATAGTAACTGATGGATATAGAAGGAGCTGACTTGTATAGTAACTGATGAATATAGAAGCAGCTGACTTGTATAGTAACTGGTGGATAGAGAAGGAACTGACTTGGATAGTAACTGGTGGCTAAGGAAAGAGCTGACTTGGATAGTAACTGATGGATATAGAAGGAGCTGACTTGTGTAGTAACTGATGGATATAGCATGAGCTGACTTGTATAGTAACTCGTGGATATAGAAGGAGCTGACTTGGATAGTAAGTAACTGATGGATATAGAAGGGGCTGACTTGGATAGTAAGTAACTGATGGATATAGAAGGAGCTGACTTGTGTAGTAACTGATGGCTATAGCATGAACTGACCTGACTTGTGTAGTAACTGATGGATATAGAAGGAGCTGACCTGGATAGTAACTGATGGATATAGAAGGAGCTGACTTGTGTAGTAACTGATGGATATAGAAGGAGCTGACTTGTGTAGTAACTAATGGATATAGCATGAGCTGACTTGTATAGTAACTGGTGGATATAGAAGGAGCTGACTTGTATAGTAACTGATGGATATAGAAGGAGCTGACTTGGATAGTAACTGGTGGCTATAGAAGGAGCTGACTTGCGTAGTAACTGGTGGATATAGAAGGAGCTGACTTGTGTATTAACTGGTGGCTAAGGAAGGAGCTGACTTGTGTAGTAACTGGTGGATATAGAAGGAGTTGACTTGTGTAGTAACTGGTGGATATAGAAGGAGCTGACTTGTATAGTAACTGGTGGATATAGAAGGATCTGACTTGTGTAGTAACTGGTGGATATAGAAGGAGCTGACTTGTATAGTAACTGATGGATATAGAAGGAGCTGACTTGTGTAGTAACTGGTGGATATAGAAGGAGCTGACTTGTGTAGTAACTGATGGATATAGAAGGAGCTGACTTGTGTAGTTACTGGTGGATATAGAAGGAGCTGACTTGTATATTAACTGGTGGATAAGGAAGGAGCTGACTTGTGTAGTAACTGATGGATATAGAAGGAGCTGACTTGTGTAGTAACTGATGGATATAGAAGGAGCTGACTTGTATAGTAACTGATGGATATAGAAGGAGCTGACTTGTATAGTAACTGGTGTCGATAGAAGAAGCTGACTTGTGTAGGAACTGATGGATATAGAAGGAGCTGACTTGTGTAGTAACTGATGGATATAGAAGGAGCTGACTTGTGTAGTAACTGATGGATATAGAAGGAGCTGACTTGTATAGTAACTGATGGATATAGAAGGAGCTGACTTGGATAGTAACTGGTGGCTATAGAAGGAGCTGACTTTTGTAGTAACTGGTGGATATAGAAGGAGCTGACTTCTGGTGGCTAAGGAAGGAGCTGACTTGTGTAGTAACTGGTGGATATAGAAGGAGTTGACTTGTGTAGTAACTGATGGATATAGAAGGAGCTGACTTGCATAGTAACTGGTGGATATAGAAGGAGCTGACTTGCGTAGTAACTGGTGGATATAGAAGGAGCTGACTTGCGTAGTAACTGGTGGATATAGAAGGAGCTGACTTGCGTAGTAACTGGTGGATATAGAAGGAGCTGACTTGTGTATTAACTGGTGGCTAAGGAAGGAGCTGACTTGTGTAGTAACTGGTCAATATAGAAGGAGCTGACTTGTCTAGTAACTGGTGGATATAGAAGGAGCTGACTCGTGTAGGAACTGATGGATATAGAAGGAGCTGACTTGTGTAGTAACTGATGGATATAGAAGGAGCTGACTTGTGTAGTAACTGATGGATATAGAAGGAGCTGACTTGTGTAGTAACTGATGGATATAGAAGGAGCTGACTTGTGTAGTAACTGATGGATATAGAAGGAGCTGACTTGTGTAGTAACTGATGGATATAGAAGGAGCTGACTTGTGTAGTAAGTAACTGATGGATATAGAAGGAGCTGACTTGTGTAGTAACTGATGGATATAGAAGGAGCTGACTTGTGTAGTAACTGATGGATATAGAAGGAGCTGACTTGTGTAGTAACTGATGGATATAGAAGGAGCTGACTTGTGTAGTAACTGATGGATATAGAAGGAGCTGACTTGTGTAGTAAGTAACTGATGGATATAGAAGGAGCTGACTTGTGTAGTAACTGATGGATATAGAAGGAGCTGACTTGTGTAGTAACTGATGGATATAGAAGGAGCTGACTTGTGTAGTAACTGATGGATATAGAAGGAGCTGACTTGTGTAGTAACTGATGGATATAGAAGGAGCTGACTTGTATAGTAACTGATGGATATAGAAGGAGCTGACTTGGATAGTAACTGGTGGCTATAGAAGGAGCTGACTTTTGTAGTAACTGGTGGATATAGAAGGAGCTGACTTCTGGTGGCTAAGGAAGGAGCTGACTTGTGTAGTAACTGGTGGATATAGAAGGAGTTGACTTGTGTAGTAACTGATGGATATAGAAGGAGCTGACTTGCATAGTAACTGGTGGATATAGAAGGAGCTGACTTGCGTAGTAACTGGTGGATATAGAAGGAGCTGACTTGCGTAGTAACTGATGGATATAGAAGGAGCTGACTTGTGTATTAACTGATGGATATAGAAGGAGCTGACTTGTGTAGTAACTGATGGATATAGAAGGAGCTGACTTGTGTAGTAACTGATGGATATAGAAGGAGCTGACTTGTATAGTAACTGATGGATATAGAAGGAGCTGACTTGGATAGTAACTGGTGGCTATAGAAGGAGCTGACTTTTGTAGTAACTGGTGGATATAGAAGGAGCTGACTTCTGGTGGCTAAGGAAGGAGCTGACTTGTGTAGTAACTGGTGGATATAGAAGGAGTTGACTTGTGTAGTAACTGATGGATATAGAAGGAGCTGACTTGCATAGTAACTGGTGGATATAGAAGGAGCTGACTTGCGTAGTAACTGGTGGATATAGAAGGAGCTGACTTGCGTAGTAACTGGTGGATATAGAAGGAGCTGACTTGCGTAGTAACTGGTGGATATAGAAGGAGCTGACTTGTGTATTAACTGGTGGCTAAGGAAGGAGCTGACTTGTGTAGTAACTGGTCAATATAGAAGGAGCTGACTTGTCTAGTAACTGGTGGATATAGAAGGAGCTGACTCGTGTAGGAACTGATGGATATAGAAGGAGCTGACTTGTGTAGTAACTGATGGATATAGAAGGAGCTGACTTGTGTAGTAACTGATGGATATAGAAGGAGCTGACTTGTGTAGTAACTGATGGATATAGAAGGAGCTGACTTGTGTAGTAACTGATGGATATAGAAGGAGCTGACTTGTGTAGTAACTGATGGATATAGAAGGAGCTGACTTGTGTAGTAAGTAACTGATGGATATAGAAGGAGCTGACTTGTGTAGTAACTGATGGATATAGAAGGAGCTGACTTGTGTAGTAACTGATGGATATAGAAGGAGCTGACTTGTGTAGTAACTGATGGATATAGAAGGAGCTGACTTGTGTAGTAACTGATGGATATAGAAGGAGCTGACTTGTGTAGTAAGTAACTGATGGATATAGAAGGAGCTGACTTGTGTAGTAACTGATGGATATAGAAGGAGCTGACTTGTGTAGTAACTGATGGATATAGAAGGAGCTGACTTGTGTAGTAACTGATGGATATAGAAGGAGCTGACTTGTGTAGTAACTGATGGATATAGAAGGAGCTGACTTGTGTAGTAACTGATGGATATAGAAGGAGCTGACTTGTGTAGTAACTGATGGATATAGGAGCTGACTTGTGTAGTAAGTAACTGATGGATATAGAAGGAGCTGACTTGTGTAGTAACTGATGGATATAGAAGGAGCTGACTTGTGTAGTAACTGATGGATATAGAAGGAGCTGACTTGTGTAGTAACTGATGGGTATAGAAGGAGCTGACTTGTGTAGTAACTGATGGATATAGAAGGAGCTGACTTGTTTAGTAACTGATGGATATAGAAGGAGCTGACTTGTGTAGTAACTGATGGATATAGAAGGAGCTGACTTGTATAGTAACTGATGGATATAGAAGGAGCTGACTTGTGTAGTAAGTAACTGATGGATATAGAAGGAGCTGACTTGTATAGTAACTGATGGATATAGAAGGAGCTGACTTGTGTAGTAAGTAACTGATGGATATAGAAGGAGCTGACTTGTGTAGTAACTGATGGATATAGAAGGAGCTGACTTGTGTAGTAACTGATGGGTATAGAAGGAGCTGACTTGTGTAGTAACTGATGGATATAGAAGGAGCTGACTTGTGTAGTAACTGATGGATATAGAAGGAGCTGACTTGTGTAGTAACTGATGGATATAGAAGGAGCTGACTTGTATAGTAACTGATGGATATAGAAGGAGCTGACTTGTGTAGTAACTGATGGATATAGAAGGAGCTGACTTGTGTAGTAACTGATGGATATAGAAGGAGCTGACTTGTGTAGTAACTGATGGATATAGAAGGAGCTGACTTGTGTAGTAACTGATGGATATAGAAGGAGCTGACTTGTGTAGTAACTGATGGATATAGAAGGAGCTGACTTGTATAGTAACTGATGGATATAGAAGGAGCTGACTTGTGTAGTAACTGATGGATATAGAAGGAGCTGACTTGTGTAGTAAGTAACTGATGGATATAGAAGGAGCTGACTTGTGTAGTAAGTAACTGATGGATATAGAAGGAGCTGACTTGTGTAGTAACTGATGGATATAGAAGGAGCTGACTTGTGTAGTAACTGATGGATATAGAAGGAGCTGACTTGTTTAGTAACTGATGGATATAGAAGGAGCTGACTTGTGTAGTAACTGATGGATATAGAAGGAGCTGACTTGTATAGTAACTGATGGATATAGAAGGAGCTGACTCGTGTAGGAACTGATGGATATAGAAGGAGCTGACTTGTGTAGTAACTGATGGATATAGAAGGAGCTGACTTGTGTAGTAAGTAACTGATGGATATAGAAGGAGCTGACTTGTGTAGTAACTGATGGATATAGAAGGAGCTGACTTGTGTAGTAACTGATGGATATAGAAGGAGCTGACTTGTGTAGTAACTGATGGATATAGAAGGAGCTGACTTGTGTAGTAACTGATGGATATAGAAGGAGCTGACTTGTATAGTAACTGATGGATATAGAAGGAGCTGACTTGGATAGTAACTGGTGGCTATAGAAGGAGCTGACTTTTGTAGTAACTGGTGGATATAGAAGGAGCTGACTTCTGGTGGCTAAGGAAGGAGCTGACTTGTGTAGTAACTGGTGGATATAGAAGGAGTTGACTTGTGTAGTAACTGATGGATATAGAAGGAGCTGACTTGCATAGTAACTGGTGGATATAGAAGGAGCTGACTTGTATAGTAACTGATGGATATAGAAGGAGCTGACTTGTGTAGTAACTGATTGATATAGAAGGAGCTGACTTGTGTAGTAACTGGTGTCGATAGAAGAAGCAGATCTAAGTGTTGAATTCATACTCTGCTGATATCACACATTGGGGAGTCACTGCATGCAGTCTAATTTTTCAAACAACCACTGAGACCGTATGGTACAGAACTGGGGAGATAGAGGTTCAGAATCTGTACATAAGAGGGCACAATGTTCATTGTCACTAATGTCTTCGTGGTTGTTTGCAGTTGGCAGATCAGTTGCTGTCTCGGGCAAATGCGGCAAAGAATAAAGCAGAGCAAGCAATGCTCACAGGGAACAGCACTTACTATGAGATTGAGGACATATCCACTAGCCTGAAAGGTGAGGTTAATGTTAGCTTTATGAATGTAATGCTTTTCAATTGATAATGTCTAATAAACTCCTATTTATATACTGTGTTTGCCAGTGTTGGATCCTGGTGGGTGTGGAGGGGGAGGGTGACTCTCCAACTGGGGAAGGCTCCCTGTGGCCGCGCATTATATATAGGGGTAAATGTAATCGCCTGCAAATTGCCAGCATCGGCGAGATCCCAGCGAGTCTAGCCAATGTTTTAAGGAGGCAATCATTTAAAAAACCAAACCAACCTGGTTTTGACTTTCAAATGATTGCCCCTTTAAAACATAAGGCAGATTCGCCAGAAACTCGCAGATGCTTGCATTATACAGGTTATTACCTTTACTCCGTAATAGTGTCTGGTGGCTGAGAGGCAGAAGGAGAATCCTGCTCGTTTTGTGTTTTTGACACCGGTCATACATCAGTCAGAGAGCAGGCGGGTGCTGGGCTATGCTAAACCCCTGGATCTACCACTGGTGATTGCTTTGAAGCCTTTCCTCAAATGAATGGGGAGGATGACTAAAACTTCAGTCAGCGAGAACAGGCAGCCAAAACCAGTGTGCTGGGACACATCTATGTCACACTCCTAGGTTCGGCATGTTTTTTTTGTTTTTATTGGCATGGCTAATATCTGGTCCTCTATGGCTATTTCTAAGACCAGCTCTAACATATATTAGTAAGTACTGAGAGTAATGTGTTCTGATACCTACATAGGGTTCGGGGAGAAAGTGGGGGATCGACGCAGTGAAGCTGAAGATGCGATGAGACGTCTCCCAGAGATCCGGCGACAGACTCAGGCAGCCACCGATACCACAGAGAGAGCCGAAGCGGCACTGAAGGGGGCAGAAAAGGACGCCGACATGGCCGCTGGAAACTCCAGAGAAGCTCAGAGCATCACATCTGCAATACAACAGGTAACTTCTATACTTGCCACTGAAATTGGGCTCCTAAATGTACTATAATATTAACACATTATCCTTTAGTAGCTGCAGAGTGTTATTTCCTGTGTCCTGCTATTACACCTGCTTCAGTATTGACTGAGCTCTATAGAAGAGACTACCAAGCCTATTGTGGCTCCCTATATCTTACATGTGAATTGATGCCGCTATTTAGTCAGAGATGCTGCAAACGGCCCCTCAACATGTCTCACCATTATTACGACCTTTTCATGGGCCAATAAAGCCATTGGCGGTTTATATGGCAAACAATGGTGATGAATGTTGCAGTGCACCACTGACGCAACAGGGCACTCCCACCACGCCATCACTGTTATATAGGAACTGATGTGTGACATAGCCAATAATAGTGCATCCACCATGGTCATACAATCCCTTTATGAGGTAAACATTGCATTGAATGCCTATATGTATGCATATATCAATATTTCATATATATGGATAAACAATGTGCTTTTATTTATATATATATATATATATATATATATATATATATATATATATATATATATATAAAGCCTAAAGTGTCTATGCACAGAATAACCTGAACTTCCCCAGTGACTGAATTGCTTTGCTGTGCTCCTCAGGATATGCTGCAGATGAGCCAGGATGTGAATAGTTCCGCTGAACTGGCATTAACTTTGGAGCGAGAGTTTGCAGCGCTGCGTAAGATGGCTGCAGGAACAGCCGGAGACCTGGATGATAGGACTCAGGCAGCAGAAAGTGACAGTGCAGCAGCTCAAGGGGTAAGAAACCTGAATCGGTCATCAAACTGGTTACATATTCTATAATGATGAGCTTTAAGTCAGCTTAAAATTTCTGTACAAATCTGCACACATCAGAGCAGAGCCTTCTTCCCCATTAACCTGCTTTCTGTCTTCAGGTTGCAGAGGGGGCCCTGGAAGCTGAGGCTAGTGCGGGCGATACCCTCGATGGTGTAACAGCGACACTGCGTGCACTAGATCATGTGCTCAGCTTATTGGGTAAGTATAATAACTCATCCAGTGAAGATGCTGGTTGCAACTGCATAATGCACCGATTAAAGTATTAAACTACTGTATTAGCAAATCAACTCCAGCAATGACATTATACCTGTTCCCACCATAAGTAGGATTACAGAAGTTAATTACATCTTGGGGATATAACCACAGCAGACATTAGGCAAATTGTACCTGGAATGTGCCTCATTAATGGCTGATTGCTGTATCAAAGCCTCTAATTGGCAAAAGCTCACATTAATAGCTTGTTACGCTAATGCTATAATATAAAGAACAGTTACTTGAGACAGATCTATTATCAAAAGTTCTTTGCATTTGATATGATCACATACAATGGCATTGTGTGTCATGCATATGACAATTTATATTAAATTCCATTTTATGTTTTATTCTATGAGTATGTTATCCTAATGCATAGGTTTGTATGTCAATATTATCAATGCGCCTTCATTTACTATAATGCTGGATACCTTTATTGTTCCACACATATGGTTGTGATAGCAATCAATATGGCACAGGGTTATAAACCCATAAGATGTCTGCACTACAGCTCATGCTGTATAATTCCATAGTAATATACTTGTTATTGCCAAAGGCTGAAAGTTCTGATTAGAAGATGTTGGCATTACATTGTACTAGCCAAATAGAGGGAAGGATTAAAATCAATTCACTGTCTTCCCACACATGGTGCTGCTAATTACCTTGATGCTGAATCCCTGCCTCCACTTGGCAAATGCAATACACTGGGAACATCTCTGGGTCAGAAATTTCCACCAGTGATGATTATACCAGAGGCTTTGCAGCTGTGCTCTTTCAGCTCCCCAGGATGTTAGATGACGTCAGGCTGTGTTTTATGTTCTGTTCTCAATGTGGATGTGTTAGGACTCGGAGCATGTGCAGCGCTCTCTACTGGGTTGAATTGCTGATTAGATTCTGTTCATAATGTAAAACACCTGGGTTCATGGAGAGCGGAGGAG
Source organism: Taudactylus pleione (assembly GCA_031769625.1). NCBI lineage: Eukaryota > Metazoa > Chordata > Amphibia > Anura > Myobatrachidae > Taudactylus > Taudactylus pleione. The sequence continues at coordinate 2,315,971 of JAUIMM010000422.1, forward strand.
TAACTAGATATGAGTTTGTGGGCCCTATTCTAGCAAGTATAGAAATAATCCACAGACTCTAAATCTTCTCTCTGTGACTGTGTTTCATGCAGACCAGCCCATGGGAGGAAATGATGAAGGCCTGAGAGCTCTAGAACGAAGTATGCAATCAGCTCGTACTGAGATCACTGGGCGCTTCAGGCCCGCTGTGGAAGAAATGGAGCTGGCCGCTAAACTCCAAAGACAGAGAATTCTCAGCTTGGACGAAGCAATCCAACAAACCCTTGTAGACATCCAAAACCTGCAGGACATACGTAATACCTTGCCACCAGGCTGCTACAGTACCACGGCTATTGAAAGGCCTTAACAGAACATAGCACAATATTGGTTCAGCAAAGGCTTAATGAGAGGCGCTAGTCATTCCCACTCATACAAACTGTGACTATGTCCAATGACTGCACTATGCAAGTATCCTTTACCAGGGGGTGTACTGTGAGAACTAAATTCTGATTTGGACATGCTTGAGACAGGACTCGCACAGTTCACAGGTGCATACAACTACCTAAAAGCATGAAATTTGTCTCTCTCATAGAGATTGTGCTAATTATTCTGTATTTGTTCACTTTCTATTTATTTATTAATAAACTGTAACCATCCTTTACTGCTCGGTTGTTTTCTGACATCAAACCTCACACTTTAATTTATAGCAAAGCAGAATCTTTATTGGTAAAACAGCAACATTAATATGAACAAAACCATACACAAGTTAAAGTAATGCAGTCAACCCACCCCCCAGACCAGAGATTACCCTCTGAGACACCACTTTATTTCATCATAATTGTTACACCAGTGACATAAATTTGTCTTTTAACCCCATCTGGTCCCATGTTCATGACGTGCTACATGCTAAAATCAATTGCCCCTGCATTTGGTCCCCAGTAAATATACATGACAGTGTATTTTGTAAATGGGTCCCAGAAACGTGTCCCCTAGGGTTCCTAACAGCCACACTTGGAACCTGCACTTACAGGCACACTTCTTGTTACCATAGCGGTCCCATAATTTAAACCTTTCTTGGAACCCTCTGCTACAGTGATCTCCGTAATTAACACTTTCTTTGCTGTAAGAAAATTAGCCATGCTGTAAAAAAAAGCCAAGCTAACACATGGGATGATGGGCAGAGGAGAAGGCTGTACACCAGATAATGCGGTATACTTTTCATGGGGTGGCCTCCATATATGTTATAATTGTAACTTCATGCTTGTTAGCTGGCTACTGTGGATAAAAAAAACTCTGTAGTACACAACAGATACTATGGAGGTTTCATGTAAGCCAAGGACCACAAATACAGCCCCAGAGTTACATATCCATCCTGGTGTTCCCCAGATTGATAGGCCTGCCGTGTAACATGAATGCAGAGGGACGAGTAACAAATAAAGTGTTGTCCGTGATGTTAGTCATTATATTATATCCACTATTAAAGGACTCAAGGTACTTGTTCAACACATTTTATTTTCCAAATCGCTGTATATTCATTTTCAGCCTTCAACTGTAGCAAGGAACCAAAAATGAATGCCTGCAGCCTGTTATGATCTGCGGCAGCGGATCATCTTGGCTGCAGGTCCCGGCCATATTAGGAGACTGGGGAGCTGCTTTATGCCTTAAATTACAGTTCTGGCTGTCTTTGCAGCTCATAGCTTCATTCCTGCCTCTCAGTCTGTGTGCAGCTCAGCTGCAAACCATTCAGTGCTTAGGGAGGCTCTCTGCAGGGACTGCTCTCACTGGTCCCTGCTTCTAATAAGTTACAACCAGCCCTACACTTCATGCCGGTGATAGTTCTTCTTGGAGCCTTGTCAGTCAGTCCCTGTTCATGGTTGCTGTTCCTGAGTTCCTAGCTGTCTTCCTGAAGGAATTACTCAGCGAAGTGTTTCACTATTGTGCATTAATCCTACTGATATATACTCCTTAGTATTCTTCTGTGTGACCTGTGCACGCATTATCTGCTAAGCAATCCACCTGTGCCTTGCTAGAATCACTGTTCTAAATATAATTACTTTTCTATATTGGGATTGCTGGTGCTTCTGCAATAATAGTGACTGTGTTTAACCATTACTACTGCATTGAGAACTGTGGTGCAGATCTGCGTGTTCTATAACTTGCATTTCGCCTGTGGAAAAATACTGTACTGCACTTCAAGGATTGCATTACTCTACATGATGTTCATATCCTCTGTCTGCATATTATACCCTTGCTACTACCTGTTCCAGTTTACTGGACAAAACTAGTGTCAGTTCTTCAGTTAACTGTGTCCTTGCCATATTACTGTTATTTATGCACTACTATTCCAGTTATTACCTAGTGATCTCCTGTCTGTCCCATAAGCCCCTACTGTTGGGAGGTATAAGATCTGTCGGCCGCCTAACTACCGGTGTGTGCGTCTAACACTAAGGGCACAGCCGGTGGCTGTTATAGGCAGAAGACCCTCCGTAGAGGGACTCTAGGGGTCTTATGCAATAGTGCAGGAGTTTCATAACACAGACTCACAGACACATGCTCAGCACTAACCCTTTAGAAATTCTTTATATTATCTTGCTATACTTGTTATAGTACATGTTACTGATAAATAATCCATTGAACATGACTAAATATCTAAATATGAGACAATTTATGTCATACTCAGTGTTTCCAAAACTTGCTCCACCAGACACCCTTGCAGTCCATGTTTTAAGGATATCCATGCTTGAGCACAGGTGTCCAAATTAGTACCTAAGTATTTTTTTTTTTACTTTAAAACCTGAACAGTTGCAGTTTTAAGGATCGTGTTTGAGAAACACTTGCATACAGAGAATCTGAGGTTGCTTATAATCTGGGAAATCTAAGTGACTCTGCTGAGGCATCTCAAACTCAAATGATAGGGGCCCAAATATGGCTGGGCCAAAAGTGGTGTCATTAGCTTTAAGAAGGGCCACACACTGCTGGAAGAGATGTTTAATCATTTTAGAGTAAATATCCCATAATTATGTTTGGATGGTTTGAAATTTAGATAATCTGCAAAATGATTACAACTAAAGAACACTATGAAAATGGCTAAGGACCACTACACTAAATGATACTTTGGACGACTTGGCCGATTCCCATGCATCGGAATGACAAATCGTTCTAATCGTCAAGTGTGTACGCACTATGCGTGCTCCCACGGCGTCGTTCGTCGCATCTTCAGATCTTTTGTACATGTAGGAAGATCTGTCAATCTCGTTAACAATTCCCCTCAAATCATGCAGTGTGTACGCACTACCCAATGACCAGACGATATGGTTACATTATCTAGTTAACGATCTCACCACCAAACGATGCAAGATATATAATTTGCTCGTTTGTTAGATTGCACAGGGTATATGCACTAGATCGTTTGCCTGGGGGTTCAAGGGAAATGGTTGACGACATCGTTTGCAAGTCGTCTAGTGTGTAATTAGCTTTAGTCAACCACTAGGACCTTAGCAACTGGTTCTATATAGATGTAAAAGGCTGAAAACGATATATCCTTAAAGCAGACACTTAGGGACACAAATTAGGTAAGGTACCTACAGTATGTGGCCCCATGACACTATTTGGACATTTTTGTAATCTCTGGATTAAATACTATATACACAGGCATGCTTGGACATAACTTGTGCATTTTAGTTAAACAAGTTCGTGGGTCAGAAATATATGGTCATTATTGTAATTTGATTTCACTCTCTGTGAATCCCTGCACTTTCCTAGCCGGTCACACGCCGTTCCCTTCCAGGCAGGGTAACGGTAATGAGAACACCATGGAGACGTAAGCACAGAAAAAACATGCTAACCGCGTGCAGTTTGCTCTTCATGAAGGGGATTTAGCAACTCTCCCGGGCTCCTTTTATCCACAGTCCTCTAGAAGTACTGATAGAAAGAGCACAGGGATTATAGACCGTGTTCCAATTACTACCAGCAAAAGAGATACAGGAAATCGTTTTAGGAAATAAATAAGTGAATAGACAGAAATACCCACCCTCACAAACTGACTAATAATCAGGGGAATAAATATATACCCATTCGGTGTGCCTTGATGTTCAAGGCACTGAATGGTTTCATTAATACCCCAACCTTCTCGCCCATAATAAATGTGAAATGTTCTAATATTTAAATACACCAGAAATAAACATTGCCCCAAGCACTTCTGTCAGTACAATAGGCTCAGTGAGTGCTTCCTCGCCTTGGGATTTGGAGGCAGAAGATCTTACTGAATGAGTAAGGCAGAGAGGTGAGGCGGGGAGTAATGAATGGGGTAAAATAGTTGTCATGATCTGTGGGGAGATTGTGGTGAATAGTGAGTAATAATACACTGTATTGTGATAACGAGGGTGAGCACAACGCCACGCCTGCTATAGGAACATGCAGGATCACCCCGATGTATTGATATAAAGCTGGCTTTTCAGAACATAGTCAATGACGGGTTGCACCAGGTAGTCCACCACATGTCCATCTCCGTGCTGCAGAGCCAACCTGCAGAAGACCAAAACACTCGTCAGATGGGCTGTATCCAGGCTATGTGACATTACCATCTGTCAGAGTCTGTGGATAGTGTACAGAGAGAGGATTGCACGATGACCTGTGCAGATGAGATCTATAATGGACAGTACAGCTGAGTAGATCTGCCTGAATAGAGAGCATCCATATGTTTATCCAGTTTGGCCATGGCTATGGGTGATCTAATTGTATGGATCCTCAGGCCAACAAACCAGATGTCCAGTTATTGATCTTACATAAGGATCAGCGAATGGCAGATCATGTTCATTGGCAAAGTGGAATTTCTGATGACCGCAACCGACATCTGATTGATCCTGATCAGGTGTCAATCAAACAACAAAAAATAGGCGCTGGACTTCTTTAAGCTTGCTAGCGGTAACCAAAAAAATCAAAATATATACGCAACAATTGTATAGGGTATATTATGGTCCTAATAACTGACAGCAGCCCTCAATAAGGAGGAAACTGGACCCTCCAATAATTATTATACCAAAAACACACAATATCAGGCGCTGAGAAAGTTAATTAGTTTAATTTATGCAAATGGTTATTTATAAGAATTATAAATAGATAAATAAATGAAAACGTACACAGCAGTTAGCAGCAATCAGTATTGTAGCTGTTTCTCATATTTTGTAAGCCACAGTATATTCAAATGATACGTATCTACTGTGGCAATTTGTTCCAATTATGTAAGTTCCAAGGAAACAGTGTAAAGATGCATACACACGGAACAACTTGAACAACCATAGATATCATTGATAGATTTCCCTCCAACTTTCTGTAGAGCACGGCAAACGATTTTGGTTGTACACACTGATAGATATCTATGATAGATTTTGGGTGTACACACTGATAGATATCTATAATAGATTTTTGTTGTACACACTGATAGATATCTATGATAGATTTTGGTTGTACTCACTGATAGATATCTATGATAGATTTTGGTTGTACTCATTGATAGATATCTATGATAGATTTTGGGATTTTGGTTGTACACACTGATAGATATCTATAATAGATTTAGGTTGTACACACAGATAGATATCTTTGATAGATTTTGGTTGTACACACTGATAGATATCTTTGATAGACATTGGTTGTACACACTGATAGATATCTATAATAGATTTTTGTTGTACACACTGATAGATATCTATGATAGATTTTGGTTGTACTCACTGATAGATATCTATGATAGATTTTGGTTGTACTCATTGATAGATATCTATGATAGATTTTGGGATTTTGGTTGTACACACTGATAGATATCTATAATAGATTTAGGTTGTACACACTGATAGATATCTTTGATAGATTTTGGTTGTACACACTGATAGATATCTTTGATAGACATTGGTTGTACACACTGATAGATATCTATAATAGATTTTTGTTGTACACACTGATAGATATCTATGATAGATTTTGGTTGTACTCACTGATAGATATCTATGATAGATTTTGGTTGTACACACTGATAGATATCTATGATAGACATTTGATTGTACACACTGATAGATATCTATGATAGACATTGGTTGTACACACTGATAGATATCTATGATAAATTTTGGGTGTACACACTGATAGATATCTATAATAGATTTTGGTTGTACACACTGATAGATATCTATGATAGATTTTGGGTGTACACACTGATAGATATCTATGATAGATTTTGGTTGTACTCATTGATAGATATCTATGATAGATTTGGGGATTTTGGTTGTACACACTGATAGATATCTATAATAGATTTAGGTTGTACACACTGATAGATATCTTTGATAGATTTTGTTTGTACACACTGATCGATATCTATAATAGATTTAGGTTGTACACACTGATAGATATCTATGATAGACATTGGTTGTACACACTGATCGATATCTATAATAGATTTAGGTTGTACACACTGATAGATATCTATGATAGATTTTGGTTGTACACACTGATAGATATCTATGATAGATTTTGGTTGTACACACTGATAGATATCTTTGATAGATTTTGGTTGTACTCACTGATAGATATCTATGATAGATTTTGGTTGTACTCATTGATAGATATCTATGATAGATTTTGGGATTTTGGTTGTACACACTGATCGATATCTATAATAGATTTAGGTTGTACACACTGATAGATATCTATGATAGATTTTGGTTGTACACACTGATAGATATCTATGATAGACATTGGTTGTACACACTGATCGATATCTATAATAGATTTAGGTTGTACACACTGATCGATATCTATGATAGATTTTGGTTGTACACACTGATAGATATCTATGATAGATTTTGGTTGTACACACTGATAGATATCTATGATAGATTTTGGTTGTACACACTGATAGATATCTATGATAGACTTTGGTTGTACACACTGATAGATATCTATGATAGACATTGGTTGTACACACTGATAGATATCTATGATAAATTTTGGGTGTACACACTGATAGATATCTATAATAGATTTAGGTTGTACACACTGATAGATATCAATGATAGATATTTCAGTGAAGCTATCTTTTTACAGGCAAATCTTTACAAAATCATCCAAGTTGGCCTGCATGCATGAAAGACCATGGATATCGTCATCGTTCATGCGGGAATGTGCATCGTTGGTCATTGTCAGGTTGGTGACTGCAAAAAAGTGAACAATATGAACGATATCATTCAAATCGCTCATAAAAGTCATACCGTGTGTACGCACCATTACTTGAACAACAGATGGTAATTTCCCTATCCATATACTTGATACAACATAATCCTGATTATATATTGTAGGTATTGGGACGTCTATTATATCCGATTCTGTTCACAAAAAAAAATAATAATCTGTATATTTCTCCCTATATCTGGATAAAGTTCTTTAGTTATTCCAAATAGGGTGGCTGCTCCTTTCTGCAGACCACTCCTATTTAATACAGACTGTGTCGTCGTTTTTATGTAGTTAATATGCCAAAGGCAGGTGGAGTATACAACAATTTTTGCCTGCATGCTTTTCGGATATAACTCATGGCCCAGCCTGGATCCGCTCTTCCAAAAAGATGCATTTTTTATGCTTTGTGTGTTTATTTATTTATTTTTATTTATTTATTTTATTTATTTTTATGTGCACTTTTTAATTATTTATCTATATATAATTTTGATAAATATCCATTTGCATAATTCAAATACTTAGATGTCAATCAGTACTGATCCAAATCACTGCATGGGTGGGGCAGCTTCACACTGGTATATGAGCTAAGTGCATCTATTCCTTACCTGCTCTTGGTGGAGCTCACGTTGGACATTGGATGGTTGCTGTCATCTTTCACTACAAGGATGTTGCTCTGCAAGATGATTGACAACAACATTAGCACATGTACTGTATTCCAATGCAATAATAAAAAGTCATAGTACATTAAAAAAGCCATTACATACTAACATCTGCTTCAACAGTAAGTGCATATAAGTAGGCTTATTGGTTATCAGTGAGTACACACCTCTATTGCCAGGTAACTGATAATACTAACGCGCACCTTGTATTTACGAAGCAGCGATGAGTGATTCATGATTTGTTCAGTGTCTGTCCCATCACGTGGCACAACCACGATGCCAAAATCTCCCACGATCACTTCCATCTGCAGAAAAATACATACATAGAGCGTTATGTGGATAAAGCTAATCCAGAGTGATAGAAAGCCACCCACACAGCATAACTCAGATGCCAGTCATACAGGGGGAAGAATGATAATAGAAGGGGTTCCTGACAACATAAGGAACAATACTCACATCTGACTCATTCCAGAGGCCAGGGATACAAAATGACTCAAGCAGGTCACTACCACACAGGAGCAAGATCCGTAGCTCTGGGTAGGAAGGACAGCAAGTGTATGAGTGAGAAGACAAATCTCAATAGCAATGCAGAGAGAGTGTCACCTCAACCGTGTCATCCCCACAACACTGCCTCCTACTGGTACTTACCTATCTCTTCATATCTCATCACTGTGCCCAAGTTAGCATTCTCATCTGTCGAGTAAAATCACACAACCGGTTAGACTGTCATTGGACTATCTCATTAACTAGCAGCACATATTGTGTGTTTCTCTATAGACTCTGCTATACCCTTATGGTGCGTATACACGTAGCGATCCGTCAGCGATATCGCTGACAGATCGTTATGCACCCTCCCTGGCCTGCTGGATGATCAATATCGATCATCCAGCACACCATCAACTTACCGCCGACTGCGATCGCAGGTCCCTATAGTAACTTGCTCAAAATTGAGCAAGTTGACCGGCATGCATGGCTGAAGGGCTGATGGACAATATCGCTATTGTCCATACGTGGCCGCGCATCACTGGTCGAAGGTAAGTTGGTAGGGACCATTTAAAAGAACGATTTGGAAGATAACGGTAACGATATCGTTATCGTTCAAATCGTCCTTTTAAATCGCTACGTGTGTACGCACCTTTAGACTGTTTATTACTCTCTTCAATATTAATATTGAATCTGTGTAAAAATTAGCAAATGTAGTAATGGGCTCGTCACACTATTCCTCCTCTTATACAAAAACACCAATGATAACTGTATGTCACACACAATGGTACCTGACAAAACTCTTGTACATGCAGTCAGGTTGGGGGTGTCAATGGATTTTGTATCTTCCAACTGCATGTACAAACGTCTGGGTAAGGGGCAACTGGAAGTAATAGTAATCCTCTCCATGTACATTTATTTGCTTTTACTAGTGTTTAATCATAGTAAGAGTGATTATTAATGGCAGAGGGTGAGTGACCTGTTGTACATTATTTCTCACACATATGCATCAACACTGACTTGTGCCGGCTACTGTAAGGGTCTAGCAACACAGCATGCAGCATAGGCAGAGTATTGTAACCCAGCAACACAGCATGCAGCATAGGCAGAGTATTGTAACCCAGCAACACAGCATGCAGCATAGGCAGAGTATTGTAACCCAGCAACACAGCATGCAGCATAGGCAGAGTATTGTAACCCAGCAACACAGCATGCAGCATAGGCAGAGTATTGTAACCCAGCAACACAGCATGCAGCATAGGCAGAGTATTGTAACCCAGCAACACAACATGCAGAATAGGCAGAGTATTGTAACACAGCATGCAGCATAGGCAGAGTATTGTAACCCAGCAACACAGCATGCAGCATAGGCAGAGTATTGTAACCCAACCATAACCATTTCTTCATATGAGATGAGCAGCAATGTGTAATTATGTTTACTTTTATACATGATACTAAGTGTATATTTTCAGAATAATCCCTATTTATTATTGATCTGCAACTAGAAAATAAGGGCCTAATTCAAAGATGGACACTAAATATGCCGCACTGCGTCTTTATACACAGAGGCTGTGCGAAATTATGCAAAAGTTGCAGGAGGCATCTTAAGTAAAAAGACGATTCACTGTTGGCTTCTCTGATCCGATGCTGCATCGCATCTATTGCGTGACCATCGGACATCTGAGTAAGGGTAGGGTTACTCAGGATGTCTGGTTAAACAGCGCTGCTAGGGCCACTGAGACTGCATCCAATGACGCAGCCACTGACTGCGGCACACCCAGAAAATGAGGTTGGCACACCCTTGTTTTCTGGAGAGCTGTCCGTCGCCGCCCCCAAACGCCAGCAGCATGTCAATCATGCTGCTCTTTTTGGGGCACTGTGACTGACATTGCAGGACCAGATCTGCACATGCGCAGTGCAGCTATTGCGCCTACGCAGATCATTAATCATCAGAGATTTACGCAAATATCGGACCTAAGTCAATATATGTGTATTCAGTTCTGAACATAAATTAGACCCTCAGTGTTAAGTGATGTAATTGGATTGATAACAGAGCTGTTGGTGTGTAACTTGGTTGATGATCTCAGGGTGTGTGCAGAGGAATCATCCACTGACACTTACCTACAAATGTAACACGTTGCAGGTTGGGGCGGACGCAGCACATACGACTCAATCCTTCACCGACTTTTCCCAGAATCCTCACTAGGCAAAGAATAATTGGACACTTAGCAGACTGTATCTATGTATCAGAGCACCAACACTGACGTGTGATGGTGACACCTAGTGGTTTATTTACTTAAGCCCCAAATTTAAAACGGCAATAACTTTAATAGCAGAATACACCTGAAAGCATTAGTAAATAAACGCCCTAAGCCTTTAGCCAAGTATATTTAAAGACACTAGTTTCCATACTAACATCTAGGATAAAATAAAATACAGCAAGGCAAGAAAGGATTTACATGTAATACTGTATAGTAAAATCTATGCATCATTTTACCTACAACATTACAGCGGAGAGGTTTTACAAAGGGTTTTGTTGGGAGGTGAGTTATGATATTTTAAAAAGTGTATAAAGTAAATTGGAAAGTTATTTGGACTATTTTATACCACCTAGGGAAATATTCACCTCCCCAGGGCTGGCCACATTAATATCCAGGCATTCAGTCATCAGCTTTGACCACATGTTGGTTGCTACAATGGCTCAATCCAGTTATCCAGCAACCAGGCTGGTCAGGTAGGTCCCATGGGCGCCCCATATTGATTTAGGATAAATGACTCACAAGCATAGCGATCGTGATCATCCCAGGGGAATGTATACTGGAGATGGTGTGGGCTCCAGGGGACGGACCCACATTACTATTAAGCAAGATAGTGGCACAACATTCCCTTGCATCCATTAGTGTAAGCTTGTTTCCTACATTTCACGTGTATTTCCTTTCTCTTAGTGGATCCAGTTTCTTACATGTACATATGTGTCCATGCTCCTCTAGCCTCAATACGCCATGCACAGCGTGATATGCCTGGCATGAGTGAGCTGCCAGATCACGTGCAACTCTGCTAGCGCCTTTTTTTGCCAACATGCTTCTAAGTCACAATGTGATGTGTCTAGGACGCACCAGGAGACCTGGCTGATTCATTTGATATGTAACACTTGTATATCTGTGAGCGCCTGAGTCTGTAAACAGAAGTTGGCATGGACCTAACGGAACTTGGCTGCATGGTAGCCCTTCGCTTGCTGATTCAAAGACTCAAGCTGGGTACACACTGACAGATATATTGGCCGTTGGCCAGTGTGTACCAGCGATATGTCTGTGAACAACATCGTTCACAAACATATTGTGTCAGCTGTGCTGCACAGTCGATGGCAGATACATCTGCAGATATCTGTCCATCGTGCTGTGTGTACAGGCAGTCGGCCGACCGCTCGTACACTTGCAGCAGAGGACACAGGGAGGGGGCGCGACGTGATCCCTGCCAGTGGGACCCGTGGCCAGATGATGGTTGTTCAGTGTGTATGAACAACTATCATCTGCAGATATATCTTTTAGGTATGTACCCAGCTTCAGTCGCACACAAATATAGTATATCAAATTAATCAGCACAGTCTCCTGGTTTGTCCTAGTCACATAACATTGTGACTTAAATGCATTTTGGCAAAAAAAGACACCCAGCCCTAGCAGAGTCTCACAGGACCAGGTGCGCCGAGAGGGTCTGTTTGGCGCGACTGCAGCTAAGATGAGTGAGGACACCTCTCTAGACTGATCACCTGACCCTTCTAGCACACACTTGCCTGCAGTGGGCTTGTTGGTGAGATTGTTATTCTGGTAGACAGGCTGTGATGATTGGTTCAGGGAGTTGCCAATCATTGGTGTGATAGAGGGAGTGTTCACATTAGACAGGATGCAGCCAGTTACTCTCTAGAATGGAACAAAGGGAAGATCCATCAGCACAGTACATCATTACATAATACATGTACATTACTAAATATACTTCCCAGCACAGTAAGAACTATTCAAAGTTAACCATTAACTAATAACAATGAGGAATGCATTATAAAATATTATGGAATGCTACATTTTCCCTGAATTTCACCCTAAAGTTCCCCATAGTATAATCAGCAAGTGAGCGACCACTGCAATGACTTGCCATCAAATGACTGTATAATAGAACGTCGTGCCTTCTAAGCGTATGTACATACAGCATATTATATGTCTCACCTTCATGAGATCTCGGTGATGCTCCAAAACACTGCAGGTTGTCTGCCAAGTATCCTGATAACACTCCCATGGGTCTACGCTGCAGAGAGGAGAAAGTGTAGCTTGTTACACCATAGGCATCATGGGCAGCTAAACATAATAAGTGCGTTACAGGAGCACTACTCAGGGAATGCTTTAGGCTTCTAAATATAGTGCTGTCCTGTTATTGTTGCTCCAAGACCAAAATACTTCTAAGGGAATGTATTGGTCTTTGGTGTAGATATGGACGTGATGTATATTCCACTTTCACGTATCACCTGATATATTTCACACTAAGCAGATACCTCAGTTATCTGCTGGGTTATTGCTTGGGAAAGCGTCACGACCCAGGTCCTGTCTCAGTGTGAAAGGATAAACCCAAGTCGTGCATCCTGGGTCCGTCCCGAGTCGCTACCAGAGTAATACCCCATTTCCACTGCTGCAATAGCCCGGGTTATTGTTGGGTCTACCTGACTCGTGGCTCAGTGGAAAAGGGTCCCTGAAAAATAACCCGGGTCAAGTGACCCAAAATCTAACCCAGGTAGCTACTAGGGTCGGACCCAGGATGGACCCGGGTAATGGTGCAGTGTAAATGGTGCCACCCGGGTTATCCGACCTGGGTCATGCCTAAAATGAGCTGATTGGTAGTTGTGGAACAGTCACCTCCCACTTTTTATGACCTCACAAGTTTAGCAGGGCAGATCCGGGTTCAGTGTGAATGGGGCTGACCTGGGAATAACTCAGATCGGAGGTGCAGTGTAAACAGGGTCTGACCTGGGTTGGAACAATGTCCAAAAACCCAGGTCGGACCCAAGTTTTGGGAGGAAAATGGGTATTATTCCTGTGTCTGACCCTGGTAGGCTTCAGTGTGAACGGCACGACCCGGGTTACAGTAAAAGGATCTCATTGGTGGTTCAGGAGCGCCACACCCACTTTTCATTACTCATCTTTGTGAGACTGTAACAAAATATCCACTTCTAATGATTCACACATTTGGCAGGACTGACACCGGTTCTGTGTGAAAGGTGTCGACCCGGGAATAACCCAGGACCCATGATGCAATGTAAAAGGGTATGAAACCATGTTCAGTGTCCCAGGTTGGACCGGGGATATTGGTGTGAAAGGGGTATTACATTTATAGAAATATCCTGACTCAGATTACCTAGGACAGTGGTGGGCAAAAGGTAGCAGTGTGGGGTCACACCTACATATACCTTACATCGTCCTACACCAACCCTCCTATCCTCTAGAATTCCTACATCTATACCTAACCTTCTATCCTCTAGAATTCCTACACCTATCCTCCTATCCTCTAGATTTCCTACACCTATCCTCTAGAATTCCTACACCTGCATATAACCTGTTATTCTCTAGAATTATTACACCTACATATAACCTGCTGCAGTCTTCTAGAAGTGTACACTTAAGAATACAATGCTAGCTTCTATAAATCCTAGTCCTATATATACACTTTTATCGTCTAGAATTCCTATACCTATATATAATCTACTGTCCTCTGAAATGCCTATACCTGTATATAACCTACTGTCCTCTAGAATTCCTACACCTACATATAACTGCAGTCCTCTAGAATACCTACAAATACCCTGCTATCCTCTAGAATTCCTACACCTACATTTACACTTTTATGCTCTAGAATGCCTACGTCTATATATAAATAATGAAATTCCAGTTGCACAGGATATCTATGTCTTCCCAAGTTATGGGGACAATAAATGACCCCTTTTAATAGTACATTTCTAAGGGGGTGCTACCATGGACATACTAATAGGAATCAAAACAACAAGAAAGAGAAAGAAATGTCCTATGATGGTGCACTAAACAAATTAAAATATAACTTTTATTGAATGATTACTAAAATGTTCTCAGGTAATAGCGAAAATAATTAAAATATAAATAGATAGTGTCAAAAGTATGAAAAAAGTGTAATATAAAATAAGTGTTCTCAAAAGAACATTTTCGGCAACGCTCCTATAATTTCATACAATATTCCAGTGTGTTAGAGGTGATTATAATGTATATCTTATTTGGTATAGTGTTCTCACACTTCAATATATATATATAAATAATCCCTCCACAAAAATATTAATATTAATGAACCCTGCTTATTATTAATGGTAACATGTGTGATGTTCTAACAAACAGGACTATATCTATATCTGAGATGGTATTGAGAAATTATATCTATCTAGCAATATCCCATGTAATATAGTATATTGGCAGTCAATCTATCCTCAAATATCTTTGGGAGATTCTGTCTATCTTAATAATATCACATATAATTTCTCATGAGGTGATTACATACACATCATATCACAGTTCTGACATATCATGTTAGTTGGATCTGCTGTTAACCAACTAAATGATATTTATTACTCCACTGTAGTTTATTAGAAATGCTAATACTATTAAAGTAATTTAACCATCCGCAAAGTAATGGTATATTGATTAGTAAACATATATATTCATAAGTGGTATCATACAATACCAAAAATATTTTATATAATCTTGTCTCACTTTAACATAAGCTTCTATAGGTATTTAACTGGCTAAAGTATGCCTGGGAGATTTATGCAAATCAGTGAGCTATTCAGTATCACATACACTTTGAGTATTCAGACTGTTCTAATCGTCTGTATGATATAGATCATAACCCAAGGTGGAAATAGCCCATGTTATTGTTCACATTTTACAATATACAGGATTCATGATGCAGGGACATCAAACATAATAACACATTAATATAAAAGTGAATAGAGGTAGCGCCGCATGACCGACGCGGCGTTTCGCTATAAGGCTTTATCAAGGTAAGCCGAGCTGGGTTACAGACATCTCTTAAATACCCCCCCACCGACTGTGGCACCAATCAGGTGTCTAATGCAGTGGAGTTCTCCTATCATTGTGGGCTAAGTATTGATGTCCCGCCTATTCCCCTTAGATTGACAGCGCAACCACGTTTCCCTAGATTGATGACGTCATCCCAAGGAACCTCAATGGATCCCTAATGCATAGATGTCATCTCAGACATGAGTAATCAAACTCCGGTTTGTAACGCAAAACGTCGTTAATAATGCATGATGATTTACAACAGAAAGCTATGTTTGTTTAATAATAGCGTGTAATCATGTAGCCAAAATCTCCTACATCAGTTTGTAGTAGAATGGGGTAAAATATATTAGACTTATAAGTCACGTGATCTCCATCATCGTTATACAGCCTTTTCAGGATGTCTAATCATGAGTAGATAGGTCAATCAATAGTAAATTCAGTGATGGTAATCAAGTGCCTATTAATGAAGAATTATTGTTATATTATGATAGCATTCTAGATGACACTGTAAAAAACAAAATAAAATAAAATATTATATTAATTACTCTATAAGATATATTTATATACAGATAATAAAATAAAAATAAAAATAAAATTTGAAAGTATTGAAAAGTGAAATAAATAAAATAATCTTAAATATTATAAATGTTAACATGTCTTATTTGACATGAGTGTAGGTCGTGACATTGTATAAGTGTTACCAAATACTAATAAATATAGATATGAGGACAATAAAGCTGTCCATTTAATGATACAGTGCATAACTACTCATTCTACTGTGTTAATAATAAAATATAAAAAGGTGGGAAAAATGGACATCTTGAAAAAATAATTTCAGTTGTGCAAAAAAAATTTTTTTTTTGAAGAAAATATATTGATATTAGATGTGAAAATAAAATAAAAACGCTTATTGGTGATATCAACCTATATAAAAAGATGTGCATGCAATGTATATATGTAGATGGAAAACAGTGAGATAAAGTGCATATAGTAAAAAGAAGGGTATAAATAATCTATTTCATACATATTAATAATTGGTAGATATTATTGAATGAAATGTCATTCCAAGGAATGCAAAATAATACATATTGTTACATAGCTATTGGTCAACCTAAAAAAGGCGCGTAACTATTCTCTTTGTTTAAGCCTTTAGGTGACAGGGTGTCCATAAGAAAAATAAATTTTGTCTCTTGTTTCAAGAGCTCACGGTCCACATCACCCCCTCTAATATTCAAGTTAATTTTCTTCATCCCAAAGGCTGTTAAACCCTTTGGGTTGCTTCCATGATATTTAAAAAAATGTCTGGCCACTGGTGTTAAAGACTTGAACATTTGTCTATCCCGTTCTACATTTCTTATACTCCCAATATGTTCTAGGAGTCTTTTCTTGAGGGGTCTTTTTGTCTTTCCAATATAGCTTTTACCACATGGGCATTGTAAATTGTAAATGATTCTTGCTGAATCACAATTGATGTGCTCCTTGATATCCCAAGTTTTGTTATATTTATCTCGAAAGCTATTAGTGGTGACCATGATTGAACAGGCCTTACAGTTTCCACATTTTCTCGATCCTTTTTTCAAAAATAATTCTTTTTTAGGGGAATCCAGATGGCTATGAACCAAAATGTCTCTAAGGTTTCTAGATCTTCTCCAGCTCATCTGGATCCTATCCCCAACTATTTTCATTAAATCATGATCGGTATATGTAAGATGTGTAGATGTTTGTGTAGGATTTCTTGAATGTTTCTCCATTCATGACAGAAAGTCCCAATAAATCTTACACTCTCCTGTTCTTTCACTTTCTTCTTTGGGATTAAAAGTTGTTCCCTAGTGTACATCTTGGTGTCTTTGTACGCTTTTCTAATGGTTCTCCCACTGTATCCTCGAGCTTTCAACCTGGTACTCAATTGTTGTGATCGTATTTGGAAAGTATGTTCTTCAGAACAATTCCGCTTCATGCGTAAAAATTCCCCTTTCGGTAGTCCTCTCAACACAGGGGGGAAATGTGAACTTTTATTGTGTAATATACTATTTGTTGAGGTATGCTATCATAATATAACAATGATTCTTCATTAATAGGCACTTGATTACCATCACTGAGTTTACTATTGATTGACCTATCTACTCATGATTAGACATCCTGAAAAGGCTGTATAACGATGATGGAGATCACGTGACTTATAAGTCTAATATATTTTACACCATTCTACTACAAACTGATGTAGAAGATTTTGGCTACATGATTACACGCTATTATTAAACAAACATAGCTTTCTGTTGTAAATCTCCATGCATTATTAACGACGTTTTGCGTTACAAACCGGAGTTTGATTACTCATGTCTGAGATGACATCTATGCATTAGGGATCCATTGAGGTTCCTTGGGATGACGTCATCAATCTAGGGAAACGTTGTTGCACTGTCAATCTAAGGGGAATAGGCGGGACATCAATACTTAGCCCACAATGATAGGAGGACTCCACTGCATTAGACACCTGATTGGTGCCACAGTCGGTGGGGGGGTATTTAAGAGATGTCTGTAACCCAGCTCGGCTTACCTTGATAAAGCCTTATAGCGAAACGCCGCGCCGGTCATGCGGCGCTACCTCTATTCAATTTTATATTAATGTGTTATTATGTTTGATGTCCCTGCATCATGAATCCTGTATATTGTAAAATGTGAACAATAACATGGGCTATTTCCACCTTGGGTTATGATCTATATCATACAGACGATTAGAACAGTCTGAATACTCAAAGTGTATGTGATACTGAATAGCTCACTGATTTGCATAAATCTCCCAGGCATACTTTAGCCAGTTAAATACCTATAGAAGCTTATGTTAAAGTGAGACAAGATTATATAAAATATTTTTGGTATTGTATGATACCACTTATGAATATATATGTTTACTAATCAATATACCATTACTTTGCGGATGGTTAAATTACTTTAATAGTATTAGCATTTCTAATAAACTACAGTGGAGTAATAAATATCATCTAGTTGGTTAACAGCAGATCCAACTAACATGATATGTCAGAGCTGTGATATGATGTGTATGTAATCACCTCATGAGAAATTATATGTGATTTTATTAAGATAGACAGAATCTCCCAAAGATATTTGAGGATAGATTGACTGTCAATATATTACATGGGATATTGCTAGATAGATATAATTTCTCAATACCATCTCAGATATAGATATAGTCCTGTTTGTTAGAACATCACACATGTTACCATTAATAATAAGCAGGGTTCATTAATATTAATATTTTTGTGGAGGGATTCTTTATATATATATTGAAGTGTGAGAACACTATACCAAATAAGATATACATTATAATCACCTCTAACACACTGGAATATTGTATGAAATTATAGGAGCGTTGCCGAAAATGTTCTTTTGAGAACACTTATTTTATATTACACTTTTTTCATACTTTTGACACTATCTATTTATATTTTAATTATTTTCGCTATTACCTGAGAACATTTTAGTAATCATTCAATAAAAGTTATATTTTAATTTGTTTAGTGCACCATCATAGGACATTTCTTTCTCTTTCTTGTTGTTTTGATTCCTATTAGTATGTCCATGGTAGCACCCCCTTAGAAATGTACTATTAAAAGGGGTCATTTATTTCTTTCTCTTTCTTGTTGTTACGTCTATATATAACCTGCTGCGCACTTAATTTCTACATCTATATATACCCTGCTATACTCTAGAATTCATAGACCTACAAATAACCTACTGCAGTCTCTAGAATTCCTACACCTACATATAACCTGCTGTCCTCAAGAATTCCTATACGTACATATGTCCGTTATCCTCTAGAATTTCTACACCTACATATACCCTGTTATCCTCTAGAATTCCTACACCTACATATAACTTGCTGTTTTCTAGAATTCAGAAACCTACTTAAAACCCACTGTAGTCCTCTAGAATTCCTACACCTACATATAACTTACAGCAGTCCTCTATCATTCCTAGACTTACATATACCCTACTATCTTCTAGAATTCCTACAACTACAAATATCATGATATCCTCTAAAATTCCTACACCTATATATATCCTGCTGTCCCCTAGAATTCATACATCTATATAACCTCCTACAGTCCTCTAGAATTTACACTTGTATGCTCTAGAATTCCTACACCTACATATAACCTGCTGCTCACTAGAATTCCTACATCTACAAATAACCTGCTATCCTCTAGAATTCCTACATTTAGACTTTTATGCTCTAGAATTCCAACACCTACATTTACACTTTTATGCTTTAGAATTCCTACATCTACATATAACCTGCTGTTCACTAGAATTCCTACATCTACAAATAACCTGCTATCCTCTATAATTCATACACCTACATTTAACCTACTGCAGTTTTCTAGAATTCCTAAACTTACATATAACCTGCTGTCCTCTAGAATTCCTTCCTACACCTACAAATAACCTGCTATCCTCTAGAATTCATACACCTACATATAGCTTACTTCAGTCCTCTAGAATTTCTACACCTACATACATTATAACCCTCTGTTCTCTAGAATTCCTAGACCTACATATAATCTGGTTTCTTCTAGTATTCCTAGACCTACATATACTCTGCTATGCCCTGGAATTCATACACCTACATATAAACTGCTATCCTCTAGAATTCAACACCTACAAATACCATGCTATCCTCTAGAATTCCCACACTTACCATGCTATGCTCTACAATTCCTATATCTACATATAAATGGCTGTCCTCTAGAATTCCTACACCGACATATAACCTGATGTCCACTACAATTCCTACACCTACTAATACCCTACTATCATCTAGAATTCCTACACCTAGCCTGCAATCCTCTACAATTGATACAACTACATATACCTTGCTATCCTCTGCAATTACTACACCTACTAATACCCTACTATCCTCTACAATTCCTACACCTAGCCTGCTATTCTCTACCATTCCTATACCTACATATTAGGGATGTGCAGGCTCGGATAGGTTCGAGTTTGCACGTGGAGTTCGGATTTTTCCCTCCAAAAAAACGGAACTCAGAACGAGGCAAAACGTCATCTTACATGGACGAACATCATCATTCCTGGTCTTTTGTCCAGGAATGATGATGTTCGTCCATGTAAGATGACGTTTTGCCTCGTTCTGAGTTCCGTTTTTTTGGAGGGAAAAATCCGAACTCCACGTGCAAACTCGAACCTATCCGAGCCTGCACATCCCTACTACATATACCTTGCTATCCTCTACAATTACTACACCTACTAATACCCTACTATCCTCTAGAATTACTACACCTACTAATACCCTACTATCATCTAGAATTCCTACACCTAGCCTGCTATCCTCTACAATTCCAACACCTACATATACCTTGCTATCCTCTGCAATTCCTACACCTACTAATACCCTACTATCCTCTACAATTCCTACACCTACATATACCTTGCTATCCTCTGCAATTCCTACACCTACTAATACCCTACTATCCTCTACAATTCCTACACCTACATATACCTTGCTGTCCTCTGCAATTACTACACCTACTAATACCCTACACGTAAGGCGTGAGAGCGGTGTGACTCAGTAGTGCCGAATGTCTGCCTTTTTATGCAACTTTTTACCTTCAAATGCGTCTTATTTGCACAGTGAAACGAATAGAACGCACAAGCAGCTTCTGCTGATTAAAATGACATGCGGCATGTCTATATTCTTTATTCGACTGCAGATGCATCTGCATGCGAAATGCTACGTCACAGTGTCAGCGGCTGTGACACTGTAACATAGCATATCGCAAGTAGATACACCCACAGTTGCCCACAGAACATAGGCATGCCGCATATCATTTTACTCAGCAGAAGCTGCTTGTGCGGCCTGCTTGCCTTGACGTGTGAATAAGACAAATTTGATGGTAAAAAGTCACACGGCATGGCACGACGTGAAGGGCTGTTTAAAGCACAAGGAGGCTAGATGTATGAGTACACAGCTGTACTAATTTACAGTACATGTACTCCTGGACTGATACATTCAATTATACTGTCATTTAAGTGTTCAATAAAGATTAATCTGCGAACATATTGTGAATCATTGTACATCAAGACTGCACTCATTTATACACACAGATAGTGATATACATGCAGAACAAGATAGAGGGGCCTAGTTACTAAGCAGTGTTGGGAGACAGAGTGAAAAGTGATAAGAAAGTGATAAGGTGCCAGCCAATCAGCTCCCAACTGTCATCTTACAGGCTGTGTTTGAAAAATGACAGTTGGTAGCCTATTGGCTGGCACCTTATCACTTTTCACTCTGTCTCCTAACACTGCTTAGTAAATAGACCCCAAGTAGCATAATGCAGCTGCACACACACAGGCTGATATACTGACATCAGATGGAACCAGCTCTATACAGATGTTTTTATAGAACAAATAATATGTACTGAAAATCCTATACAACTTGAGAAGGGGGATTGTTTACTACACCAGAGGTTCCCAAACTTCACCATTACAGTCCAGGTTTTAAGGATATCCATGCTTGAGCACGTGACTTAATTAGTACCTCAATCAAAACCTTGACTGTAATGGCGGAGTTTGGGAACCTCAGCACTGCACAATGCACTTTATTTCTTTACAGATAATGACCCTTTGCCTTTATCATCCATATACATCTGTTGCTTCCATTAGAGTTGTTTATGTGACTATTTGTCAGCCCTCACTCTTTT
The DNA here is from genome assembly GCA_031769625.1 of Taudactylus pleione. Lineage (NCBI taxonomy): Eukaryota > Metazoa > Chordata > Amphibia > Anura > Myobatrachidae > Taudactylus > Taudactylus pleione. Next base: position 2,338,147 of record JAUIMM010000422.1, read on the forward strand.
CCTGTCACTGTGTTATTATTGTTTTATACTTTTTGTCTCTTGCTAGACTTTCATTTTACTTAAATATTCCCCTTATTTATATCAGTGGCCGAGGGATACATCTAGAACCACAACGGGACTGACGCGGCTGTGTGCTGAGTTGCAGTGGGAGACCAGGGAGACTGTTCGCTGCCGCTAAGCAGCAGCAGTCTCCTCTCCTCTGTCTGTTGGGGGTGAGGGTGATCACATTGATCGCGCCCCTCCCTGGATTTACGCCGGGCTGAGGGGCTCACAACGCCCCCCTCCCCGGCGTCTTTTTACTTTTGTTTTCTTTCTATAGGGGAGTGGCCATGTCTCCTGCTATTAGGCTACCCCCCCCTGCCAGTAATGGGGCTCGGGCTCGCTGTCTATGGCCCTGGGTGCATAATGGTGGGCATGGGATGGGACAGTGGTGGGCATGAGGTTGTTAATCTGAACATAGGGCAGTATGTAAGGGGTATGTGGCTACATAGGCATGCTGAATATGGGCTGTGCGGGGATATATGGGTTGCTATGAACAGTAATGACTTTTATGCATTACAGGTCATACTATAAATATATTATTTTTGAATTTGGCGCATTTGGTATAGACGATTTCACCCTACTGAATATATGCAATTTCCTTTTAGTGCCTATCTGTGTCCTCCATGCTCCTCCCTTGTGAAGGTCACCAACAATGTCACCCTCCATACCTAAGGACAGCACTATTATAGAAAGTGTATCTCAATCTACAGATAACCTTTCATTTTCTACAGTGGCTTCTGCTCCACCGGAGGTTTCTGTCCTCCCTGAGCTCACCTTAGGACACCTGAGTGTTCTGCCCCAGTCACACTCCCCACCTGCCACAGTGCTACAGGTAACATTAATCCTGTGCAATTCCTGTACCTACAGATAACCTGTCAACTACAAGTCCTATTCACCTATAGATTACTGTAGAATTACTGTGAGCAACCTGCTAATTAGTACAACTTCCTACATCTGCAGTTCAGCCCATCACCTTTTACAGCACCCACAGCCATTGGCACATGAAAATGAAATAAAAGCTGGAACATTATAGAACAATGCTATTTTCTGTCATCTGCAACACTCTCAGCTCCTAATTGCCCCCACGTGCCCCAGACCCAATCTCACCGGATCCAATCGGAGTTCTGCACAGCCAGCTGGCACATAGTGAGACGATGACGACTTGAGACCAGACCCTAAAGAACATACATAGGCAATGAGATCATGATTATGAAATAAACAGAATAGTATTAGTATAACCGATGGCATATCCCATAACACAGGAACATAACATCAAAGTAAGCAATATTACAAAATACTTAATGTATAAATGCCCTTAGTATGATTCATTTCATTTTTATTTTAAAAAGACTATACTGAACTATGGGCCTGATTCAGACCCGCTCGCTAGAATGTGTTCGCTCGTGCCTGGACAATTTTCACATTCTACGCATACGTACGCATCGCAGTGCGCGTGCGTGAACCAGTGCAGATATCGGGAAGCGTTCGCTCACTGCGTATAGACAGCCCAGCAGAGTGAGTAACAGGAGAGGCCTTTTGTGTGTGGTAACAGGGGCAGGCCATTAAAAAAAGGGAGAGTGGAGGTGCAACCCAGGCGTGCCTGAGCGTCTCAACTACGTTTCAGAGGCGTGCATAATCAAGAGGCAGCGTCATAGTACACATCACCTGGCTGGTTTTTACACTGAAGTGCTCGCAGTGCTTGCGGCAGGATATGGTCAACCACAAGCGCTCCGAAAGTAACCGATGTACCGATGGTTGCATACACTTCCTGGAGATGACGTGCGCAAGTGGGCGTCATAAGACAGGCTGGTGGGCGTCTGCATACACAAAGCGATCGCACGGCAAGACATAGTGGGCGCGCTAATGCCTTGCTGTGCGATCGCCTGCCTACCCATATTTGCATACGCTAAGTGCGAGCGTACGCATCTAGCGAGCGGGTCTCAATCGAGCCCTATATTTTATTTGGAAAAACAATACAGCTTCCTGTTGAGTAAAATAAAGGTACTCCCATGAGTAAAATAAAGATAGTCCCATGAGTAAAATAAAGGTACTCCCATGAGTAAAATAAAGGTACTCCCATGAGTAAAATAAAGATAGTCACATGAGTAAAATAAAGGTACTCCCATGAGCAAAATAAAGGCACTCCCATGAGTAAAATAAAGATAGTCCCATGAGTAAAATAAAGGTACTCCCATGAGTAAAATAAACGTACTTCCATGAGTAAAATAAAGATAGTCCCATGAGTAAAATAAAGGTACTCCCATGAGTAAAATAAAGGTACTCCCATGAGTAAAATTGTTCAAAACATATCGCTTAATAAAGCTAGGCATGAATTTTTATCATGAGCCTGTGGAGCTGTTACATTGGAGTTTGTGGCCTGGGAATCATATCACCTCAACCGTGGATTGGAGCAACTTATGTCCAAAAGTTATACTGCAGATGCACAGTAAATAAAGAATCACAACAAGAAAGAATCATATTACAAAAATGATCTCAACTCTTGTTATCCTTTTATTACAGTTAAGGAGACAATTGCATTGATGTTCACTGTCTATACCAATAGCTGCACCTTATAACATCAATGTGAGTAATTTACGCACACAGCAGAGGCTGACATTTTGTGGGATATTAATACTGATCATTTGGATTCCCTCAAAAACTAGCCACTTTGTGCCTCATGCCTCAGCAATGTTACCAGTGCATACTGAATTAATAGGTTGCATTCTCTCAGAAGGATGGACTCCACCATACATAGGTCTTAGGTGTACTTTAATGCATTTATAATTAAATTACAGAAGAATGAGAGAGAATGAATATTAGTGAAAAGCAAATGACCAACAAAAGTAAGACAGGGGAACGACTGACAACTCATGATCTGGTGAGAAAGTCAAATTATTTAGAACAGGGATGGACAACCTGATACACTTCAGGGGCTGCATTGGGTGACCTCTTAGGGGTCTATTTACTAAGCCTTGGAGAGAGATAAAATGAAGAGATAAAGTACCAGCCAATCAGCTCCTAACTGCCATGTCACAGGCTGTTTGAAAAATGAGTTAGGAGCTGGTTGGTTGGTACTTTATCTCCATCCAAGGCTCAGTACTGTAAATAGACCCCTTAAGCTGCATACACACTAGACGATTTTTATGAACGATATGGAGGATAACGATGTGGTTAACGATATATCGTTCATATCGTTCAGTGTGTATGCAGTGAATGACCAACGATGAGCGCTTCTGCGGGTCGTTAACAATGTCTTTTGTTGTACGTACGTACATGCAGGCCAATCTGACGAAATCATCAAGAATTGCCTGTTCAGAGATGTGGCAGGATGACTTCACTGAAAAAGATCTTTAAAGCTATCTCTCAGTGTGTACACTCAATATTGTTTGTCCTGCACTACAGAAAGTTCAAGGGAACTCTTTCACCAATATCGGTCATACAGCACATCGTCTAGTGTGTATGAGCCTATAGGGGTCTAGTTACTAAGCAGTGTTAGGAGACAGAGTGAAAAGTGATAAGAAAGTGATAAGGTGCCAGCCAATCAGCTCCCAACTGTCATCTCACAGGCTGTGTTTGAAAAGACTCAGGGGTCTAGTTACTAAGCAGTGTTAGGAGACAGAGTGAAAAGTGATAAGGTGCTAGCCAATCAGCTCCCAACTGTCATTTTTCAAACACAGCCTGTGAGATGACAGTTGGGAGCTGATTGGCTTAGTAACTAGACCCCTGAGTCTTTAAAAGGCCTGCACATTGGGAATCGAATGCAAACTGTTTTTGCCTGATGTTGCAGCAGTCTGATTTACTACCTTATGCTATTGTAAATTTCTGTAGGGCTAACGCGGGGATCCATATGGCTTCATGCAGGAAGCAGATGCGTCCACTGTTTTCCGTCTACAGCCGCAACCTTCACCATTCATATCAACACTTGTACCAGCCCCAAGCTATGTGCAAGAGATCCACCCGAAACTGGCTTCCCATCTCTACATGCCCCCGACACTCCTATAACACCAAACTTTGTACTAAGCCTTGGAGAGAGATAAAGTGGATACATATAAAGTACCAACCAATCATCTCCTAACTGTCATTTTTCAAACACAGCCTGCAAAGTGACAGTTAGGAGCTGATTGGTTGGTAATTTATCTCTATCCACTTTATCTCTCTCCAAGGCTTAGTACATAGACCCCTTTGAGAGAACCAGCAAAGATCCATACTACTGAGAACCATCAGAAGATACTCAAAAATGCATATATAGGCATCTGTGCATGCGCTGTATACTAAAACTCACTATTTGATAAAGAGCATCAGCCCCCTTATCTTAAACTCACTAATAAATCAAAAGAAGAGACACTTAACTGTAATAACATATCATCACGCATGACAAGCAAGAGTTACAAGGTACCATAAACAAATCCATCAATAAAGCAGGAAGGAGTTGGCAGCCACAGGGAAAGGCTCAGGCCTGTTGTCCATCACTAATTTAGCCAGTGGTATAGGAGCTCCCCTTCACATTTCCCCCTTATCTGGCTATTTTAAGAGCTGTCAGGCTGCAGGAAAATCGTGATAATCATAAGTTTCCTCTAAAGCATTGTGAGGAGATTTGCAACGTGTTTACTGGTATAAGACAGACTAAGCTACAACACAGGTGCACTGCCAAGTCTATCAATGAAAGTGGAACTAATATGCCCTTGCCGGATGCTGGCAGAAGTAGTGTACAGTTTGTCGCTGTTTTAAAACAGACTGTTAGGAAAAGCTTTATGAGGTCTTGTTACATTCTAACATTAGATATACTATACAGTGCACTATGGGGCACATTCCAAATATAGCCACTGTCAGTGTGAGTCTAGGTTATAAAGGACCCTCTACTGAGCTGAAATCAATGAGAAAATATACAATTTGGCATAGGAATATTACAGTCAAGATGCAAAACCACTTAAGATGTCTGTATAATTTGGGGGCTCTAGGATAAAATAAATACACTTCTACCACTGAGGATTACATGACCCTGATGGATCCTTGTGAACTGTAACGACCAGTCCAAACACGTCACTTTGATTGAAGGAAAACCCTATGGGGTAACCCATTTGGGTGGCTGGGTACATATCGTGTCTCATAACCAGTAGGTTTTATTTGTTGGTTGCAGCTTTAATTCTTATAACTAGTTCCAGAAACAGGAAGAAATCAGTGAAATAATTTCAGAAATGAATAAAAATAAGTATCTGCACAATTATACAGAGTGTGGGAGCTACTAGAAGTCTTGGGTCAGCTTGTACCTATTACTGAGTATGGGCACCTATTATTCATAGAAATAAAGCCTTGCTCACACCAAGGTCAGGGACAGCATCTCCCAAAAATAAACCATAAGGAAAAGGAGAGAATTAGCTTAAAGCTGGGTACACACTAGACGGTATATTGGACGATTTGTCGCTTTGAGGTGACTCAAAATGACAAATTGTCCACGTTGTCCAGTGTGGACACACTAGTGCGCCAGTGGCATATCTACAATGGGTGCAGTGTGTACTGGGCACACGGGCCCCGGGTCCAGGGGGGCCCCGCACCGCACACCCTGCACCCATATTATTTTAAACTTACCTTCCGTGGTCCCGCGTCGGGTGTCAGCACTGCTCAGAACACCAGAAAATGGCAGCCGAAGCCATTGTTCTTGTGTTCTGCGAACACGTAGTAGTACTAATGCTTCGGTGGCTGGCTAGCCGCGTCAGTCGGCTGCCGGTCACCGGGGAGAGAGGAGGGGACCCGTACGGGGAGTGCACACGGGCCCCCTCCTCTCTCAAGATGCCCCTGTATTGCGCACTCCCGTGCGTCGTTTATCGTATCTTCAGATCTGCCTGGCAGATCTCAAGATCTGGTGGCCCACAACAAGTTTCTGGATGTGGTGTGGGAACAATATATCGGGCGGTCGTACACCAGATCGTGCAGTGTGTATGGACCATCCGATATCTCGTGCTGTCGCATCTGCTGTCGCTTGGTACACACATCGTCTAGTGTGTACCCGGCATAACATGTGAAAATATAGACAATGTTGATTGGAGGAGAGAGCTAAGAGAATGATGGAAGAAGAGAGGTGAGCTGGCTGCACTGAGTGAAGCACAATAGAATCAGCCGAAGACTGTACGGGAGAAGAATGATGGCTTGGTACCAAGTATAACAAGAGCTGTTATCAAGAGCTAGATAAGAATATCTGATACAAACACAGAGGGCCTGATTCAGACCCACTTGCAAGCGGCTGTCCGCTCGCAAGTGGGTCGATGTTGTGCTCTGCGCATGCGCACGACGGCGGGAGCTCCGTCGTGCGCATGCACCAGACGCGACGAGCGAAGGACTTTCCTTCGCTCGTTGTGTCTGATCAAAGGGGGCGTGCTGTCGATGTTGATTGACAGCACGCCCCCTTTGGTGGGCGTGCCGGGGGCGTGCCTCCCTGACGGGGGCGTTCCCACGGGAACGCCTCCCGTCAGAAGCCGGCCCACTGACATCACTAGTGATGTCAGTGGGAGTGATTTTGGCTCTGATAGAGCCAAAATCACTCCGGGGCTTGCGGTTGAAAACCTCAACCGCAGGCTCCGGCTCGCAGTTTCGATGGTCGCGATGGTCACGACCATCGCGGCCATCAAACTGCACGCTCGTATAGGCTGTGGGTGGTGACCCACAGCTATACGAGCGTCCAGGAGGACGCTCCATTTTTATGGAGGGCGGCCCTCATTCAGAGCGTGCGCTCTGCTCAGAGCGTACGGCTCTGAATGAGGGCCAGAATCTTTATATATTTGTCTCTGGAACAGGACACAATGTGCTGACGGTTGCAGCAGTAACTGACATGTATTTTAGGAAAGCTATAGTCACTGATATGCACAAAAAGCATTTAAGTAGCTCAGACATAGGACCTCATTCAGAGTCGCTCATATGCATCCAATGTTTCTAAACCACGCATGCATACGGTTAGTTGTGCGCATGTGCGTACGAGACCTTGCGATCCAAAATGCTGTCGATCGTACGGCTTACGAGCAGGAAGTGGCTTCCGAGAGGTGATTGACATGAAAGGCCGTTTGTGGGTGTTGACGGGGGGGGGGGGGGGTGGTCTGAAAACTCAGGCGTTCCTCACCGTTTTCAGGGAGTTTTAGGGGCGTACATAAATTACGATGTAATTTCAACACAAGCGGCCGCAACCATCAGAAGAAAATGAACATACAGCAACTGACAACGACTGACAACGATTGACTCGATCGCTAGCTGCTATCACTCGCTAGTTAGAGGAGGTGCATTGTTCACGTATGGGCGTCACTTTGGTTGCAACCGACCAGCCGTGCGACTGCTTCTTTTTTCAGTTTCGCAGTCGTTAGGCGTACGACTGAGCGGCCGCTTACGACCGACTCTGAATGAGGTCCATCATTTTCCTCCAATGTCTAATATAGCACGGAGGAAAAGAATATAAAAAAGAGAGCCGATAAGATGTTGTGCTATGATGAAAGACAGCTCAATAATTGTTTCATTAAGTAACAATGTCACACACAGTGTCGGACTGAGGCACGAAGGGCCCACTGGGGGAATGCAGTGATAGGGCCCCATACTTAGGGGTGTGGCCAGCCTCCAGAAGGGGTGTGGCTAGTCTCCACAGAGGCTTGGCTAACCATTAGAAAGTGCATGATCTGGGACCCTTTAAAAATATATATACAGTATATAGTAAATACTGTTAGTGCATGCATGATAATATAACATATTAATAACAGCAATAGTTTGTATGAAATACACCATAGACCTGTGCAGTATAATGTAACATATGTATATTGTATAATTCAAGTGTACAGTCTGGAACCTGATCCCTAGAGGAGGGGGTGGGCCCTCAGACAGTGGGGCCCACCGGGGGATTCCCCTGTACCCCTATGGGCCAGTCCAACCCTGGTCACACAGGCTGCACAGCAGAATTACCGTATATACTCGAGTATAAGCCGAGTTTTTCAGCACAAAAAATGTGCTGAAAAAGTCCCCCTCGGCTTATACTCGAGTCAAGTGTAGCGCTGACCGGACGGAGTTCGGTCAGCGCTACACACTGCCAAACACATAGCCGGCAGCTATGTGTTTGCTGTAATCAGCAGCCGCTGAGGGTCTGTCAGACTCTCAGCGGCTGCTGCTGCTCCCACTGCAGGAGCCATCTTCCGGCTCCCGCAGTGGGTGATGGGAGACACGTCGTCATGACGACGTCTCTCCCATGCAAAGCGGCCGGAGCGGACAGCGGCGGGACCAGGAGCGGACAGCGGCGGGACCATGAGCGGGAGTTTCAGGTAAGTGTTTTTGTTTTTTTTTATTGTTATCACGTCTCTCTCTACTTAGGGGGGGGGACTACAGGGGGCACTACCAGGGGGCGATGACTGCAGGGGGCACTACCAGGGGGCACTACCAGGGGGCGATGACTACAGGGGGCACTACCAGGGGGCATTATCAGGGGGCGATTACTACAGGGGGCACTAAAAGGGGGGAATACCACTGGGGGAACTACCAGGGGGGGATTACTACAGGGGGCACTACCAGGGGGGGATTACTACAGGGGGCACTAAAAGGGGGGATTACTACAGGGGGCACTACCAGGGGGGATTACTACAGGGGGGGATTACTACAGGGGGCACTAAAAGGGGGGATTACTACAGGGGGCACTAAAAGGCGGGATTACTACTGGGGGTACTACCAGGGGGGGATTACTACTGGAGGCACTGAAAGGGGGGATTACCACTGGGGGCACTACCAGGGGGGGATTACTACTGGGGGCACAACCAGGGGGAATTACTACTGGGGGCACTACCGGCTGTTGCCATTTCCCACACTAGGCTTATACTCGAGTCAGTAAGTTTTCCCAGTTTTTTTGGGTAAAAGTAGGTACCTCGGCTTATATTCGGGTCGACTTATACTCGAGTATATACGGTACTTCATATTCAATGGACCTAATTTATGAATGTGCTGCACAAAACGTTTTGGGTTTGCACCAATGTACCTTGGTGGTACAGCCAGGCCGTAGCAAAGTACAAGTCTATGGGGCTAAATCTGAGTTGGGAGCAAAGCAAAAAATATCAAGTCACTTTGTATCGGGAACAAGCAATGCTGCAGTGCAAGGGGTACAAATTAGGGATGGCCATCTGTGGGTTAACCATTTATAGTCACTATTGATGATACCATTGGTGGTTGATCTCGAGGGAATGAAACCATCAGCTGGGAACCATGGACGGTCTCATTCACCGATAGTCATCCCTGCTTTAATACTTGCTTGGCAGTGGGCTAATCAGAGAGCGTGGTTGGGATTTATTTGCGAATCATGTTAGAGGGCGAACTAGGCTCCATGTTCCGGCACATGGGGAAAAAGGAAAAACATTGTGTGGCTCTGTGCCATAGATGGTGGTGAACCATTGGATGGTTGTTAACCCTCGATGGTTGATAGCTATCCCTACTTAAAATACATGTATTTTGTTAGCATGCAGGGTAAATACTGGCTGCTTTTGCATTTAGCCCACACATGCTGGACAGCTTTTTTTTTGCACTGCAACTTAGATTACAGTTTGGACACACCCCTCCCAAATCTAAATCTCTCTGCACATTTTACATTGGCCCCACCTGCAGCGCAGCATGGCTTTACCAAGGTGCAAAGTTACTGGCTCTTTTTTGCTTTGCTCCCAAATCAAAATCAGCCCCTATAGATCTACTGTAGCTTGTGGGCGCTGAGCCAGTCTGGAAGTGCTTCTACTGTAGGTGTGTGGAGAGGCGGAAATCAGGATGCTATTAGGGAATACACTGCAACAACATACCGACCAAGTGCTGCAGTCTTTCCACTGTGTTTTCAATTATTCTATCAGCAACTGCAGTTTCCATTTTATAATTAGTTAAAAAAAAAAATAAAACAAAACTAAGAAAACTGTTTGCGTCACAGTTTGTTTAATAACCATGTACTTTTCTAAGTAAGACCAGCAAATGAAATATAAGAGACTTTACCTGCTTCCCATAAGAGTCGTGCACAGGAGAGATGATTCCTCCAATCACAATGAACCTTCCAGTCTTGTGCAGGAAATCCCGCGCCCTCTCTGGAAAGAGAACATCAAATTGGAATCATATGCAGAATTTCCAGGTAAAGCACTAACATTAAGAATAAGGACATTAGGAAATAAAGATCAAATAAAATTGGGATTTCTTGTCTCCAATATTTAGCAAATTAAAATTTATGTTTAACATATGAAATATTCTCTCTTTAGTACAACTAGAAATTAAATGAGTTGTATTTTATGTTTGTATTACAGAGACCAAAATATAGGTATTTGGTGATCATAATAATGACTTGTCATCTGATTAAATGAAAGGGAATATGCTAGTGCTATATCCAGTAAATAAATGTTAGTAAATACAATAATTGTGATGAATATGCAGACTAAAACTCCATCAGTAGTGCTTGTTACTAAGACAAGCATTTGTTCTGCATCCTATGTGGGGTACACACTATGCCGACAGCCCCTCTGAGCGACCAATCCACAGAACGAGCAGTTGATTTGGTAAGCATCCACACTTACCAATCAGCCACACAATATGTCTGGCCAGACACCACAACTGTGCGGGCATTTAAAAATCCCCGTCCAGTTGTTATGTAATGGTCGCTGGTTCCTGTGACCAGTATATGGGGATGGTCGGCCTTGTGTAGACACATGCAGATGTGAACGGTATGTCTTTAAGATGTATACATGTGACAGATGTCGTTCATATGTATTGTGTGTACACACGCGCCAATACACTTAATGATTTATCGTTTGTCGGCTGTACGTACGATATATCACATAGTGTACACCCAGCACTAGATTATGTCTGCACCCCGTGCAATAGGATATAAATATGGAATCAGAGCCCTCTCTGATTTTGCTTTCTTTCATAAATGTGCTTTTATAGACGAAGGGGAACCATTTTAAATGCGGTGTATGTTATTATATAATTCGGAGGGGTCTTTAGTCTCAGTGAATATATCCGGCTTTTAAATATATAGCCTATAACTACATAGGGATAAGTTCTAGACTATTTTGTTGGTAAAAGAAGAGTCTCAAGTGCAGTTAGAACAATCCCCCAGGGGTGCTATTCTCCACCACAACATAATATGCACCTTCTACAGATGCTAACCATCGCCACCTCCAAGTACTGACGTTCACCTATAGTCATCATATAAGTGGTCACAGATAAAAGGAACTAGATAAAAGGAATCGGTGTGATAGTTGGAATCCCGACAGCGGCTGACCGACATGGGTGAAAATCCCAATCGTCCCTAAGGTAAGTATTGACTAACCTAATTCCTCCCCTAACCCTCCCTTAGGGGTGCCTAACCCTAACCTTCCCCCCAGTGCCTATTTCCTGGCCTCGCAAGCTGCCAGGCCCTGGTCAGGCTGTGGTAAACTTCAGCAACCGCAGACCATTGGTCGCGATGGTGATCCCAAGTCGCGACCTCAGTCTCAGCACTGGGATCGCAGGTGCAGCAAGACACCTAAAGACACCTCCTTCTGCATTTGCATTTTAGATGGACGGAATTGCACAGTTGCTTGTGTGCGGCTCTGCAATTCTGTCCATCTCTGAATCAGGCCCTTAAGCAACCACAAGCATAGCTAGGGCCACTATATTTGGATACTTCCCAGGACCCAGATCACACTAGATCCCATCCCCACACTGGGTGGACCGAAAGCATCTATCCAAAGGTTAAGGAAGGATGCAAGTCCCATTTACTGCTCCACACCAATATGCTCTGAGACTGAGGGCCTCATTCAGAGGCGGTCGGAGGATGCAAGCGGTCGCTCAGAAACTGGGCGGCCGCTTGCATCCTGACCGCCCGCCTCTGTTTCGGTTGTTAGGCTGTGGGTTTACACCCACAGCTCTAACGACTGCTAGGGTGATGGTCGCGATGGTCAGAGACCATCGCAACCATCGGGGCTTACGAGACTCTAGAGTAGGGTCTCACTTGTCGTAAGCCCCGGAGAGCTTCTGGCTCTGTCAGAGCCGGAAGCTCTCCACTGACATCACTAGTGATGTCAGTGGGGCCTCCCCCAAACGGTAGGCATTCCCATGGGAACGCCTCCGTTTGGGCTGCCACCCCTCCGGCCCGCCTTCCAAACGGGGCGAGCTGTCAATCAACATTGACAGCTCGCCCCCTTTGGAAAGAGACCCGCTATGACAGGCGCTGTCGGTCGTAGCGGGTCTCACGCATGCGCACGAAGGAGCCGGCTCCCTCGTGCGCATGCGCACTTGACAAACATCGAGGCAGCCGTGCAGTCGTAGACCGTACGGCCGCCTCTGAATGAAGGCCTGAGTACTTTTAACCGCAAGATTACAGATTCGTTTTCCATTTACCCAATTTAATTTTCCATACTCTATTCTATCTTCACTTTTTTCTCTTTCTTACTTTCTTTTATTCTATTATTTTATTTTTTTCTATAATTTTCTTTACTCATTCTTCACAGGTTGTATCCCCAGGCAACGCTGCCGTTAGTAACATCTCTATATTGATGCTGCTGATTATGGGCCTGATTCAACGCTGATGTTTTTGCCAATAAGCAATTTTTTCTACTATTGCCCATGTGCATCGATGGTCTTGTGACGGCCACACTGCGCATGTGCATCGATGGTCTTGAGACGGGGTTCGCAATAAGGATTTATTTGCTAAATAAATGACAGGCAGGTACCATTTCTGGGTGGTAATGGGGGTGTGGTGACTCAAACGCATGTGTGTTGCAACCATTTCGGGGGAGTGTCTCAGGCTGCCACCCGAACGAAGTTGCGAGTGCTCTGGTGTCTTACTTCTGACGGCCATTCTGCACAGCCATAGGGTTACTCTGAAGCTTAGTGATCGATTGTTGTGTCTTGTTGTGTCTAAAGAAGCGGCGGACTCAGCAAGTGAATACAAATTGCACAGACTGCAACATTTTTATATTTTTGTACAGGATCGCAATTGTGTGTAATTAATGAATATTTAGCTTTTTTTTGGAAAATGTAATGAACATTTATTTCAGCAAAAAAGAGTAATCAAACGCAAGTTCTCCTTGTTGAACTAGACTGAAGTGCCAATAGTCATGGGATAGATGACTAGTATCGTGTAGGACCCCCTCTAGCCCAGCTAAGTGCAGAAACTTGATGTAGCATAGATTCCACAAGTGGATGGAAGACCTCTGGAGAGATGTTGACCCATGCCGTCTAGCTTCCCACACCTCCGATATATGTTGGTGCAGGATCTTGAGTGTGAATGGATCACTCCACCATGTCCCATAAATGCTCAATTGGGTTAATGTCGGGCGAACATGGTGGCCACACCATTTGTTGTATCTCTCCAGAATGCTAGTCAAACCAATAATGACAACTGGGGAACAACGACACGGTGCATTATCCTGCTGGAATATTCATTGTTCTGGTAGTACACGAAGTCCATGAAAGACTGCAAATAATCATCAAGCAATGCAACGTAACAGTTACCGTTCAATGACTGTCACAGCGCAGCCGAACCGGGTCCCGGTTGGCAAAGGACAGCGGGCGGGATGTCCCCGGTGCCCGCTGCCAGCAGCTCTCCTCCAGTGGTTACCGCATACAGGCGGCCGCGGCTCCCATAGGGGAGAACGTGCCACTCTGTTTAAGATTTAAAGGACCAGACGCGGTAATAGGGGAAATCTGATTGGCTCTAGAATTGAACCTTGACTTATATAAGGGAGTTACTGGGAGCACTCCAGTGCCAGAGTATAGGCTCATACTTTGCTCCAGCGTACCTTGACATTGTGCTATCGTCTACCGGTTACCGACCTTGGCTATTCCTTGTGACCCATTTCTGTCTGATCCCCTGGTACTGCATTTGGTGATTCCTAGATCGACTTCAACTTCTGTGTGACCTGATTCTGCCTTCTCCCTGGTACTTCACTGTCCATTTGGTTCTGACTTGGCTTGTCGACTACGCCTCATATGTTCGATTATGTACTTCCAGCAGCACTCCCGAGCAGGGCCGGCCAGCCGGCCCGTTATGCTGACTACGCAGGTGCGTAGAGTGCCAGCCAGCAAAGGGCGCTGTGGGCGGCGGTCCCCAGCGCCACAGTCCTTCCCGCAACCCCCGTCGCCGCCACACTCCTCCTTCACCCACCCCCACCCCCCTGGCCGCCGCAGGGAGGCTTCATTTGCTGGGCGCCCACTGAGATTTAATTACCAGCGGGCGCCCGGCTGTTTCCCCCGCAGCGACAGCCAGAGCTCACTCCTGAGCTCCGGCTCCCCCCCACGGGCACTATGGGAGAGATGTCATGACGTCTCTCCCATAGTTCCGATTAGCAGCAGGCGCTGGAGCTCACACCTGAGCTCCGACGTCCGGCTCCCCCCACAGGCACTATGGGAGAGACGTCATGACACTTACAGGGGGCACACTCACAGGGGGCACACTTTCAGGGGGCATTACTACTGGGGGCACATTTTACAGGGGACATTACTGCTGGGAGCACATTTTACAGGGGTCATTACTACTGGGGGAACGTTTTACAGGGGGCATTACTACTGGGGCACATTTTACAGGGGCATTACTACTGGGGTTAAGCTTACAGGGGGCATTACTACTGGGGGCACGCTTACAGAGGCATTACTACTGGGGGCAGTTACAGGGGGCATTACTACTGGTGCACATTTTACAGGGGGAATTACTGCTAGGGGCACATTTTACAGGGGGCATTACTACTGGGGGCACATTTTACAGGGGGCATTACTACTGGGGGCACATTTTACAGGGGGCACTCTTACAGGGGGCATTACTACTGGGGGCACTTTTACAGGGGGCATTACTACTGGGGGCAATTTTACAGGGGCATTACTATTGGGGCACTACTACTGGGGGCATTACTACTGTGGGTACTGATACAGGGGGCATTACTGTTTGGGGCAATACTACAAGGGGCACCAATACAGGGAACATTACTTTTGGGGGCACTATTACAGGGGTACTACTACTGGGGGCACTACTGCAGAAGGCATTGCAGAAGGGGCACCACTACTGGGGGCACTGCATAAGGGGTCCCACTGCTGTGGGCATTATGTGTAAAGGGCACTACTGCTGTAGGCATTGTGTAAGTGGCACTTCTACTGTGGCCACTGTATTAAAGGCACTACTGTGGGCATTGTATTAGGGGCACTACTACTGTGGGCACTGTGTATAAGGGGCACTAATGTGGGCATTCTGTATAAGGGGCACCACTGTGTGTCAGAACGCACGTGATTATGGCTTTTCCCATGATACCACACCCCTTTCCTTTGTCGGGTGCATACACCTTGGGCGCATGCAAAGTTCGCCAGGGGTGCCAAAATGTATCTTCGCTTACCGAAAATATTAGGCTCAGGCCGGCCCTGCTCCCGAGCACACCAGCACCTGTACGAGGGAACCTGGGCAGAGGGCCTCCTTGCGGGGGTCCCTGGTGAATACCACTTCGCCAACCCCGAGTACTTGGCAAACATCGATTACCCATCTGTGACTTGTGACAATGACATGTTCAGGTGGACCAGTGGACCCAACCCATGCCGCGTGAACACCACACCATTATGGAACCACCACCAACCTGCATGGTAACTTGTTGACAACTGGGGTTCAAGGCCTCATGGGGTCTGTGCCACACCTGAACCCTACCATCAGCCCGAAACAACCGGTACCAGGACTCATCGGACCACGCCTCATGTTGCCAGCCCCCAGCGACATCACAAGCCCAGGTGAGACTCTTTGTCTGGTGTTGTAGTGTTTACAAGGGCACTCTGGTGGGTCTTCTGCTCTATCTATCCCGTGGAAGCTAAAGAACGTTGCACTGACCTTCTGGATATTCGTCTGGTACCTCCTGCATTGCATGTGGATGTGATTTGAGCCAGTTTAGCTTGTCTGTTGTCTGTTACCACAGCCAAATGCCGCTGGTCACAATCATTAAGCAACTGTGGTCAGCCACTGTGCTGCCCATGGTGGGTGGTAATGCCTTCCATGAGGTATTCCCGATACACATGTGACACCATAAATCAAGGAGTGTTGAATGTCCACAATTTTCAGAAATGGAATGTCCCATCCGTCAGGCACCCACTATCATGCCCCATTTGAACTCCGATAATTCACATCGTCTTGCCATAAGCATGTTCAAATTAACTCATGAGATGTCAGATTACAACTGATGCAGGTCTGAGCATTTCCACATCATCACAGTACAGTGATGTCACCTACATACTGCTATCCCATGACTTTAGGCACTTCAGTGTATAACTCTCATTATGTTGATATAAATTATAAATAAATAATACAATAAGGGCTGCTGTATATCAGCAACAGCTGAATGCCAAATGTGTACATTTAAAAATCATCTTCAATAGGGGAACGTCGCCTGCTGGCTGAGGATGGCAGACGCACTTGCCTAGTGCTCTGTACTAGCCTGCTACCTATAACAAACACAGATCCCTCCTTATGAGTGGAATTCACTCTCCCTCCCCAATGCCACCCATGAAACATTGTTCATCCACCGCCTGGGATTCCTGACCACCCAGACAGCTGAATGGTCATCTACTCCAGCCGTGAGTACCTACTCAGACCTGGCTGCAGCTTGAGTATGCTAGGACTGAGCTTTCCCCCTTTCCGTGTGTCAGGGACTTGTAGTGAGGGCCACTGCTTCCTTAGTGCTTTGCCTGTCCTCTCCTCACCCGCTGGCTGCCCTCTTACCTCTCTCCAGGAATCCTCCAGAATTTCCTCATACAAAGGGGCCCCTTTGGTGTGCCGGCCCTCCACAGTGGCTGCTGGTTTTCTGCCTGCTGAGGCACTCCACATTGCGGGCCTCCTCCAAGCCTGCTATGTCTCCAGCTGTGCTATCAACATTGATAGAGATGATTTTGCATACCCAGGTGGTGCTGCCAGACCCTCTTCCATACACTGCAGACCTCTCATATTCTCTGGGTGCCATCTCCCAGAGCACTCCATGGCTCCTGGATAGTGAGTGCTTTTTTCTCTTCTACGCTCCAACGGCCTGGATATCTCTAGCAAAATGATACCTGTGACTGTCATTGCCACCACTCATATTTGATATTCTGCTGTATGCTATTATATCTGCTATCCAGTGTTCCACCCTTACTTCTCCAGGTACCACCATGCCTCCTAAAAATGGCAGAAGGTCTACCCCTGCCCCCCGATCCAGTTCCCCACTCACACAGTAACAGTGGCCTTCAAGCAATCAAGGGCATCCCCAGTAAAATTTTCCACTCCAGCATCCACCTTTACTCTGTGCCCAATCCTCTCGGAGGGACCAAATATAATCCGCACGCTGCACCAGATGCACCAAGCCTTTTGGGTAGACCTCACTGCGGATCCACAAACCTCTGTTCAACAGATCAAGGGCCTGTAGGACCACTCCAACCATCTAGAAAATAAAGTGCAGGAGTTGGTGGCTTCCTAATACGATCTTATTACATCTCATAACAGTCCTGCTGAAGCTCTCTGTAGTTAAGGGTAAGCTTGCAGATCTGGAAGACAGGTCCCGGAGAAACAATGTTAAAATCAGAGAAATCCTCACTCCGTGTGTAATGATGTCCTCCAAAACTGCGCTGTTACCCTCTTCCGGAAGCTACTCCACTCTGCGGATGATCGCCACTTGCTCATAGACTGGATTCACTGGAACCTAGATCTGCTTCTGGAAATTCACCCTATGATACCTTCCTCCAGGTTCACTTCTTCTATGTTAAGGAAGACATTCTCAGAGTTACCCAACAGGCTGCAGGTCCGGAAGTCATGGGCAATCTCCAACTTTTCCCAGACCTCTCGAATCATACGATCAACAAATGGCACTCTTTCCATCCCATCACTGTGGCACTCAGGGCACAGGATATCCAGTACAACTGGAGTTTTTCAGTCAAGCTCCATGTTCACAAAGACAGGAATACCTATGTAATCTCATCTCTGGAGGGTGGTGTCAAACTTCTGAAGGAATGGCGAATCCTGGTTTCTGTTTTACGTGATATAGGCCTTAGTCCTTTACTGCATTAGTACCGGTTAGTCTTATTGGGCTTCTTATTATAGTCTACTATGTTCTGATCAGTTTTTTACTATACTGCCCATTTTGATGCCTTATTTTTTACATTAACATATGGGGTCAAATGTAATAGGGTGAGAGCTTAGAAAATTTGAGAGTTTAGCAGTAATCTCTCACACTTTTTAAACTCGGCCAATGTAAAGAGTCCGAGAACAGGCAAACTCGCATGTTTTTAGACTCAAAAAACTCTCAAGATTTAAACTCTCATACAAGTTTGTTTTCCCATTTTGAAGATAAAACTCGACCAATGTGAGAGTATACTGCTAAACTCTCACATGTACTAAACTCTCACCCTATTACATTTGGGACATGTGCTGTTTCGAGCTATATATGTCACAATGTTTATGTCTAGTTCTTTTCGCTTTCTATGTCAAAGCTTTTTTGTTCCTATGTTTTGCTATATATTTGCTCTCATGGGTGGGGATAACTGCAGCCTATCCCGTTAACCATTTTACCGTATTTTGTCCCTACAACAACTTCTGTAGCCCAGTGCTAATTTGTTTTTAACCTCCTTTCTAAATCTTATCTCCTCCTCTTCCTTTTTGGAGACTAGCTCCCCCAAGATTTTCCAGTGTACGGCATGGGGTTGTTCCCTCTCCCTAGCTCCCTATGGTTTAAGTACTTACATTTAATCTAAAGGGCTTAACTCCCCCCACAAGATAAGGTTGGTCCTATCCACTTTCCAACACCATAAAGCTAACAACACTCCTGGAGACACATTTTTCTCTTTTAGTCTTTTTTCATCCCTGAGTAACCCGAGTGCGCTTATTTCCCCACTCCTAGGGATTCCCTCTTACTGCATAGAGGACGGGTAACGCTGCCTCTACCAGGCTCCTACACCAACACCTGGAACCACAGAGGTTCATATTATAGACACCTGGAGCCGCCTACTTCTGGTCCGTGACTAAGGACCAGTCTGCACAGAATAGCTGGCAGAGGGTTTCAGCTTGGAGACACTGGGATCAATTCAGAACAGCAATACAAAGTAGTGGTTGCTCATAATCAACCTAATAGTTTTTGACAGGTGCTTGTAAAGGGAGGGGTTTACTCTAAGCTAGAAAAAAAGAAAAGAAAAAAAATATTCCCTCCAGCACACTGCAAAAAATCCAGCAAAAAGATTTGAATGCTACATGTTAATAGAAATTCAGAGATCTTTATTGCATATATTTGCAAATACATGGCTAAGTGCCAGGCTTCTCTGTTTCGGCATCCCTAACGCTACATCATAATAGCACAATTTTTTTATTATCTAGCTCAATTCAGAACAGTCAGAGAACGGAATAGCATTTTACACTATTCTGGTGGTCACAGGATGCAAGCAGATGCAGGCGTCTTGAAACACATAGATGTTTATTTCTCCACAGCATACAAGATGTTATAGAAGTCTACTCCTCTTACACACTATAGAGCCATATCAGCCCTTTTCTATAGTAAGAAGACACAATACAGCAGAATGTAATCCTGCCCCTAGATCTAAAGGACTAGTACACAAATCAGATAACTTTCACAAAATGTAAATTCAACTCACATTTCAACTGAATTCTTATTTTCATATATCTATGATCCAAACCAGTTTGGCTTAAACACAATTTAGCACATGACTGTCCCTTTCCTTAACACCTTCTTAGAAAACTCCACAATGCAGGAATACCCCCCTGGAGTACACTGACTGTAAACAAAGGCTTGGTCATTTAACACTAGGGGCAACATGTAATAGGGTCTGAGGTTGTAAAATGTGCGAGTATGGAGCTTCAATGGAGGGAAAGTCTATGGTGGGAACAGCTACATTGTAGCCTATGATGGGAACCGCAAGGTTAATAGTGGTGAACCATGCCCTTTTAGCTCCTGAGGTGGTGCCTGTCTCCCCCAGACCTTCAGGTAATCTACGAGGGTGAGTCAAAAATTATCCTCACTCTGGCTGTAGAATTTATTTTAATCAACTTTCAGAAAATACGCTATTTTTCAACATAATCTCGCTGCTTTTCAATACACTTTGTCCATCTGTCAATAAGCTTTCGTATTCCCTCATTAAAAAATGTTTTAGGCTGAGCTGCGAGCCACGAATGCACTGCTGTCTTCTGTCATGGATTATTGCATAGGCAGAGCCATGCCCGATTTACAAATGATTTGCAACATAATCCACTGCCACTCGTCTATCCAACAGAATCAGTTCACACGCATGCTCAATGTTCTCATCAGTCGTGGACGTGCGTTTGGCTTCTTCATGGCTGACACTTGTGCAACCTTCTTTGAACTTCTCTATCCAGTCATACACACTTCTTCATGACAAAACACTTTCTCCATACTGTGCAAAGTCTTCGATAGATATTGGCACCAGACACACCCTCAGACCACAAAAAAAATTAATCACTGCACGCTGCTCTTCTCTCGTGCAAATCACAAGTGGGGCAGCCATTTTCTCTTGCACTACAGTCACAAATGAACTGACATAACATGCTCAAACCTGCACAGCAGTGACTGGGGAGACCGCGACTTAGTATGGAAAGACACTGCGGCCAAAATAAGTTTCAATATAACTGAAGTCCAGATCATTTTTGACTCCCCCTCGTATACATCTTACTTCATTTGCTATGTCAAGGTGAACCACACTGAAATGCTTATCAAACTATTGAATAGACTTTACTTAGCTCCCACCAAACCATTCTGAAAGTGTTTTGGGTCTGCCCTGTCCTGAGCCCCTTCTGTGGGGGAGGTATACGCTCTTATACTCTTTGCCCTAACCCAGTACTGGCCTTACTTTATTGGCAACCCCTTTCATTTCAGACCACTATGTACTTGGGAATTTTTTTTTATATCAGCCGCCCTGGCACTATTGCCTAGAATTGAAAACCAACATCCTCCCTCTTATTTGTTAGTTCATTTAGAAAATTCAGGGCATGAGGTGTAGGCAACGCCAATATTTGTGCAGTTGAGCATTGCGCATGTGTATGAGTCGCACTGCAAATGCGCCAAGCTTGAATAACGACGGTGATCTCAATGTGGATTTGGATACAGACTGATCAACAGTCATGGACCATTTGTGGGAGGTAACAAGGTGTGGCAAGTCAAACGCTGGAGTGTCATGACAAGTTTGGGGATGTGTCTCAGGCTGCGACTGCCTAAGCGGTTTACTTCCGACGACATTCTGAGCATCTATAAGGTCGCTCAGATGATCAATAGTGAGACCAATGGTGCGTCTTTGTACACAAGCGGCAGATTAGATGCAGCCAGTGGGTGTCTCTGTACAAATCCCGATGGCTGCAACATTAGCATACTTATGCAAGACCGCTGCATACAGAATCGCAACCATGACAGGATTTGCATACTCCTCTGAATTAGGCCCTCAGGACCACATTGAAATGGAAACCCTGGAGGTTCCATATTCCACTAATCCCTCTTCCCCTATTGTGAAGGGGTATCCTTGCCATCTATATGTCACAGAGGGCAAAGGAGCCCCCTCACCACGTCCCAATATGAGCTGCCTCCCTCCTCCATTTAATCTGAATGAATTCCCAGCTGGCTGGCTCGACTCATAATATACTGTTGTTGATTTCCATGTGCATTCGCTTGTACCATGTTTTGGTTTTATGTCTCTGTGCCTGTCTTTTTCCAATTTTTATACTTTGGAATGTCTTGTGTCCACCCCTACCCTTCTTCCCTTTTTTTCTTTTCTGTTATCACGTTTTGAAAATTCAATAAAAACTTAATGTGGAAAAAAAAATCAGCCTGGATATCAGGATTTTGCAAGCTAAAATATTATTAACCAATTAACAAAGCTTAAGTTGTATTTGATTTATTTGATGAAGAAATGTGTTGCTTTTAAAACCTAACCTGATGGTATGTCTTAAGAACTGGATGCCGGCACCCTGGTGATAAGACAGATGAATGTCAGCCAGAAAACCGCATATTTGTTTCAGCACCAGCACTCTGGACAGTTCCCAGCTGGGTACTGTTACTACAATGCAGAGGAATTAGCCTGTATTATTAGACTTCAAGTGTAGCTAATACCAATTAAGAAACATTTCATCACTTTTGGAGAGCTCACTATAATCCCATGTTCTACAAGACTATATTAATTTATTAAATGTACTTCCTAATCTGTAATAACACAAGCTACTCTAAACTGAAATCTATTTTCTAATCCCCTGAAAATGACCTACCATAGTGTGTGCAGTTTCTTAACTGTCCAGCAGTCCTGCGATGGTGTTGAGGGCAAAGACCTGCAGTTCTCAAAGCAACTGCAAGATGGCTGCAACAATCTGACTATGTAACTTACTGCTAAATATTTTACATGATGCACATTGTACTACAGCGCCATCAGGGGTCAGCTGGGGAGCTGCAGTATTCCTCGAATTCCTCAAAAGACAAAGGGCCAAATGTAATAGGGTGAGAGTTTAGAAAATGTGAGAGTTTAGCAGTAAACTCTCACATTGGTTGAGTTTTATCTTCAAAATGGGAAAACATCTGAATGAGATTTTAAATCGTGAGAGTTTTTTAAGTCTAAAAAAACATGCAAGTTCGCTCTATTACATTGGCAAAGTTTAAAAAGTGTCAGAAACTCTCACTTTTCTAAACTCTCACCCTATTACATTTGGCCCAAAGTCTCATTTTCTGCCGATTATGTTGGTTCTACTGTGCTTATTTACACAATAATATTTTTTTATGTGCATGTTGACCTTGTATTGTGTGGGGCACCATACAATGAGAGATAGAAGAACACTAGAATACATTAGCTTAAACCAATTTTTCCTTTGAATATAATATTATTCTGCATTTTAATATTATCAGTGGTCTCACCAGGGCTTTTTCATGGGTGCACAGCCTGATAATTTGCCCACACCGTACACCTGCTGGCACCAGTCACCGGCTGGCCTAACTTACACAAGAGTATGCTGGTGCCGTCCAGCAGAGGGCAGTGAGCAGCTTGAGCAACCGTGAACAATGGAAATGCCCACTGCATGGAGCCACCCCTGCCAGAGGAAGGATCCCAGCCAGGCCTCCCCCCTATAAGTCCACTTTGCTTCGACCCTGGCCTAGCTTGCATTGGAGGAAAGCAATGCATACACAGAGGCTCCCCCTCTCCTATTGTAGCCCGACAAACAGGAAGTTAGATGTCGGGGGAGGGTGCTAGTTGTGCTGCTGCTTACCTCCTGTAATTAGTAATAATAATAATAATAATGTTGCCTATTTCTTCATACTAAGGTGTTGGGTGGTTTTAAAAAAAAATATTTTACTTGTATGTACCTTTATCAAACACACCTTATATATCATACTTCCTGTTTTGTAATAAGTTATATCATGTGTTATCCTTTAAAGCAATTATCTAAAGCACTGAGATGAGTTTTAATTGGCCAGGTCATGCTGGAGCTTGTAGTTCTACAATAGCCAGAAAGCCTGCTTACCTCTGCAATACAATATTCTCAAGTATGAAGTGTATTATACGAAGACAATTATCCAATCCTATGCAGATAGAAATAGACCGATAGCCTCTGCTTGGCTTTGACTTGTAGTTCTATATCATATAGATTCACTGGCTGCCTACTTCATGATAGCATATTCTAAGTGAGGAAAATGTCAGTAATTCATTTATGGAGTAAAATAGGACAGTTCAATTTGAAATCAGAAGCTAACTGTTCCTCGACTATTAGGTTTTACATATAGAAGGCCCATCTATCCCACATTATGATATCAGTGACCATTTGTTTATTTTCATATTTCTGACAATCATTGTCAGCATTAGGCTGCATATAACCTCATCCTATTGGCAATACATCGGTATATACATTTAGGCCATACTTGCCAACTCTCCCTGACTATCAGGGAGACTCCTTGAAATAGCAGCAATCTCCCTGACTGCCTGAAAAGTCTAGGGGGCAAATTTATTAAAGTGAGAGTCTTTAGAAGTGAGTTTTAGAAGAGATGTTGCCCATAGCAACCAATCAGATTCTAGCTATTATCTTCTGGAAGGTGCTAGTTACATGTTAAGTAGAATCTGATTGGTTGCTATGGGCAACATCTCTTCTAAAACTCACTTCTAAAATCTCTCACTTTAGTAAATTTACCCCTAGCAATCTCCCCGATTGCAGCTTACCCCCAATATGAAGCTGTTATAAAAAACAAAACAAAACACAGATACATACATTCAAATGGGATAATTAGTATCATTCCCCTGCATTGGTAATACTACCTAAGGCTACATGACTTTTCTGAAAAGTGTCAGTGTGTTTTCATCAACAAGCAGATCTTACTAACTGATTGGGGCTCATTTACATTTGGATGTAAGTCAGTTTAGGACACGCCCCCCAAATGTAGCAGGACACACCCACTTTACCGCCGTGCTCATAGGTGCTGCTTTCACAATCTTGCAGAAATACTTTTTCAATAGTAGGCAATTATGATGTAGACAAACTTGCATTGATGCAATTAATAAACACTTACTAGATCTTTAAAGTTACAGTGATGCTTATAGAAAAAGTACAAAGACACAACAATATTATTATATTACATTTTATTACTTTATGATATTGTGTCGCATTCTAATGTGAAAGCACACAGGACTGCCCCTAAATGTTAATCTATATATCCACATTCTGCTACAGACACAGAACACCAGTGCTCTACAGCCCATATTGTCTGGAAAATGTACCATTAACTCTTTCTATATGAAAAGACACAGGAATAGTACAATGACGGTCATGTTGAAGTAACACACAATACTGTGTAATTGTTCTCTTATCCAGAAACCCATTAATCCAGAAAGCTATGAACAGCAAACAGGAATAAAAATTGTTCCTATTCAGCGACAATGTCAAATGCACAGACATGATCACCGAGTGGCTCTACCCACTGTCACTATAAGGACTGGAGCTCTGCTAACCAATGAGATGAGGAATACTGCGGGCAGTGTAGGGAAAGGGAAGGCTGCACCTTTAAATAAAATTCAGCATAATTTAGGCATTGTTCTCCAAATTATAGGGGAGGTATATATGAAAAACCCAAATCCCAAGCTGTCTGCATATGATAATACATACCAGTACACATATACACAAACAATACTTATCATATAGAACCATTTACAGTAAAACAATATTTGAAGCATTTAGCAAAACTGTCATTCAGAAAACTCTATTACAAATCACGAAAGATGTCAGCGATCTCTCCAGCCCTGCCATATAAAGCTGGCCATACACTATACAATTTTCTGTCAGATATCTGTGCAATCTGGCTGGTAGGAATGAAAACCTGGTAATGTATGGGAGCCAATGACAGTCGATCATATGGTTTTAAACACTGAAAAAAGGACAAACAAAATATTCAAATTGGTTACATGTGTGTGTTTTAACCAATTTGTCTAAACAACCATTTTTGCCTATTTTCCAGTGTTTGTGAGCAAATGGGCGATTGTCATTTGCTCCCATACATTACCAGGTTTTCATTCCCACCAGCCAGATATCTGACAGATAATTGTATAGTGGATGCCCAGCTTAATGAATGATTCCAATTAGCAGAAATAAAAATAAGTTATAAAATAAATTTTGTTTTATTTCTTTTTTTTATTATAGAGAATCACATTCTATTGTTACTTAAGAGAACATTTTCCACTAATGTCTTACAGCAGTCCTACCAACATTAATGGAGGAACTAACAGCATAAACTACATATTCGCTATTCATGGCTAAAATATACATGAAAATATCAGGTTTCCTAGATTTAAGCTGACACTAATACAGTGAGTATTGTTTTTCCAGTGATCAATGTTGGCTTCCTCTTGTATTATTACATCAATGCCTATATCTATTTTTTTGCTGACCTGTGCACGAAACACTGGCCCTGATTCAGAGCCGGACGCTCTGACAGAGCGCTCGCTCTGAATCAGGGCCGTCCTTCTGAATTTTTAGAGCGGCCTCGTGGCCGCTCATATAGCTGTGGGCGACCACCCACAGCTATAGCGAGCGGCCAGGAAGATGGTCGCGATGGTCAAGACCATCGTGACCATCGGGCTTGCGACGAGACCCTTGTGGTAGGGTCTCGTTGCCACAAGCCCTGGAGTGCTTTCGGCTCTATCAGAGCCGAAAGCACTCCCACTGACATCACTTGTGATGTCAGTGGGGCAGGCCCCAGACGGTAGGCGTTCCCATGGGAACGCCTCCGTCTGGCCAGCCACACCCCCGACACGCCCACCAAAGGGACATGCTGTCACTCACCAGCGACAGCATGCCCCCTTTGTAGCGAGACCCATAGCGACGGCTTGCCCGTCGCTATCCGAGTCTCGCACATGCGCACGATGGAACCGGCACCGTCGTGCGCATGTACACTGGGCCAACATCGACCCACTTGCGAGCGTTCAGCGCTCGCGAGCGGGTCTGAATTAGGCCCACTGTGTATACAAACTTACACACAATATCAGTGACATTGCAAATAGCCTTTCA
Organism: Taudactylus pleione; assembly: GCA_031769625.1. Lineage (NCBI taxonomy): Eukaryota > Metazoa > Chordata > Amphibia > Anura > Myobatrachidae > Taudactylus > Taudactylus pleione. The sequence goes on from JAUIMM010000422.1 coordinate 2,364,683, forward strand.
CACTAATCAATTTTGAGCCCCTCTCCACTCCCAGTCTTTTGGTTGCCAATACAGTGTTTCATCAAGATAGATCTATTTTCATAAGAACTAAATGAGTGATATTTTGGTTGGAAAATGGGACAGGGGGATTTGTGTCCTAAAATATTGCAGTCTTTCCAAAATGGCGTCAATTAGGAGCTATAATAAAGTCAAATGGGTGGTTGAACAGAGTAATGACAGTTGCGGATCTGGCAGGGGGTAGTGTAGTACGATTGCCCCACTGCTAAAAAACAAAACAAAACAGTAAGTAGCCAGTGACTGTATTGTTAAATAGGAGGTGCATTTAAAATGCAGCTTAGTAATTCATTGGTAGGCGAGACCCAATCACAAACCTGCTGCCGTCAACATCTGAATAAACAGAACCTAAGGCCATATGCTTGAACAATATTCGGAGAAGATCCCAGCTCCCTCCAGCCCCAGCGTAGAAATGCATTATGAGGGCCTTTGTGCTGTGAAGTGACAGATACTCAGGTAATTGTCCTTTCTCCTTCTGCTGTCAGTGGATCAAGCTGTGGAATCTTGGATGTAAGCTGTAACTGGAGGAGGGCGTCCTGCATTTGCCTTGGAGATTAGCCTTGGGGTTATACTGTGTTTTGTGGATTTGATCATGTGGGGCTGTAGACATGGTTAAACTTATATTGTGCTTGGTTTTTCTTTTGTTTATACATTACAAACCCAATGTACTGTGATAGATATTGTTGAAACAAACTCAATAACTACAATAACACGAGTGAGGTTTATATGCGCATATATTGTCTGCAGGGTCCCACGGACGGAGGAGGAGATGCAGAACAAAGTGTATATCCTACGTGGGGGATACAGCAAAGGATATCCATAGATACACAAATCAATGTATTTAACTATCTATCTTCCGAGCCCAATATAATTGGTAAACTGCTCCCCCTCCCCAAACAAAAAGTCTGAATCCACTTGTGGGGTGTAGAAGTGCTCGTCGCAGAGAGTTCCATATTCTTTAAAAGCTCCCTTGAGGCACCTTGAGCAGTTCCTTAGATCACACTATTCTAACATTGTCCCTGACTGCAGGTTACACAAACATAGAATTATAACATAGATGAACCTGTACTACTAGCAACTGTACTAATACTACTATTACCAAAAGAGCCATTGATATGTGGAGATATCTGATCTCTAACACATAATAAATAAAGTAGTAACTTATCATTCATATCACAGTATTCTCTATAGAGATCAGAATGTTATTTATATAAAATACGACATTATTTTTCTGAGCCATCAAGTTTAAGACTCAGCAATCCAATCCAGAATCGCTTCCCTTGGAAAGGATGCGAACGTTTCCCCTCTTTTTCCTTCATGTTAGATTTTTGCATTGATAATTTGTTTCTGCATGTATCTGGGTGACTGGTTATAAGTACCCTTAGAATGTAAGCTCCTATGAGCAGGGCCCTCTACCCTCTTGTGCTTCTCCTTACTCTACCTTCATCTACTTCTTACTCTCTACCAAGGCACCTAACACTTGGTTGCTTTGCATTGTTGCTTATCTGGGTGTTATGGTTGCGAATGTAGCAATGTATAGTATCCATGTCCTGTAATGTATTGTATTGTATTGTACTGTACTGTACGTCACTGTAAATAAATCTGTTTATGTACTTTGTAAGGTGCTGCGGAACACTTGTGGCGCCATATAAATAAACGATAATAATAATAATACTGTAGGGCAAGATCTATCAACTATGTGGTTGAGACAGTTATGATTATTTAAGAAAGATTTGGAAGAATCAGACAAAAATAAGGGAGTTTTATCAAAGCTTGCAGAGATAAAGTCCCAACTAATCAGCTTCTGTCATTTTTTAAACACAGCCTGTAATGAGTTAGGAGCTGATTGGTTGGTACTTAGGGCCTGATTCAGAGCCGCTCGCACGATGTGTATGCAAATTGCATAGGCAGTGCTATCGCACAGCAATGCATTAGCACACCCAGTATTTCTTAGAGAGCGATCACATAGAGTATGCAGACACCCACCAACCTGTTTTAAGACGACCACTTGTGCACATCATGTCCAGGAAGTGTATGCAACCATCGGTACATCGGATGCTATCACAATGCTTGAGGTTGACCATACCCTGCCGCAAGCACTGTGAGCTCTTCAGTGTAAAAACAAGCCAGGTGATGTGTACTATGATGCTGTCTTATTATTATGCATACCTCTAAAACGCCGTTGAGATGCTCAAGCATGCCTGCGTTTGACCTCCACTCTCCCGTTTTTAATGGCCAGCCCCTGTTACTACCTACAAACGGCTTCTCCTGTCACTCACTCTGCTGGGCTGTCTATGTGCAGCGAGCAGGTGCATTGTGAACGTTCGCTAAGGTATGCGCACTGCGATGCATACACATGCGCACAATGCATACACACTGCATACCATCGGCAGCAGCGAGCGTAGGCATCTTAGCGAGCGGGTCTGAATCAGGCCCTTAATCTCCAAACTTTGGTAAATCTCCCCCAAAATTTTAAATAATTAAAAATTATTTTCAGGACGATATATTGAAGGAATACAATGTTTTTTTTTTCCCTAGAGAAGGAATTACTTCAGACAGCATTTACACCCTAAATGTACATATATATTGTATTCTGACTGATGTACCTAATGCAACTAACAGATTCAACAGAATGGTTTGCTAGATGGACAGTACACCTTTGCTGTCAGGTCACAATAGGCTTGGTTTTCTTTTCATTCATTTTTAAGTTATTGATTGGATACATATTGTACTCATCTGTAAATCAGATATATTTGTGTGTGTGTCACATAACTACAGTTAATATAGTGCGAGTTTAGATCTATTATTAGAATATCCACAGTAACTTCTTCTCTGTATTCACTTGGGTTTATGATCTGCATGCACAGTTTGAATCCTTTAATTACCCAGGACTCTACTAGGCAACATTATTACCTCTATAGAGAATACCATGATTTGAGTGGTCTGGTACGAAATGTCATTAGTGACAAGGTCAACATTGAAAATGCCGACAGGTACAAAATGTCAGTGAAAATGTCAACGATCAAAATGTCGACACCAGAATGTTGATTAAATGTCAACATTGAAAATGCCGTCAGTGAAAATGTCAACACTGGGATATTGACAGGTACAAAAAGGTCAGCCATCAAATTGTCAACAGTTGATTAGTATGTTAGTATTTGTTGCTAATATCTGTAGTCTAATTGTAAAGCAGGTGGGTGGTAAACCTGGGGTGATACAATGGCTGCATGCTGCCATGGCAACCCAGAACCCTTATATTCTGTACCAGGTCCCTTCATAACGAGTTAGCTTATAAAACATGCTTGTTAAATGCAATGAAGAACAGAATTATAAGCGATGTTCTGTAAAAATGTTAGTACGTCAACAATGTCTTTCAGTGCTATACAAGTCTGTAAGGCTTGTTCTCTTGCTTGAATTTTTATTCTCTCGATTTTGGACATTGTGATTTGCTGCTCTTGGATGACTGAATTAATTAGGTTATACACTCCGAAATTCTCCTGCCCCAGGATATTATTCCAGCGTCTGTGCCATCCTTCAAGTTCATTTTGTATGCCAGGAATTCCAAGGTCATGATTATCACTCAACGACCACATAGTAGGTGGGTAAAGAGGAGGGGCTCTTGTTGGCTGGCTCTGCCTATTTTGACGAAGTCTTCCGGTGACAAAATATTCTTCAAAATAGGTAACGACCGGGGCTGCTTTTTCTGGTAGAACCTTTTTTACTTCTTCAAAAGCAGCGGGGATATCACCTGCTGGAAGAAATGCCAGGGCTTGCAGGAGCCTCAGTTTTAATGCAAATTCACTGTTTTCACCATATTCAGTTTCTAATCCAAAGGACTGAATACTGTTCCAAATATTTTTTCCAAAATGAAAGAGAGAACATTTATGGGTACTCTTTTCAAACTCCCCTTTTACAGCATTAATGGCGGCCATCTCAAAATCAGTCAGAATATACTGTGGCGCTAACTCAATATTATAGTCAGCTGCGTAATCTTGCAGATCCTGCAAAAATCTGGTGTAGCACTCTTCGCTCTTGCTGGAAAGCAGGCCATACACTAAAGGAACAAATGTTTGCGTTGCCACGTTCGTTCCAACCATAGCATGAATTGTACAGACATGTCTAAATAGCGTTGGACAACTTGTGAATGGCCCATCCATAATCCAATAAGGCGCTTGCTGGAGTTTGCGCAAATTATCTTCTGTTGAAAACAAAAGAATCCTTTCATGGCCAAACTTGTCGTCTCTTCCAAGGAACTTTACGCCATTTATTTCTCTTAAATTAACAGGCACATTGATTTCATGTAAGGTTGCAGGCGGTGCAGTCTTGACTTCTCTTCGGATCCTCTTGACAACTTGTCTTAATGCATCTCTGCTAGGCATATATATTGCACTTGTTGTAGGCATGGATGCTGTAACAGCCTGTATAATTTGAGCAGGAGACTCCGCCGTATTTTTGGCAAGATTTTTAATTAGCGCCCTTGCATCCGCTACATCACTTTTCTCCATTCTTGGTACATGGTTGTGCATTTTTTCTGAGCGTAATTTATGTTCTCCTCCAATAAACGTCGTACAAACGAAACCAAGACACTGTCCACTATTTCTTTCAGTACAATGCCAGTACCAGATATCTCCTCTTTGTTTGTTCTTGGAAAACAAATAGCCTTTTGAATAAAGTAACATATTTCCTTTGTGAGATGGGACTAGACGACAAACCTCTTCAGCCATCATGATAATCTTAAACGGAGGCAGCTCTAGGATTTGCGTGGCCCTAGGTGAAAAATTAAAAAGGGGCCCCATAAAACAATGTCACACTACAAAAAAAAAACTAATTTTGAGTTTTAGCACTAAAAAAAAAAATCACAGAACAGACAGATATTGGATAGATGGATTGATAGATAAGAAGTAGATAGACTGTGATAATTGGATAGATAGATAGATAGATAGATAGATAGATAGATAGATAGATAGATAGATAGATAGATAGATAGATAGATAGATAGATAGATATGAGATACATGGATATGATATGAGATAGATATAATATAGACAGATTTGAAATAGACAGATCTATATGTGTTCCACTTTCACAGTTCTAAGATTGTGTTATCAATTGTGTCCTAGAGGTGAATCGTCACCCCTCTAAGAACAAACAGGGAGAGACAGAATGGCATTGTAGCTCAACCAATAGCAATGTGACATTGCCTGGATGACCACACGCAATGGGCAGCAATTGGCTGTGCTGAGCTGCAGAACGTCTTCCGTCTACCTGTAATCTATTCTATGTCCCCATCTTAGAGGCGGACACCAGAGCAGCTCTCAAACTAATAATGTCCCTGTGCGGGTGGCTTCAGACTTTTTGACTGTTGACATTTCACCTGTTGACACTTTGACCAGTACAGGATTTCAGTACTAGGCATAGGCGTGCGCAAGGGACGTGTGCCTCTTTTTAAATTCAAGATGGCCTATATGAAAGCACTCTATCCGTGCAAAGCAGTTTCACATCAGCCATCTTGGATGCAATATGTGGCTGCCTCTTTCCCGGGAGTCGGCTAGGGTTACCACCTTTCTGGCATTACTACGGGATGACCAGAAATCAGGACATCTGTCCAGAGCAGGTAATCTCGGATGGGAAGTGTCCAGAAGTGTTCCTATCTGGTCCCATCCCGCTGACCGCTTCGACTGCTACCACTGAGCTGACTGTTTCTTCTCTGGCCACGTACACTGTCTGCAGTGAGTCTACTCTACTACTTCCTGGCTGCAGTCTCCATAGACATTACCTATGAATAATGGGCCTCTATTGCAGCCTATGGATCTCTTTCTGTATTCTGGTAACATCAGAGACAACCCCTTAATCCTATGAATGAGATACTGCATTATGCAGTGCACAAAGACTGGAACTGCATCCACAGGCAGCAACTACAGTAGGTAATTACAGTATTTTAGTTGAAATTAGTAAAGGGGTAGTCAAGTTATAGCATTTAGGGCATTTGCATGGGGAAAATATCAAACCAGAAAGTAGTGGCATATTTATGTGTGAATGATGCAGATAATAGGCTGTAGCACTGCTTATTCAGCAGTTAGCAAATGAGCCTTAATGCACTGATGCACGGTCAGGTGAGGCAGAGCCTCTCCTGTCATACTGCACTATACTCCAGAGTTTTGACTATAAAAATAAGACAAATCTAAAGAAAATATTATAAATATCTTCTTTGTATTATTCTAATAATTTTTATAGTCAAAACTCTGGTGTAAAAAGTGTATGGCAATGAGGCACTGCCTCCCCTGTCTACCTTTTTCACACATTCCTGATAAAAACGCACCAAATCTCCAGCACTATATACTGCTGCACCTTTGTATAATGCCCACATAAACCCTCGAGTGCATATATGTATCTGTAAATCTGGCTTTGATACTAGCCAGTGCCTCCCCAGCCATTTAGTTCACCGCACGCCTTAATGTGGGATCAATTTTAAAAGGAAGCATTGATGAAACACCAGTTAATAAATACAAGACAAGATAGCTAAAAGTGCTAGGGGATAAAATACACCATTGCTGTAAAAACAACGAGTCTTTCTACTTTACGTATTATTGTCTACAGGACACAGCCGATACTCTCATTGGATGGATGGATGCCCTGACACATTAGCAGAACTGTCACGTCTGCTGACACACTGTAAACGTTAGTAGGGAGCACTGACAATGGATTTTGCTGTAGTTTTATCTGAGGGTGGACTTATTATATTGTATTATTTCATGATCATCATTCTAAAGTCTTATGCTTAAATGCTTCAATTTATTTAGACAAATACAAATAGTGAAGTTGATGTTTATGTATGAATTTTTTTCAAAATTAAAGTTTTAATGGGGTAAAATATGGTTGTCTTTTGAATCCATCCCAGCAAGCATTGTCATATTTAGAAGGGATGTATTCAGCATCCCGACACTCAGGTTTCAGACGGTCAGAATACCGGCTCCGGAATCCCAATGGGCATCAGAATACAGCTCCAGAATCTTGAAGTTCGGAATCCTGACAGTAAGTATTAGGCTTAGGGGTTAGGTTTATGGTTAGGCACTAGGGTGAGGGTTAGGTTTAGGCTGCTGGAGGGGATGGTTAGGCTGGGGGAAGGGACGGTTAGGGTTAGCCTGTGGGAGGGATGAGTTAGGGTTAGAATACTCACCAACATGCGTTAGAATCTTGACCGTAGGGATAGAATTTCAATTACATTTAGGAGGTGGAAAATGTTGAACCACAATAATTAAATCATCATTTTAAATGTACAATCAGAAAATGTTTGCCTGTGAAAGTTAATTTGTGGAATTATTTGTTTGTTAATGTCTAATGTCTATCAGTTGTGTTATGACATTCTAGAGTGAGTCTAACATAGCCCTACTTGGTAGAAAGCAATCTTTTCTGGTTGTAGTAGTCCATAATAACTCAACTTAGCAATGATAAATGACAGGTTATCATTGCTATAAGAATTAAGATCAGCCAATCAGGAATATTGCTACAACTGAGAAAGTTGTGTCAAATGCAGCAGCAAAAATCATAAAGGTCTTTGATGAAACTGGCTCACATGAGAGACACCACAGGAAAAGCAGTCCAAGAATTACCCGAGCTGCACGGGATATTACAGTCACTGGCCTTAGAAGTTGGCTGAGATTAAAGAGGCCAAATAAATGCTTCATTGGGTTAACCGGCAGCCACATCTGACTTTTCTGAGGAGTCTGTGGGAATCAGGTCTTCTTGGTAGAATTGCTGCAAATACACCATTACTGAAGGAGACAAATAAGAAGAGGAGACTTTTGGGTCAAGTAATGCAGCCTGTGTACATCAGACCATTGGAAATCTGTACTTTTGTTTGATGAGTCCAAAATTGAGATGTTTGTTTCCACACACTATGTCTTCGTGGGCCGCACAGAAGGTGAGGTGTCTGGTTCCCACCATTACTTATGGGAAGGAGGTGCTGTGCTATGGGTGTACTTTGCTGGTGGTACTGTTGGTGATTTATTTAGAGTTGAAGGCACACTTAACAAACATGGCTGCCATAGCATTAAGCAAGCAACATGCCAACCGATCTGTCTTGTATTTAGCTGAGCTGTCATTCTCTTTCCAACAGGACAACAACCAAAATCAGGCTGTGTAAGAACTACTTGACAAAGAAGGAGAGCGATTGAGTGCTGCATCACATGATCTGGCCCCTGACCTAAACCCTATAGAGATGGCTTGGGATGAGTTGGCAAATCCTTGTTGCACTGCAGGTGGGGAAGATTTAAAATGTACAGAAATATTTAGGGGTCTATTTACTAAGCAGTGTTAGGAGAAGTGAAAAGTGATAAGGTACCAGCCAATCAGCTCCTAACTGCCATTTCACAGGCTGTGTTTGAAAAATGACAGTTGGGAGCTGATTGGCTGGCACCTTATCACTTTTCACTCTTCACTTCTCCTAACACTGCTTAGTAAATAGACCCGTTAGGCTTGAGAGGGGCATGTCCAAACTCAAATCTAAATTGCAGTGTAAAAATAAAGCTGTCCAGCAATTGTGGGCTGCATGCAAAAGCAGCCAGTATTTACCATGTATGCAAAAAAAAAGTATGTATTTGCCCCCTTTCTTTGAAACATGGTTTGTCAATGTGCAAAGATATATTTTTTCTTCTTTACTCGCAACTCAGAATCAGGTCCACTGTTTCTAGTCCCTGTGCACAATTCCATCTGAGTTATTTCATAGTTTTTACACCTTAACCAAAATTTAAAAATGTGGAAAGCATAATGTAACTATATTCTGTCTATAGAGGATCGCCTGCTATCACAAGTCGGGATGCCGACTCTTATGTTACCGGCGCCATAATACCGACGCCGGTCAGAATCCCGGCTCTGGCATCCCGACAGGGTTGGGGGGAGGGTTAGGTTTATGGGTTAGGCACTAGGGGGAGGGTTAGGTACTAAGGAGGGAGGGTTAGGTTTAGGGTGTGGGGAGGGGGAGGCTAGGTTCAGGCACATGGGGGGGTGGTTGGGGTTAGGCGCCAAAGAGGGAGGGTTATGGTAGGGAGAGGGGTTGGCATACCGACCGACAAGTGTCGGTATGTTAACCCTGTCGGGATCGCGGCGCCGAGATTCTGACCGCCAGGATCCCGACTGTCGGTATTTCATACAGATTCCCTACAAAGACCTAAATCAATTCTAATCATCTTTTAACACTTAAACTACTCGGACTGAGCTCTGAAGAGAGCGCCGATTACCAAAACTGCACTCCCGGAAACTATCACTTTGCTTCTGGGTTTGGACCCGGTGAGAGTACTGCGCATACACAGCCTCGGACTACACATGCATCAGTGGGAGCCAACAGAGAGGGATCTGGAGGAAATCACTCTGAAAAAAAAATGCGTAAGATTAGCCCATAGGCTACAGTGGGCTAACACCATCTAAATTTGACAGTTTAGCATCCCCCATGGGGACTGCTTTTGTGGTCAATAATGGGGAGACTGCGGCAGATATCAGAAATATCTGCTGAGGTCTACTTCTTACTTCGTGGGGAAGTCTGTTTTCGGGGGATCCCTGCAAAAGCTAAGTATCCTTAGAACGTAAGAAGGATTTCCTGCAAAATTACATGAATATGTCCCTATATATAGTGTAACATTTCCTACACCTATGGGAGATTGTTCAGTGACCCTCCTTAGGAACTTGACTAAGAATTGCTAGTTACAACAGCTAGTTACAACTTAGGTTAAAGAAACTTAAGAATTATGATAGCAAATAACAGGCAGTAACCTCATTTATTCCTTCCATATGGCTTAACTGATCTATTCACAAACTGGACCTGTGCAAATATGTCCAGCTGTAATACCTGTAAACTTTTCTTCCACCATTTCTGGAATGGAAACTCTGCCTATTGTCTATACACAGTGGATGCAGCCATTTCCATAGAATCAGTGACTTCACTGAGGAATTTGTAAGGAGATGCAGCCAAGAAGTAGACAGTGACCATGTTGACATCAGAATGTCAACAGTTGTGTCAACATAGCTGAAATGTCGACAGTGACAGAATGTAGACATATGAAAAGTTGACAGTCAAAATGTTGACATTTGCATTAGTTTTAGGTTACCATTGGGGTCTGAGTAACATTAATAAATCAGCGTCGACATTCTGAACATATCGACATGTTCAATGTCGACATACTGTCCATGTCAACATAATATACTAAACCCTTCATAAGTATCACTCACCTGTAGACAGCCACTTGGTGGCAGGATTAACATTGCTGCCTAACAAGTCACTGGGACTAGTGGCATCAGTAAGGGATGAAGTCCCTGCTAAACCTTGGTCTAATGTATAGATCGTATGCAATTGGCAAACGTTCCCATATAAAGCAGAGAAGGCAGTCACTAGAGGAAGCTAGCAAATGAATGGCCTGCTTCAGGAATATTATGCATACTGTTTATCCAGTTTATCTGTCAAGTGCTTTTCATGGATACAGAGGCCTATGCATCAGTCTAGAAGTGATCGCAGCTGCTCAGTAAGTACCTCCATTTGAATTGCTTATTGGTTCCTATCTATCTAAGCTGATCCTTTCACAGAAATATTCCCTGACTCTGCAGTATTAAATTTAGATGCACTTTGCTACAGGCTGACATTCAGTTCTCTTCTGCACGTCACATTACAGAACGAAAGGGCAAACAATTATACTAAAGGACACCAATGTGAGAAAACAGACATTTTGAATTTTGGGGGAAGAAGATTGGTGAGATGTTTAGTAATTCAGGAATCCCAGCAAGCAGCCTGGTGCCTTAAAGTGGATATTTAGGGCCCTCTTGGGAAGCAGTAATGTCAATCAACACACTGCTAAACAGGCAATAAACCATCCCCCAAAACATATACTGTATAGCTCTTTCAATTTCGACACGGAGGTCTTGCAATTTTAAATCATGTCCCAATTGCCTAATATTAAATTTAAGATGTCATCACTGGCCAAAATGTTAATGGTTGTTCCCTAGTAAAGCAAGTGGCTTTTGCTTGAAGAAATCTATTCTATTACAGAGGAATGGGTATGAAATACCTGTGGCTGTGGCTGAATAGCCGCCAATTCAAATCCTGATACCGGAAGCCCAATGAGTGAACATCCCGGCAAGAGCAGGTAAGTACGCTATTCCTCCTCTCTCCCCCCCTAACCCTAACCACCCTGGGTGATGCCCAACTCTAACCTCCCTTCCCGCACTCCAACCCTCCCGGGGGATGGGGGTGCCTAACCCTAACCTCCCCCTCGGTGGTGCCTAACCCCCCTCCCCGCAGCCTTACCCTAACCCTCCCCGTGGGGTTGCCTAACCCCAATTTCCCCCCGGGTCCCTAAACCTAACCACCCCATCCCTGGGTTAACGCTGATACTTACCCAGATCCTTAGTTTGGGATTCCAGCGGTCAGGATGCCGACGCCAGTATCCTGATCCCCTTCGGCATAGCGGTGTTGGCATTTTGCCGGGCGAAGATATGGTGATGGTGTGTTTTTATGAATACCAAGCATTTCACCATGTGTAAGGGTCATAACCTCTGGGAGTACTCTTTCCAGATAACACAAACCTTCGGAACTCGGAGAGAGCCACTTATACGCTTTTCTACCACATATAAAATATGCATCATTGGGGAGAACATAAGAAATAGTAAACCTCATTATCGTCACACACATTTCCCTAGCAAGTGTATATCAGCAGCCGGCATCCCGACCACCGGCATATTAACTACATCCCATTACGGAGATAGTAGATGACTCCCAGGTGTAGATTTTAGGTGTGATCCTTATTATCTTTGGTAACATGAATAATGTCCTGAGCCTGGCAAACATGTGACTAGTGTTATAGCCATTGCAGGACTCTGTCAGAAGAGTTCACGGCAGGGGTCTCCAGGAGAGTCCAGTGAAGACGGCAGCCAGGCAGTGCGAGGGCCTGGCACTACAATTGCGTCACTGTGGCCATGATAACGCAATTTAGCATGAAATGTATCTTCCAGCTGTCAGTGGGCAGCAGCGTCAGATTCCGGGAGTGCCATCTGAGATTTGGGAGTTTCCCGGACTTTATGCTCTGAGACATACTTGCCTACACTCCCAGAATGATCGGGAGGCTCCCGAATTTGTGCGGAGTCCCCCAGACGAGTAGGTGGTCCCCTGCATCCTGTCCACTTCCTAGCAAAGTGGGAAAGAGGGGGGGGAGAGAATACCGGCAATCGCAAATCCATTGGGAAAGGGCAGGATTAATAAGATGTGTTTCTATGAGAAACCCGTCATTTTGGCCATGTCCCCTCTCGGACCTGCGATTTGTGGTATTACACTGTGAAGGGGTGGGTGCCAAATTACGCAAAACGTCCGGCGCTGCCCCTTCCACCAGTTAAGCTGCATCTCTCCTCAAGGCTTCTCCCGAAGGAGCAAATGTAGAAGTAGGCAAGTGTGCATATCCTGCAAAGCCAACATAAGCCCAGATTGATTTAATTCACGGCTAATTGAATTCAGCCTTTGGGGTGGGGAAACCAAGTTTTCCATGTCTGGTTTCTCAGTGGAGTTGTCACAGCAATGGAAAGTATAGAGGAGACATTTTCCACAGAGCTATTTAAGTAAATAAAAAATGTCATTAATATTTAATGAGCCTTTAAGTCTTCAGAAGGAGAACATGCAGTTGATCATACATACAGGATAAGGTATTGATCACTATGTACAGCACTGCTTAACAGCCCATACATGCAGAATAGGAACACACAATCAGAATTATATGCAGCATCCAGAAAAAAAACGATGTTTGGAATTGTGTAGCTGGTCAGGATTGTGAGCTATGACCAATAAGCCACTAACCGCAGATAATACAAAATGATCAGAAGAGACAGCAACACAAACCCTACTGCTCCTCACAAAGAAAATAGTCTGATACTATATGCTGACCTCTGCTACCATTAACCTAAGGTCTTTGCATAGTTAATGTGTCCAATAGGATAATGCTCAACTTCCCGCTCATGGTCATATGACTAGGCTTGGTCTACATTAGGAAGAAAGCAAAGAGGGCTCCAGGATTTACATGATCTATGAATTCAAATATACCTACAGCTAAGAAATATAGGCTAAGGAACAACTGTATAGGAAAGTGATCAGAAAACCCAATACATTCAGAACTTTAGCCTAAATGATACTTTATAATACAAAGTGAAATAAATAACATGAATGCTTATAAAACATTAACCGAAGCTTAATTTTACATATACTTTGTCAGTAATAACATATTAATGAATAAAAGATTATGTGAGCAGGGTATCAATGGCTTTGTCACAGGACAATCTTTCCAACCTTTTCCAGACTGTGCCACACTTACATCCAACTAATAATAAGAGATTCAGTTATTAGGTTGAACATTTAGGGGTAAATTTACTAAGATGGGAGTTCTATTAAGAAGTGATGTTACCCAACCAGATTCCAGGTATTATCTTCTGGAAGGTGCTAGATAATACTGCTTTTACACCTAAATCCTGGGTCTGACCAGAGATTTGGAACACAGGGCCTGATTCAGAGCGCTCGCTCTGAATCAGTGTCCGCCTATTGAATTTTTAGAGCGGCCTCCTGGCTGCTCGCATAGCTGTGGGTGACCACCCACAGCTAGTGCGAGTGGCCAGGATGATGGTCGCGATGGTCAAGATCATCGCAACCATCGGACTTGCAACGAGACCCTTGTGGTAGGGTCTCGTTGCCGCAAGTCCCAGTGGACTTCTTGCTCTGTAAGAGCAAGAAGTCCACCCACTGACATCACTTGTGATGCCAGTGAGGCCGGCCCCAGACGGTAGGCGTTCCCATGGGAACGCCTCCATCTGGGCAGCCACGCCCCCGGCCCGCCCACCAAAGGGGGCGTACTGTCACTCAACATCGACAGCACGCCCCCTTTGTAGCGAGACCCGGAGCGACGGCTTGCCCATCGCTATCCGGGTCTCGCGCTTGCGCACTGGGACAACATCGACTCGCTTGCAAGTGGGTCTGAATCAGGCCCACAGTTCTAAAGCGGGTCAGAATCAGGACAGACCTTTTCTACTGCTGTGTCGATCCGGATTATTCCCGGATCGGCGCCGTTCACACTGCACGTGGGTGCAGTGGAACACACCTCTCGGCGCTTGAAGATGACATCATCTCCTAGCGCCGAGAAACCCGGAAGTCCCCATGCTGTTAACGGTACCCAGGTCGAATGACCCAGGGTTCCCGTTTACACTGCAGAGTTTCAGGGGTTGTTCCCATGTTAAACCCTGCAAGTTACCTGGGTTGGATTGCTGGGTCACTCGACCCGGGATCCAACCCTGGCCCCTTTCACACCTAGGAGCAACCCGGGTTAACCTTGCAATAACCCGGGTTTTAGCTCTGGTGTAACGGGTATAAAGTAGAATCTGATTGGTTGCTATGGGCAACATCACTTCTTAAATAGAACTCCCATCTTAGTAAATATACCCCTTAGTATATATTTGTTTGATGCACAGTTGTGTGTACTATAACTATGGGGATGCGGTGACATTACCGGCAGTCGGGATGCCAGCCATTGGAATCCCGACAGTAGAATCCCGACCCAGGACTAAAATTAGTCGTCGAAATCCCGACGCCTATCTTTAGCTCCACGCCGAAATCCCGCAAGCTGGCATCCCGAACGAAGGTAACCGGGGAATGGATATAGTTAGCCGCGGGGTGAGGGGGGCTAGAGTTAGGTTTAGCCACCTCCAGAGGTACTTAGGGTTAGGCACCCCCCCCAGGAGTGTTAGGGTTAGGCTACGGCGAGGGGGTAGGGTTAGGCACCCCCCTGGGAGGGTTAGGTTTAGGGTGCGGGGAGGGGGTGGGCGGTTAGATTTAGGCACCACCAAGGGAGCGTTAGAGTTAGGGGGGGTGGGGGGCAGGGTTATCCTACTTACCACCTCCCGTCAGTATCTTGAACCTTCAGGCTACCAGCATCGGTATGAGAACCATAACATTCATACCGATTCCATAACTATGTATTAAGCAATATAACATTGGCTACTCTGTGCCCCTGTTCACCTAGGAGAGTATGT
The DNA here is from genome assembly GCA_031769625.1 of Taudactylus pleione. NCBI lineage: Eukaryota > Metazoa > Chordata > Amphibia > Anura > Myobatrachidae > Taudactylus > Taudactylus pleione. The sequence continues at coordinate 2,379,779 of JAUIMM010000422.1, forward strand.
CCTGCACACAGGGCTGTCAGTAAATGGTATGCTCTTTTGCAGACTGACTACCTCTGTATTTCGCACCTCTCCTGCTGTTATGTAGCATCCGGGAGAGAACGAGGCCTATTGAGTAAATGGGGTCACAGTAGAATCTGGGATATTTTGCCATATTACATAGAGCAGAAGGAACTATATAATAAGCAGATCAAAGCCAATGCTGAACCTTGTGTGGTTTGATTTGAGGGGCCTATTTATTATGCATATCACCCCAAAAATCATGCAGCTTACATATGATTTTAATGGCCCTGCTTACCAAAATGAGAAATATCTCCTGTGTCCAGCTAAGTAACGCAGAATACCGTGCTACCCTTTTTATTTTTGCTTTCAATAGGGACTGCAGCATTCTCTAATTTATCACGCTTCTATAAGCAAGCTTTTCGGAACCTGACCCTGCAGAGGGATATTTAAATCCCACCCCGGCAACCAATGCTTGCACGAGAGACCTAATAGGTAAGCCTCGTCCAAAGCCGTCAGTAAACTTTTTACTCTTTGGTGGGATGGGCTCTTATTGGAGCATACTATGCATATGGGCAATACTATGGGGCATCAAATTATCTGTGGCGCTACTATGAGGCATAATATTAATTGTTGGTAATACAGTTGGGGCATATAAGGACCTTGGTGCACTACTGATGAGCATACTATGGGCCCCATTTACCAATGAAACATAACCCCTTTACCACTCGCTAAAGGTGTTATGACCTCCTTTCAGTATCCAACAAACAGCTGTAAACTTAGATTACTGCTGTTTGTGACTGTACAATACTTCCACCATCAATAAATGGCAAGATTGATCTATGTCCCCACTGCTGGCAAAGGGGAACCAGCACAGCCATTCCAGTGCAGTTTTCTGGGCATTGCCAACTCCCCGCCGGATGAAAGAGTCATGAGCATGCGATAGGCTGCCAGCAGCAGAGCGGAGGACACAGCTGAAGAGTTGGACGTCGTAGGACCTCGGACAAGTAAAGTTAAATACCAATGGCATATTCATTGGTCCCACTGCAATGCTAATCGAAACATGCCGCTGGTATTAATACTCATTTTTAAATGGGGCCCTATGACCTGAGAGCACTATTGTGGTGGATATTATGACATTTGCGGCACATCACTACTGAGTTGCATATTTACTTCATTTCTTTTACAACAGTGCACATTTAATATATACTGTAATTCTACATATTTATGTTTCAGTTTGCAGTTTTTCAGCTTTCATTTTGTACAAGGTGGTGATTGAAAGTGGTGGTCATGGGGTAATGATTATGATGGAAGAAGATGATGGTGGTATGAGGGGATGTGAAGATGATGAAGGCATGAGGATGTTAATGCATTGGAATGATGGCCATAAGCACGTCGTCTGGGCAGCACTATGCATGTCCACTCGAGTGGAGCTCTGCTGACAGAGGAGTCTCTCTAGAAGCATTGGCCGACAGGAGAGGTCCTCTGTTCCTTTATGGGCCAGACCTCCGTTATTTTTTCCTTGCACATTTCTAATTAGCCGCTGTATGGGCTGGACCGCTGCCTGTACATCTCACTTCAGCAGCTTTAGCTAAGCTGAGTGCGTTTTCTACAGGTGGCTCCCATTCTAGATACATATATGGGGGTTTATTTACGAAGCTTCTGATCGTTTTTATGCCTGATATTTTTATATACAGCTAGTATAAGCATTGTCTTTTTAAATATTGTGAATAAATACGATCAGAAGCGCCGGATTTTAGAAACCGACGCTTTGTAAATAAACCATTAGGTCTTTGCACAACATTACGTTGGCTGCCGCTGTTGCACTGAACTGAAAAGCTTGAGCATGGATGCAAAATTACACACAATGTGGGTGGAACAGTCATTCTACTTATGATAGAGTCTGTAGCTTATGCTCTGCCAGAGAGCTGGCTGGTACTTTAGTCCCAAAGTAAACAAGACACTTACGGCGCCAGACTTCATGTAATGGGGATATAGAGATATATATATATATAAAAACAGAAAACCCAGCACTCACCATGTCCAAACACTCACAATGATGTCTAAATAAATAAATAAATAAATAAATAAATAATGGGGATTTGGTTCAAATTTGATGTGGGCTGCAGGCTTAAAATGAATTGATCAATCCATGAACCAAATCCCCATTATTTATTTAGACATCATTGTGAGTGTTTGGACATGGTGAGTGCTGGGTTTTCTGTTTTTATTTATTTAGGCAATGTGGTCACAGGCCACTTGCACCCCAGTCCTGGGAGTGGCGAGTGCAGGTCTGCACCCCAAATCTGGGACTGGCGAGTGCAGTGGGTTTCTGACTTTATATATATATATATATATCAATCACACAATAAAATCAGAAGTCCTGGCCCTCGTATTTAAAGCTATATATATCCTGTCCCCCATGTCAAGGATTTGGTTTTCCCCATTTAAAAATACTGTGTTTTTCCACCGTACATAAGCACAATACTTTAGATTGAGATGATCATGTTAGTAATCCTGTCCCTTACATGTGTTTTTTTAAATACATGTCAGCAATCCTAAATTTCTTATTGCCGTGAGAAGCAGCAATAAGGAATTAGAAGTATTGGGACTAATATCTATAATAAATATGTCCCTAGGACGGTCTCTATATACATTGGGCCACTAGTTTTCAAAAAGAGACCAGCCTCTATCTGTCACCTATATGGAAACTTTTATCCACATCATCACGTTTCCTCCACTTAATTCTATGTATCCTGGTGATGTTTAAGCCATATATACTGAGCTACCAATGACAATAATGCCCAAGGCCAAAGTACACCCAGATCAATACATAACTGTCTACACACAATAAAGGCATGGTCCAATGGAAGTGGCTGCACTGTTTCTAGGATGATTTATCATTAGCACATACATCATGTCGATTTTCGTTATTGATTACTGAAGAATATACCAACCATCTCTGACTTGTCTTGTATGAGTCCTGCAAAGCTTTGCTTTGTCCCAGCTACCCTTTAATACAGGCATGCTAATATTTGCATGACATTTTACTTTAGGAAATGTGTCTTTTCAGTAGTACTCTGTTGTTGCAGAAGCAGATCCATTTCAGGAACAATACCCCACCCCACCCCCCTCCCCATAGCTCACAGGTCATAGGCCATAAAAACAGCAATCTAATTAGGGTTTTCTGGAAAGCCCATAGACAGCAACAGAACTGCAGGGGTTTATCCTTGTTAAATCGCAACTACATTTTTCTATTATGTTTTTTAAGTTTCTGACGGTGGTTTTAATTCAGTGTTTTGGTGTTTGTCTTTGTTGTTGTATTACATGTGCCTGTATTTCATACAAGTATCCTCATTTATTTCCATTATATCCTATAGATTGTAAGCTTGTGAGCAGGGCCTTCCTACCTATATAACTGTCTGTTATTACCCAGTTTTGCTCTATTAATGCTTACAATTGTAAAGCGCAATGGAATATGCTGCGTTATATAAGTAACTGTTAATAAAATAAATAAATTATACAAATGGGACATGGCGGAGGTATGTAGCTCCCAAGAGGCAGGGATGGGAAAGGTAGAGTGTCATAGAAGGGCACAAATTTAGTTATACATATAAATATATATACACACACACACACACATTATTACAAATTACTTAAAATGTATTTACTTTTAATGGAACAATTAACTTTAAGATAGATGTCATTGTAGTAGATTGGGTGTCACAGGCAGGGGCGCCGGGAGGGGGGGGAAGCGGGTACAGATTACCCGGGCCCGGGCTTCCTGAGGGGCCCGGCGGGGGCCTGGGTCCGACACCCCCCCCCCCCACTCACAGCAGCCCAGCACACAGCGTGTGCTGAGCTGCAGTTGGAGACTGCTCATGGCTGCTGAGCAGCAGCCACAGCAGTCTCCTATGCGTGTGCAGGGGAGCGATCACACTGATCGCGCCCCCCCCCTGGCTTTGCGCCGGGCTGAGGGGGCTCAGAGCGCCCCCCTCCCCGGCGCACGGCGCCGCTTCGCGGCACTGCAAATCTTTTTATTTATTTTTTTTTGGCAAGGGGGCGTGGCCACACCTCCCGAGATTAGGCCACACACCCTATTACCGGGGCCCGCCTTGTCTCTTGGCGGCCCTGGTCACAGGTACCATCACCTAATGATAGTAGGGTTCGTAGCTGCTGCCGACACTTGGCAAGCGCTGCTGTCAATCACTATTCTACTTCTTTTGTCATTAGGGGGCCTATTTATCAAGCTTTTTTCATATAATCATGTAGAAACTGCAGTTTTTCCACAATTGTATGGTTTCCTGCTATGTTTTGATCACACAAATCTCCGGCAGATCGCTAATTAGCACTGCAGATTACAGTCTCCATTATTCTCAATGGGGACTATGATCTGAACTCTATATACCACACTATGAAAAGGGAAGCTTTTTGGGAGTTTGGCCAAGCAGGAAAAAGACCTTTCCGATCGGTCTCCTGCAGCGGAAACTGGCAGTGTGCGCATGTGCAGTGTCCACTTCCCCCGGGGAAGCTTTCACAAAATGCCGGGGATATAAATCGCAGAGAGAACCCAACTGCTGTCCCTGTGAGTTTCCCTTAGAACATAGCAGGGATATTTTATTAATAATTAAATTATCAGCCACAAAACAGATACTTAATAAGTCACAGCAGTAACTGACACCCTATTTCCCATCAGTTCTCCAGCTGAGACCTTCAAGGTTCTGTTTTATTCTGCCTTCCAAAGAGGAGTCCTTCAGTTATAAAGCATCATGTTTTATTATAAAATGGATCAATACGGTTCCGTCTGTATGGGGCATAATCAATTAGAAACAGTGTCCGGGGCTATTCAATTGCATCCCGCATCCTGTACTTACCGCGGATTTCTGCTCACACCCTCCTGAGCGAATGGAAACCCGCGGTAAGTAGATCTTTCTGCCCTGCCTGCTAACCCATTGCTTCGGCCGGCTACTTAACCTGGAATCTATGAGTTAGAGGGGTCTATTTGCTAATCTGAGTTAGGATATAAAGTGAACGGCGATAAGGTACCAGCCAATCAGCTCCTGTCATTTTTCAAACACAGCCTGTGACATGGCACTTAGGAGCTGATTGGCTGGTACCTTATGACCGTTCACATTATCTCCTAACACAGCTTAGTAAATAGACCCAAATGTGTGTTAGCCGTGTGTTTACTGCTGGAAGAAATGGCCTTATAATTGAATAGCTCCGGGTGTTAAATATCATGGCAAATTGAATATTTCTATATAACATATAAGGGCATAACTTTTAGAATGTAAGCTCTTACGAGCAGGGCCCTCTACCCTCTTGTGCTACTCCCTACTTTAGTTTCATCTACTTCTTACTCACCACTAAGGCACCTAACACTTGGTTGCTTATGCTCTGTTGCTTATCTGGGTGTTATGGTCTCTAATGTAGCAATATATATTATCCATGTCCTGGTCCTGTATTGTATTGTTCTGTAAGTCGCTTGTCTACAACTTGTTTATGTGCTATGGTAAGGTGCTGCGGAACACTTGTGGCGCCATATAAATAAATAATAATAAATACAGTGGAAGATATATAGACAACAACTGCATCGTTTCATTGCCAGCAAAAGTTACAAATCAACACATTGCATCCGGCTGCTTTTTGGTATTCATGCAACTAGTTTGTCAATGGCTGAATGTCATTTCAGCTCTGCAATTCAGGCAGATGGCATGCTATTATTACATGCAGAATCCACAAGACAAAATGACACCCATCGCAGTTAGTGAGCCCTGTCCACCACACAAACCTGTAGGAAACCAACAATTCTCGCCCCCCTCCCCTTTAACTCTAGGATCTCTTTGTTGTGCATGGTAATTATGCAGGAATTCAACACGGCACAGAATAGCTTCCTCTATACACCGACAGCCTGGGAGGCACAAAAAGAGATCTTTAACCCCTACCCGTTATAGTGCATTTTAACCATTTCATTCAGAACACAGATGAGGGAAAATAAGCATTTGCTTAGTCGCAGTGTATAGTGCCACACTGAGCTGTGCTGTACAGGATTCTATTGCATGACAATTGTATAGGTCTCCTCCTAGTATAACCCCCATCCCTGGGACATGCAGCTGGGGCTATGGTGTGACACCGCATTCCCCGTTATGGAGCTATGCCAAGAAGGTAGACGCAATGGAATAAATCGCACCGGTAGGACAGACAGGAGGTAAGAAAGGATGGCCATGTAACAGGAGGATGGGAGGGTGGCTGGGATTGGAGAGGGAGACAGAATGTGGAGATGAGGGAATGAGCTGTAAATTGAAGGGATTTGTCAGGAGAGAGGAAAGATCATAGTAATAGCAGAAGGTGACTCACCAAACATCTGAATATGTCCTTTTGTGATAGGGTTGAAGCTGCCGCAGGACAGCAGAATAACATGGGTTTTAGTGGTTTCAGCCATGCTGGGAAGTACAGAGGAGAAGGTAGAAGGTGGGTGTGGGAAGGGGTAGTCTGTGGGTGGGGGCAGATTTGGAGCGGAGTGTGGGTAAGGGGAGCACTCTCTCTCTAGGTGGTGGGTATTCTGTGCCTCTGCAGAGAAAGGAAAGGACGGAGACTGGCAGCACTCAGAGGAGGGATGAGGTACGGCAGCAGCACGTCACCGCTCTCTCTCTCCCTCCCCCTCCTTCTCTCTCTCTAACCTTCCCCTTTAACTATTGCAGAGCCGCACACTCACCAGCTCTGGCATCGCAGGAAGGACATTTTTGAAACTTTCCCTTATTGATAATTATTTTTTTTAATTAATCTCAAACATTGGTTATCTGTAATATCGATTTAGGGGTTGGGGGGGAATCGATGTTAGTTCTGTAATCTGTAATGAAAAAAGGAAACCCAGCAGATTGAGGGCAGGGTTACCTAAAGGGAATCGGTATGAATTACCGCCGAACCCTAACGCTCCCTTCCCCTATCCTCACCCTAACCTCCCGGAGGGGGGCCTAACCCTACATCCCCCCCGCGGCTGTCCGCAGCAGTGCCCGGCATCACTTCAATCGGGATGCCGGGCGCCGGTCTCCCGGCGTCAGTAAAATGACAGGCGTCTAGATTTAGACGCCTGTCATTTAACCCTCGCCGGGATAAAGCAGTCAGGAAGCCGGCCATCGGGATTACGTCCGCCGGCTTCCCGACTGCATACCGCCTAAGGGCCCCTACACACGGAATGATATAGCTGGCAATCCAACGCATTGGAACGATAAAACAGCTATATCCATAGGGTATACAATCGGGGAGCCGGCTGCCTTAATACCGGCAGCCAGCTTCCCGACTGTCATATCTCGGCGAGGGTGATTGCCGTGCGTCTATATCTAGATGCCTGTCATTTCCCCGACGCCGGGAGACAGGTGCCCGGCATCCCGATCGAACGGATGCCGGGCGCTGCGAGTGGACAGCCACGGGGGGGAGGGTTAGGTTTAGGGCACCCGGGGGGGACTTAGGGTTAGGCCCCCCCCGGGATGGTTAGGGGGAGGGAGGGTTAGGAAGGGGGGGTCAGGCACTTAGAGGGGGGATTAGGGTTAGGCACTTAGAGGGGGGATTAGGGTTAGGCACAGGGGGGGAGGTTAGGGTTAGGCACCGGGGGGTAGGTTAGGGTTAGGCACCCCTAAAGAGGGTTAGGGTTAGGGGGGTTAGGTTAGTAGATACTTACCTTAGGACGATCGGGATTTCCAGCACTGTCAGGCTTCCGCTGCCGGGCTCTGCTGGTTTGTCGGGCTGCCATGCGGCAGCCGGGATGTCATACCGATTCCATCCATAGGCGTGCGCAGGTGCCAGCACAGGGAGTGACCATTCAGCACTTCTCCCTCTGTCGGGTCATGGACTAGCCCATCCGCCCTCCCTCCAGTACATACACTTCTCACGTGGACTCACTTGGCCATCCAGGTGAGTAGTCTATGTCCCGTTGGGAGGTGTGGATGGAGTAGTCCATGATCCAGAGGAGGGCGAAGTGCAGAAGTGGCACCTCCTTTACCGGTGTCTGCGCACGCCTATGGCTATATCGTTTCGTGCGTATGCACAATATCGTGCATTGCCCGCTCCCGTGGGGTTGCTTCGCCAGATCTTTCTGCATGTTCAAAAGATCTGGCGACATATCGGGCGGTCCGGCAAGGGATCCCCCCATGTGTAGGGTCCGCCCGATATGGATCATCCATTGCATCGGTGGGTACACATCGTACAGTGTGTACTCACGTTGAGTCTTCAATGATAACTTTATTCTGTGACACACTCTGCTGTCACCTGACTGACCTGACCAACCAGGGTCAGGTCAGACTCTCTTCTGCTCCTCCCTGTTTCTGGCCGGCCCAGCCCATTATGACTCAGGGCTTGATTCAGAGCCGCTCGTAAGCGGCCGCTCGTTCGCTCCAAGCGATGTTCGCACATCTGCGCATGTGTATGGGTCGTAATGCGCATGCGCCAATCGGTCATTGCGGTCGGAAATCGAGCACTGGCAAAATAGCGAGTGCCTGCTAATTTGAGTGACAGGATAAGGCGTTTGTGGGTGGTAACAGGGGAAGGTGCTTGAAAACGGGGAGTGGAGATCCGAACGCAGGCGTGCCAAAAGGTCAACACGGGCGTTTTAAGGGTGTGCATAATTAACAAAGCAGCGTCACCGACCACGTCACTTGGTTGTTTCTTAGCCTGAACTGTTCGCATGATTGCGGTAGGAAAATCCTACCACAAGCACTGCGAGCAGTTCTGATGCCTTTCGATGTACTCGATTAATCAAATAAATAGCGGAGATGACGTAGGATGCGTGCGACCAGGGGGCGTCTTTACAAAATAGCGAGCGCATGTTAATCGCTCGCTCAGACATAGAGGCGTCAACAGACCGCAAAGAGCGAGCGCTCAATTTAAATAGCCGGCCCCTTTTTCTGAACGAGCGAGCGCAAATAGCGTCCGGCTCTGAATCAGGCCCTCAGTCACTACTGTAGGAGGCATATTTACTAAAGTACGGGTTTTTTGAAGTGGAGATGTTGCCCATAGCAACCAATCAGTTTCTAGCTATTATCTTCTAGAAGCTGCTAGATAGATTTTAAGTAAAATCTGATTGGTTGCTATGGACAACATCTCCACTTCTAAAAACCCACACTTTAGTAAATATACCCCCTAGGTGTAGGGCAGCAGTGACTCTGAGTGGTATCTGGATGATAGATCTACATTATCATAGTAGGGATGGACATCGGCTTCTGATGTTTCACAATCATTGATGTTTTTCTTTCAATAGAAATTTTTTCACCATTCGATGGTAGACGCTATCGAATGGTGTGGAAGCAATAGACATCCAATGGCCGCTGGGTCGTATTGCACATACAGAAACATTTAGTCCTGCCCCCTCCAAATGGAGCCGTGATTCCCAGCAATTATCTAGGAAGTGCGATATCCGGACACTCTTCCAGGGGTGCAGGGAGCCTCTCGCAACTTCCAGAAGAGTAAGTATGACATGAGTTAAAGTTAGCTTAAATATAAAGCAGTTAAAAATAAACAGTGGATGGACCTGTACCAGATTAGGGGGGTGCAAACAGTGTTATGGTGCAGACAGGGGGTCCGGAATTCCCCTGTATGACTCAAAGTTTGTAGTTCCACTGGAAGCAGGGTCATATGGTACAGCATGCAGGCTGCTAGTTATCTCTGTCCCAGCGAGTTACTCTTAGTACATAGCTGGCATATTTTTCTGCAAAATTATAATATCCATCGCGATATTGACCATTATGAATACATATGCCCTATAACTAGTTACACACGGGAGAGGTATAAGGGAAATGTAATGAGCGATTTACAGATTTTTGCAGCAGGATTTAAAGTGGTGACATTACATTCATCTCACAGCCACATTGCTTGTCTTCCTGATTTTGTCTTTGATGTCCATGATATCATGTTTTTATACATTATAAATATGTTGTTTTAACCTGTTACAAACATGCATTATGGGTTTGATGTAGAGTTGGGCATAAGAATATTTTTTAGGCACAAACTGTGTTTTTTTCTTGTACTGTGCATTAGGGGTGAGCGGGTTCTGATTTCTGAAATCCGAACCCCCCCCCGAGCCCCCCCGATCCGAGTCCGATCCGAGTCAGGCTCGACTTTTGCCGCCTGACTCGGATCTGAAATCGAGGCAAAACGTCATCATCCCGCCTTCCGAGTCTCGCGGGTTTTGGATCCTATATAAGGTACCCGCGTCGGCGCCATTTTCTCACTCGGCTGTGGACAGTGAAGAGGGAGGGTGGGAGTTAGGGCTGTGTAGTGTAGTGTAGTGTAGTGCTGCTGTTGTCCACTACTTCAAAGTCCATAGGGGCTGGCTGTGTTGTGCTGTGCTGCTGTTGTTAATAGGGGCTGTGTCCACTACTTCAAAGTCCATAGGGGCTGGCTGGACTGTGTTGTGCAGTCAGTTCTCCATAGGGGCTGTGTCCACTCCAAAGTCCTGTGCAGTGTCCCAGTCCTAAAGGGGTGCTGTAGTGTTGTCCAGGGGGTGCTCTGTCCATCAGGGGTGCTCCCCCCAAGTGCTAAAAAAATAATATATTTTCTGTGTTTGTGAATTGTGTGTGCAGTAGCCGCACGTGCATCAACAAAGTAGTGCCAAGCGTGCGCCTGTGTCATAAGTAAAGGGCCGGCTGGCTTGACCGTTAAAGGGTGCTGTAACCCCCAAAGTACACTCCAGTCCAAACCAAAAAAAAAATTATTTTCTGTGTTTGTGAATTGTGTGCGCAGTAGCCGCACATGCATCAACAAAGTAGTGCCAAGCGTGCGCCTGTGTCATAAGTAAAGGGCCGGCTGGCTTGACCGTTAAAGGGTGCTGTAACCCCCAAAGTACACTCCAGTCCAAACCAAAAAAAAAATTATTTTCTGTGTTTGTGAATTGTGTGCGCAGTAGCCGCACATGCATCAACAAAGTAGTGCCAAGCGTGCGCCTGTGTCATAAGTAAAGGGCCGGCTGGCTTGACCGTTAAGGGTGCTGTAACCCCCGAAAGTACACTCCAGTCCAAACCAAAAAAAAAATTATTTTCTGTGTTTGTGAATTGTGTGCGCAGTAGCCGCACGTGCATCAACAAAGTAGTGCCAAGCGTGCGCCTGTGTCATAAGTAAAGGGCCGGCTGGCTTGACCGTTAAAGGGTGCTGTAACCCCCAAAGTACACTCCAGTCCAAACCAAAAAAAAAATTATTTTCTGTGTTTGTGAATTGTGTGCGCAGTAGCCGCACGTGCATCAACAAAGTAGTGCCAAGCGTGCGCCTGTGTCATAAGTAAAGGGCCGGCTGGCTTGACCGTTAAAGGGTGCTGTAACCCCCGAAAGTACACTCCAGTCCAAACCAAAAAAAAAATTATTTTCTGTGTTTGTGAATTGTGTGCGCAGTAGCCGCACGTGCATCAACAAAGTAGTGCCAAGCGTGCGCCTGTGTCATAAGTAAAGGGCCGGCTGGCTTGACCGTTAAGGGTGCTGTAACCCCCGAAAGTACACTCCAGTCCAAACCAAAAAAAAATTATTTTCTGTGTTTGTGAATTGTGTGCGCAGTAGCCGCACGTGCATCAACAAAGTAGTGCCAAGCGTGCGCCTGTGTCATAAGTAAAGGGCCGGCTGGCTTGACCGTTAAAGGGTGCTGTAACCCCCAAAGTACACTCCAGTCCAAACCAAAAAAAAAATTATTTTCTGTGTTTGTGAATTGTGTGCGCAGTAGCCGCACGTGCATCAACAAAGTAGTGCCAAGCGTGCGCCTGTGTCATAAGTAAAGGGCCGGCTGGCTTGACCGTTAAGGGTGCTGTAACCCCCGAAAGTACACTCCAGTCCAAACCAAAAAAAAAATTATTTTCTGTGTTTGTGAATTGTGTGCGCAGTAGCCGCACGTGCATCAACAAAGTAGTGCCAAGCGTGCGCCTGTGTCATAAGTAAAGGGCCGGCTGGCTTGACCGTTAAGGGTGCTGTAACCCCCGAAAGTACACTCCAGTCCAAACCAAAAAAAATTATTTTCTGTGTTTGTGAATTGTGTGCGCAGTAGCCGCACGTGCATCAACAAAGTAGTGCCAAGCGTGCGCCTGTGTCATAAGTAAAGGGCCGGCTGGCTTGACCGTTAAAGGGTGCTGTAACCCCCAAAGTACACCAGTCCAAACCAAAAAAAAAATTATTTTCTGTGTTTGTGAATTGTGTGCGCAGTAGCCGCACGTGCATCAACAAAGTAGTGCCAAGCGTGCGCCTGTGTCATAAGTAAAGGGCCGGCTGGCTTGACCGTTAAGGGTGCTGTAACCCCCGAAAGTACACTCCAGTCCAAACCAAAAAAAAAATTATTTTCTGTGTTTGTGAATTGTGTGCGCAGTAGCCGCACGTGCATCAACAAAGTAGTGCCAAGCGTGCGCCTGTGTCATAAGTAAAGGGCCGGCTGGCTTGACCGTTAAAGGGTGCTGTAACCCCCAAAGTACACTCCAGTCCAAACCAAAAAAAAAATTATTTTCTGTGTTTAGCCGCACGTATATATCAAATCGATATAACATAAATGGAGGACCAAACTTTCTCCGATAAAAATAAAATAGAGAAAGATCAAGAACCACTTCCTCCTAGTGCTGAAGCTGCTGCCACTAGTCATGACATAGACGATAACATGCCATCAACGTCGTCTGCCAAGGCCGATGCCCAATGTCATAGTAGAGGGCACATACAATCCCAAATGGCAAAGTTCAGGAAAATGACCTTGAAAAAGACATTTAAATCAGCTGAAGAGAAACGTAAACTTGCCAATATGCCATTTACGACACGGAGTGGCAAGGAACGGCTAAGGTCGATCCCTAGTATGTTCATGACTAGTGGTTCAGCTTCACATGACGATGGAAGCCCTCCTCCCACTAAAAAAATCAAAAGAGTTAAGCTGGCAAAAGCACAGCGAAGAACTGTGCTTTCTAAGAAGATATCACAAATCCCCAAGGAGAGTCCAAGTGTGGTGGTGGTTGCGATGCCTGACCTTCCCAGCACTGGACGGGAAGAGGTGGCTCTTTCCACCATTTGCACGCCCCCTGCAAGTGCTGAAAGGAGCACCCACAGTCCACTTGCTGATATGCAAATTGAAGATGTCACTGTTGAAGTACAACAGGATGAGGATACTGGTGTAGCTGGCGCTGAGGAGGAAGTTGGCGAGGAGGATTCTGATGGTGATGTGGTTTGTTTAAATCAGGCTCCGGGGGAGACAGTTGTTGTCCGTGGGATGAAAAAGCCCATCACGGTCATGCCTGGGCAGAAGACCAAACATTCCACCTCTTTGGTCTGGCAATATTTCTATCCAAATCCGGACAACAACTGTCTTGCCATATGTACCATATGTAAAGGTGAAATAAGTAGGGGTAGGGACGTCAACCACCTAGGAACATCCTCCCTTATACGACACCTGCAGCGCGTTCATAAAAAGTTACTGTCAAGTTCAGAAACTTTGGCTAAGACCGTAAGCAGTCCAGGGACACCTAAATCCCGTTGTCCTGTTGTATCCAAGCGCCTGCAAACCACACCGTCAACTCCCTCCTCGTCAATTTCCTCCTTAGTCAGGATCGGAAGTAGTCCTGCAGGCCATGTCACTGGCATGACTGACTCTCCTATCCGGGATTCCTCTGGAGGATCCTGCATTGCTACGCCTCCTGCTGCCGCTGCTGCTGTTGCTGCTGCTGGGAGTCGTTCATCATCCCAGAGAGGAAGTAGGAACACCACTACTTTTACTAAACAATTGACCCTCCAACAGTCCTTAGCGAGGAGGATGAAGTACGACAGCAGTCATCCTGAAGCAAAACGTATAACTGAGGCCTTGACTGCTATGTTGGTGTTAGACGTGCGTCCGGTATCCGCCATTAGTGCAGTGGGATTTAGACAGTTGATGGAGGTAGTGTGTCCCCGGTTCCAAATCCCGTCTAGATTCCACTTCACTAGGCAGGCGATACCGAGACTGTACAGAAACGTCAGAAAAAGTGTCCTCAGTGTCCTGAAAAATGCCGTTGTACACAATGTCCACTTAACCACGGACATGTGGACAAGTGGAACAGGGCAGACTAAGGACTATATGACTGTGACAGCCCACTGGGTAGATGTATCACCTTACGCAGCAACAGCAGCAGCATCACCAGTAGCAGCATCTCAGAAACGCCAGCTCGTTACAAGGCAGGCTACGCTGTGTATCACCGGTTTCAGTAAGAGGCACACCGCCGACAACCTCTTAGAGAAACTGAGGGAAATCATCGCCCAGTGGCTTACCCCACTTAGACTCTCCTGGGGATTTGTGATATCTGACAACGCCACCAATATTGTGCGGGCATTACATCTGGGCAAATTCCAGCACGTCCCATGTTTTGCTCACACAATAAACTTGGTGGTGCAGAATTTTCTGAAAAGCGACAGGGGCGTGCAGGAGACGCTTTGGGTGGCCCGAAAAATTTCTGGCCACTTTCGCCATTCAGCGACTGCGTGCCGAAGACTGGAGCGCCAGCAAACACTCTTGAACCTGCCCCGCCATCACCTGAAGCAAGAGGTTGTGACGCGGTGGAACTCAACCCTCTATATGCTTCAGAGGATGGAGGAGCAGCAAAAGGCCATACAAGCCTATACATCCACCTATGACATAGGCAAAGGAGGGGGTATGCACCTGACTCAAGCGCAGTGGAGAATGATTTCCGTGTTGTGCAAGGTTCTCCAGCCCTTCGAACTTGCCACACGTGAAGTCAGTTCAGACACTGCCAGCTTGAGTCAGGTCATTCCCCTCATCAGGCTTTTGCAGAAGCAGCTGGAGAAAGTGAAGGAGGAGCTAAGATGGAGCAATTCCGCTCGGCATGTGGGACTTGTGGATGAAGCCCTTCATTCGCTTTGCCAGGATTCCAGGGTGGTCAATCTGTTGAAATCAGACCACTACATTTTGGCCACCGTGCTCGATCCTAGGTTTAAAGCCTACGTGGTGTCTCTCTTTCCGGCCGACACAAGCCTGCAGAGGTGCAAAGACCTGCTGGTGAACACACTGTCAGCTGAAGCGGAACGTGACACGTCAACGGCTCCTTCTTCATTTTCTTCCGCAACTGGGGCTGCCAGGAAAAACTTAGGTATCCTAAGCAACCCGCTGGCGGTGATGCAGGGCAGGCAGGACCAAGTTTGGACATCTGGTCCGGACTGAAAGACCTGGCAACAATTTCTGACATGTCTACTGTCACTGCATATGATACTGTCACCATTGACAGAATGGTGGAGGATTACATCGGTGACAGCATCCAAGTAGGCATGTCAGACAGTCCATACCTGTACTGGCAGGAAAAAGAGGCAATTTGGAGGCCCCTGTACAAACTGGCTCTATTTTACCTGAGTTGCCCCCCCTCCAGTGTGTACTCCGAAAGAGTGTTTAGTGCAGCCGGGAACCTTGTCAGCGAAAGGCGTAGGAGGTTGCTTCCACAGAATGTGGAGAAGATGATGTTCATCAAAATGAATTATCAGCTCTTCCAGGGAGACCAGCCTCCAGAAGGTACAGAGGGACCTGTGGTGGTGGATTCAAGTGGGGACGAGTTAATACTTTGTGAGGATGAGGATGTACACACTGAAGAGGGTGAGGAATCGGTGGATGAGGAGGATGAGGATGACATCTTGCCTCCGTAGAGCCAGTTTGTGCAGGGACACATTAATTGCCAGCTTGTTTTGTGGGGGCCCAAACGAACCAATCATTTCAGCCACAGTTGTGTGGCAGACCCTGGAGCTGAAATGATTGATTTGTTAAAGTGTGCATGTCCTGTTTATACAACATAAGGGTGGGTGGGAGGGCCCAAGGACAATTCCATCTTGCACCTCTTTTTTTTCTTTGCATTATGTACAGTTTGGGGCCTAGTTTTTCAAACTGCCATCCTGTCTGCCACTGCAGTGTCACTCCTAGATGGGTCACGTGTTTGTGCCGCCCACTCGTGTCGCTTAGCATAGTCATCCAGCTACCTCGGTGCAACCTTTTGGACATAAAAACACTATTGTGAGGTGTGAGGTGTTCAGAATAGACTGGAAATGAGTGGAAATTAAGGTTATTGAGGTTAATAATAGCATAGGAGCAGAAAAACCTACAAATTCTGTGATTTTAGCTGTTTTTATGCTTTTTTTAAAAAAAATACAGATCCAAAACACAAAACCCAGAACCCAAAACACGGAAGGGTGGTTTTGGCAAAACCAATCCAGATCCAAAACACGAAGAAAGATCCAGATCCAAAACCAAAACACAAAACACGAAAAGTGGCCGGTGCACACCCCTACTGTGCATGCACATAAACATTCTGTCCAATGTTTAACATTTTCCAATTTTAAACATCTACAAAATAAAACATACACACAATAAACAAAGAAAAATCCATATTCAGTATTCCTGAGCAACAAGTGATATAAAATACAATCAAAGTTAGATTCTGCTTTACGGGCAAGGTATAAATATCTCTCATGTTCCACAGTAGCATTAACCAAAGAAACCCACTGCTGAAATTCAGGCCCACTAGGAGCCAACCATGATCGAGCCAAACAGACTTTTGCCAGAGCACATAAGTTAATCACAAATTGAGTGCTATAACGGTCCAGCTCATCATTCTCTCTAGCCCCCAAACTACAGAATGTTGGCGTAAGCACTGTAATAGGAATACTGGTGTGAGACATAGCAGCCCTTACCTTAGTCCAAAAAACCTGAACCACCGAACATTCCCACAATAAATGCCAAAACGTGCCCTGTATAATACCACATTTAGGACAGAGATCAGACTGTCTACCTCCAAAACGCAGGGCCAGATTAACAATGGGGCGGATGGAGCTACAGCTCCAGGCCTCCACATAAAAATAGGCCCATTGTCATGACAACATGATGTTGACTGGCCATTTGCATTCCACACGGTCAGCCATAAATCATAATTAGTAAAATTGTATTTCTATTTACCTCACAAAATGAAGGATTTTTTTTCCTTTTACATATTTAGGGAGACATTGGAGCAGAGAGTATAGGGGGTACGCCCACATGGCACTGGCCACACCCACACAGCACTGGTCATGCCTCCTCTGCTTCTCATAATAGGCCCTTTGGTCATTTTCAGCTCCAGGCCCATGTGGCCATCAATCCGGCCCTGCCAAAACGTACCAATCTCACAGGGGTTAAATATGCTCTATGTAAAATAAATAGTTGTATCTGCTGAAAACGTATAGACGCAGTAGCCTTGCATGGAAACCCTAAAGCTGATTCCCACTCCTAATCACTGAGAGCACCGACTACAGATTCCCAACCTCTGCGCAGTTTGGCTAAACCATCCCCATGATGCGATGACATCATATAAGAATATACAATTGACACTGACTTCCGAGGACCTAATGATTACACAAATTATGTTACTGGGGAATTGGAAATAGAAGGAGGAACATCCTGAAAATGGGCAGTTAGGGCATAGCAAAAACCTATAGAAATATGTAGCCGGAAGATTAAATTCTTCCATCAGTTGATTAAAAGATTTCAAAACCCCATTTAAATATAACTGTCCCACTGTACCTATACCTCTTTTTTCCCAAACCTGTCTAACAGAAAGAGTGTCCAATTCAGAGAAACGAGACACGAACACCACAAGGGGGTGTCCGGATCAATCCCATCAAACTGGATTAGTGTATGTACCTCTCGCCATATTTTACTTGCTTGAACAAGTAGGGGAGGACTACTCCTTGAAATCTTACCACTTAGCAAGGCCTGCAGTGGGGTATGTCCAGGCGTTACCCGCGACACAAAGAGAATAAGTAAGGAGTCAGCATGGCTGTCCTGCAACCAAGACCGAACATGAGCCAACTGTGCAGCATAGTAGTAGAATCGAAAATGCGGAAGGGCCATACCACCATTTTTCAATCAAGGCCTCTTACATACCCAAATAAGAGAAGAAAGCATACTATTTAATATCCGAAATATAGATGCAGGAATATATATTGGGGACTGTTGCAATATATAGAGAAATTTGGGTTGCAACACCATTTTTATCAGGTGCACTCTACAAATAATTGTCAGAGGAAGCTTAGTTCAAGAACCAATCTTCTCCCTCAAATAAGTGAACAACGGCATTAAATTCAATTCTATAAAGTCTCCTGTTCGATTAGATATCCAGACCTCCAAATATTTAAATCTAGGAACCCAACAAAGAGGCAAAGTCATCTCAGGAGCAACAGGAGGAGCACCCCTCAATGGTAATATAAAAGATTTACCCCAATTAGTAACAAGGCCTGAATAGCCGCTAAACTCTGCAAATACTTTGAGAACCACAGGCATGGCTTTCCTATAATCTTTAAGGAACAAAAGTAGATAATCTGCGTTAGCTATTGTATCAACGGCGTGGCCTGGAGGTCAAGTGCAAGAGACGTGCCTCAAGAGAGCTCCGGCATTTATTGCTGTTGGGCACCGATTTTCTATGACCAGCGGGGCCCCCAGCAGCGATATCAAGTGGGGTAGTCTCCCTGCACCCACCTAAACCCTCAAGCGCACTAACGGAGCCCAGGTCTGGCACTCGTGATCGGGGCCTAGCTCCCGGGCAGAAGCCGCGGCCTCAGTTTAGCGGCTGGAGCCGCCCGGGACCCACGTGACAGAGCACGCGGAGGCTGAAGAGCCGGCCCTACACCACACATGCTGCCGCTCTGCTAGTCCGCCGCGTACCTGCTGCTGCCGCTGGACTCCTGCTGCTACTGCTCCCGCGGAGGGGAGTCGGGACTGAACAGCTGTCCCTCTCCCTGTCTGACCTGCATCCGGCGGCCATCTTATCGGCAGCCTGCTGGGCACATCCTGGGTGGCCTCTGAAGCGCTATTGCTGCTGGCTGGATCGTGACAGGCGTTTCCCACCCCTGTGCTTTCCTCCTTGGGGCTGAATGGTCTCCTGATGTACAGAGGACAGTGATGCTGGTGGTGAGTCTCTAGGGGCCTGCAACATATTTCCTGCACTGCCACTGTTTGTACTGCCCACCTGCTTTTGTGCTGGACTTTCTCTGATGCTGGAACTCTGTGGCTGTTCACTAACTATTACATATTCTGCCCATCTCAATTATTGAGTCACGTATTATACTATTGAAGTGTGCCTTCTTTATATCTCAAGTTCCCATATTAAGGTGGATGTGTACACTTTATGACGCTCTCTATATTTTGTGTACACTTCAGCGCACCTGCTATACATGCAAACAACTGTAATTTATACTGCTAACGTCTTCTGTTTGTCATGTGATGAAGTGATATATACCCTTTGAGGCCCTCACCTGTCTCGCATTATATAGTGGATCCGTGTTTCCTACCTATTATTTGTTCTGGTGACCCTGATAACATGTCTGGCAAGGGACGGAAGGCTGCAGCTACTACCACTCCCTCCATGTTTACCCCCAAATCTAAACCAACGCCGCAGACAATTGAGCAAGCTGGATCTTCTCCCCCCAACTCTCCTGAGATGGATATCGACCCGTCTATTCAGGCTGTTTTAACCACCTTAGTGGACGGGATCAAATTGACATTTCAACAGGAGGGAGCTCCGTCGTGCGCATGCGTGAGACGCGACGAGCGAAGGACTTTCCTTCGCTCGTTGTGTCTGATCAAAGGGGGCGTGCTGTCGATGTTGATTGACAGAACGCTCCCTTTGGTGGGCGTGCCGGGGGCATGCCTCCCAGACGGGGGCGTTCCCAAGTGAACGCCTACCGTCAGAAGCTGGCCCACTGACATCACTAGTGATGTCAGTGGGAGTGATTTTGGCTCTGATAGAGCCAAAATCACTCCGGGCCTTGCGGTTGAGAAACTCAACCGCAGGCTCCGGCTCGCAGTGGCGATGGTCGCGATGGTCAAGACCATCGCGACCATCAACCTGCACGCTCATATAGGCTGTGGGTGGTGACCCACAGCTATATGAGCGTCCAGGAGGACGCTCCATAATTATGGAGGTGGGCCCTGATTCAGAGCGAGCGCTCTGGTCAGAGCGTCCGGCTCTGAATCAGGGCCATTGTCACTAGATTACATTATTTCCGTACAAAGGAGAAACTTATGATGGCTACTAGAGACACTCCGACTATTGTATTTAGAGACTTGCATATTCAACTATTTCAGGACTTGGCTCCATCTACCATTCAGAAGAGGAGAGACCTGCAGCCAATCACGAGGGTACTCCGCCAACACAATGTGAGATACCGCTGGAACTTTCCCTTCCAACTACATGTTTTAGTAGACAACACAACTCGCACGGCTAAAACACTGGAGCAGGGTCAGAAGCTTCTTGACGACCTAGGTATTCTACCGACCACGGCTTCATCTGCCCCTTTGCCGGGGTCTCCTAGGTCTCAATGTCGAGGGCCTCCACAGGCGAGCTGGACGAAGGTGCCTCGTGGTCGGAATGACGACTCTGCCCCACCTTAAAAGGACGTTCTTGTCTTACTGGATATGTTGTTTCACACACGGCTGGAGTTGACATTATGTCCTGACTCCAGATATCCACCTGTGAACCTTTTAGGTTCTTCACAATAGTCTGTTTATAAGCTGATTGCTTTTTCGTGAATTCTATATTACACATTTATACTTTTTCTATTTTCTTTACATATATTCGCCATCTATTGTTTTTTTTTTAATATATATATATATATTCTAGCGATTGATAATCGTATTATGTCTATATAGGACTTGTATTTATTTATTTTAGTTTATTATTTTTGTTCTCTAGCAATGTTCTATTTCAAAATGATTGATTATAAAGGTATATTTGTTGTTTTGGGTTGGTTTAACACGGTTCCACTATTACCCTATCCCCTTATGTGGGATATATATGTTCAAATTTATCTGAGGGCCTCTGGTCTTGTACCGGTTTTTTCCCTATATCGCCCCACATCCCCTCGACCATATGTTTACACCCTCCTTTTGTGTACTAATGCTGATTTATCTGTCTAACCCCTTTGTTAGGGTTTATTCTTTACAGGGTTTTGGCCTATCAAGGCCTTTCTTCCATATGCTATCTTTTTCTTTTTTCTTTTCTCTTTTTCTACCTCTGTTTTTTGTTGGGGTTTTTTTCTTCCTCTTTCTCTGTTTTTATTTTCTTCCCTTATCCGGCTGGACTGTCTGTGGTAGTTGCACCCCTTGTACCTGGGCTTTTAAAGCTTCCCGTATCGTGGCTCTATCATGGGTCTGAAGATCCTATCGATAAATGTTAATGGTCTTAATTCTCCGAACCGACGTACTTTGGTCCTTGGAACCTGCAGAAGTGAAAATGCGGATATCGTAATGCTCCAAGAGACACACCTGACTGGGGAACACTCCCAACTGTGAGGTAAACGTTTCCCACACACTTATTTCGCATCAGCTCCCTGTAAAAAACGAGGCATGGCGATCCTCATTTCTAGTAAAGTTCCCTTTGTTCTCTCTAAGCAAGTTGCCGACACAGACGGTAGATATCTCATATTAATAGGGACCCTTAAGACGGAGACGGTCACGTTAGTTAACCTATATGCCCCCAATACTGGCCAGAGTTCTTTTTTTTCTACTGTATTCAAATGGGTAGAGCAACTCTCTCAGGGTCATTTAATAATTGGTGGAGACTTCAATGCAGTCTTAGGGTCTGATTCAGAGCCGGATGCTATTTGCGGTCGTTCGTTCAGAAAAAAGGGGTGGCTATTCAAATGAACCGTTCGCTCTTTGCGGTCTGTTCACGCCTCTATGTCTGAACGAGCGAACAAAACTTGCGGTCGTAATTTTGAAAAATACGCCCCCTGGCCGCTCGCATCATACGTCATGTCCGCTATTTATTCGATTAATCGAGTACATCGAACAGCGTATGAACTGCTCACTATTCTTGTGGTTGGTTTTTCCTACCACTAACTTGCGAGCAGTTCTGACTATAAAACAACCAAGTGACATGGTCAATGACGCTGCTGTATTAATTATGCACACCCTTAACACGCCCGTTTTGACCTTTAAGCACGCCTGCGTTCTGAATTCCACTCCCCGTTTTCAAGCACCTTCCCCTGTTACAACCCACATACGCCTCCTCCTGTCACTCAAAATAGCAGGCATTCGCTATATAGCGAACAAACGTTTTTCGCCGCACTGACTGGTTCGCGCATGCGTATTACAAACCATACGCATGCGCAGATGTGCGAACATCGCTCGGAACGAGCGAACGGCTGCTTACGAGCGGCTCTGAATGAGGGCCTTAGACCCTTCCCTCGATAAAAATGCATCATCACAAATACAGCATTCCCCTGAAGTGTTGCGCACATCTAGGTCTCTTAGTAATGGTTTGAATAGATTGTCTGTTGTAGATTCCTGGCGTCTCAAAAACTCCATGGCTAGAGATTACACGCATTATTCTGGTCCTCACCAAATTTATTCCCGCATTGATCTAAATTTTAGTCTCGCGCTCCCTCGCTCCTAAAATCACTAGTGCAGGCATTACTCCTTTCTCATGGACAGACCATGCAGGTACTTATATTTTGTTTGATTTATATGATTCCCCCTGTAGATCTAGATCTTGGCATCTTGATGATACTTTGTTGTTAGACCTGTCTACTCTACAAGACATTAAGTCTGCTATATCGGACTATTTTGAGATTAATTTGACCGATGAGATTGCCAAGGGTGTAATCTGGGAGGCCCATAAAGCCACGATTAGGGGCAGACTCATCAGTAAGGCGTAACACTTTCGCAAGAAAGCTCAGCATGAAATCTCGCTAATAGAAACTGAGATTTCTCAGCTTCTTTCTCAGCATAAGCAATGCCCCGCAACTGCTGTACTTTCTAGAGTTAACACCCTTAGAGGTAGGTTGAATACTATCCTCTCTCGCAGGTCGGCTAATTTATTAAGAAAGCTTCAACAGAAATACTAGATAAAGCAGATAAGGCAGATTCTGTGTTAGCTAGTAAGCTTAGACAAAAACGGGCATCTGGTCTGATTACCAAAATTAAACTGCGACAGTCAGGGACGACCACTTACGACCCAGAAAAGATAATGTCTGAGTTTTATGCTTATCCTTGTCTGCCTTCTTTTCCGATAATTTGCTCCCTTCTCTTAATGAACAGCAATTGTTGGAGATGAATGCGGATATTACGGAGGAGGAGGTACTTGTGGCCATCAAAGGACTCAAAACGCCTGCGGCTCCGGGTCCAGATGGATTTACGCCCCAATACTATAAGAAATTTGCTTCTGTCCAATCACCCTTCCTCAAAATCTTTTTTAATGATTAGATGGTGCTGCTTTTGACCCATTGACCTCCTTGGCCAGCATAGTTGTGATTCCAAAGCCGGATCGTGATTTAGAATCAGTCATTAATTACAGACCCATTTCTTTACTGAACGTCAATATCAAAATCTATGTCAGACTCTTGGCAAATAGATTGGGTCCTCTTCTCCCCAATTTGGTTCATCCCGACCAAGTTGTTTTCATTCCTGGGAGACAGGCCCTTGACAATACACGCCGGACAATTGATCTGATCCATGCTATCCACAAACAAAAATCGCCAGCCTTGGTGCTGGGGTTGGACGCCGAGAAGGCGTTTGATCGGATCCATTGGCCCTTCATGTTTCACGCCCTCCGATCTGTGGGTCTTTCTGATCATTTTTTCCATGGTGTGACCGCTCTATATAGATGCCCCCGGGCAACTGTGCTGGCCAACGGGATTTCATCTTCCCCTTTCCCGATTTCTAACGGGACTCGACAGGGCTGTCCATTGTCCCCCCTCGTTTTCGCTCTGACTATAGAGCCTCTTGCGGCGCGTATATGTGCCAATCCATATATAAAGGGTAATAAGATTGGGTCTGTCGAACATAAGCTATCACTTTACGCAGATGACATTTTGCTCACTATATCCGATCCAGCTCATTCCTTACCTCATCTTTTTCGGCAGATAGAGGATTTTGGTGCTCTCTCTGGCTTTAAAATGAATGCACAAAAAACTGAAGTTCTTGACTTCTATATCCCACAAGCTGTTAAAGATACCCTAGAACAATCCTTCCACTTTCGTTGGAATCGACGCCAATTGAAGTACTTGGGGGTCTACATTACCAAACACTATAGACAACTTTTCCAAGCAAACTTTCCACAATTGCTAGCACAATTTCAAAAAGATCTTAAGGACTGGGGAGGTTGTCACATCTCCTGGATCGGCCGTGTTAATGCCATCAAAATGAACCTATTGCCAAGGTTGTTATATCTATTTCAGACTCTGCTCATCCGGATACCTCCTTATGTTTTTAAGCATCTACAACACATAACTGCACAATTTATTTGGTCCAATAAACGACCTCGGGTGGGACGCGGGGTGATGCAGAGGCACGCTTCTGGTGGTGGCCTTGGGGTCCCTAATTTTAAATTATACTATTTTGCCACCAGATTAGATTAGATGTGTATTGTGGAATGGACCCAAGTCTGAGAGGGTGTGGGTCATGATAGAAACTAATGAACTTAAACTGCATTTCATTTCTTCATTGTTGTGGCTTCCCAGAACGGCCCGCCCTCGGGCTGCCCTGCATCATCCTCTGATTTCCCATTCTTTAGATATTTGGGATATGGCTAACCGCCAACACAATATTGCCCCACATCCTAGTCCTCTGATTCCGCTGTTTGACAATCCACTTTTCCATCCGGGCTGTCTTTCCTCCGCCTTGGTGCATTGGAAGAATGGTGGAATTAGATTACTAAATGATATTACGCAGACCTCGCTCTTCCCCACGTTTTCGGATATACAGGCCAACCTTTCCATCCCTCATACATTTTCTTTTTCCAATACCTGCAAATACGACACTTTCACTCCACATTGATGTCTCAACTTACCCACAGGTCTCTCACCACGTTGGAGGGCCTGGCCCTTCGTATGACATCCCCTAAAGGACTCATCTCCACGTTGTACAACTTGCTCCTGTCCCCTTCATCGGACATTAGAGACTCTCATGAAAGGGCCTGGGAAGCTGACTTGGGGGAAACCTTAGACAATGATGACTGGACTGATATCTATTCTAACTTGGTCAAAAGCTCAATATGTGTTCGCATAAAAGAAAATGCGTACAAGTTATTTTTAAGATGGTATTATGTTCCTACTCGTCCCAAAAAATGGGACTTCCTCATTGTGTTGGTGATGCTGCATAACAGATGGGACATTCCTACATATTTGGTGGAGCTGTTCGAAATTAGTTCCCCTTTGGAAGGAATTGTGTACATTGGCCAATTCTGTCTTGAGTATTCAGGTCGCTTTTAGCCCTAAATATTTTCTACTCCCTATAGGCATCCCTGGGGCATCTCCCCACCAAAATAAATTATTTACTCAGATAGTATTGGCAGCCAGATGCGTTATTGGATCAGCATGGAAGAAGTCTGAAACGCCTAGTTTGGGTCTGATTATAGCCAAAATATGGCATGTCCACTCCATGGAATACGTCACTAGCATACTGAAGGGCTATTTCAATTTCATTACGGTCTGGGAACCCTGGACCTCTTATTTTCAGGTCCCCCCAGCATTTATGTGAACACTTTTTGATATGTTATTTTGTTATCTTATCCCAGTTTCTGATTTCTTATGCTAGCTTGCTGCGTCCAGTCCAGTCGGATCTATCCCCTTCCCTCTTCCCCAACCTCCTTCTATTCTTCTCTTCCGTTGGTTTTTTTTTTTGTTTTGTTTTTTTTTGTTTCCTCCTCTTCTCTCTTTTTTCAATACTGGAAAAAATTAGATGAGACTATTTTATTGCACATCTGTTTATTATTGATGCACTGTGCATTTACTCATCTTTGTAATATGGTGTGTCTATATGTTTAGACCTCTGTGTAGGTCGATTTCGTATTGTCTCTCATCTCACTAATAAATTATGTTTTAAAAAAAAAAAAAAAAGCTATTGTATCAACTGTAGTCCCCAGCTGTAATTCCACAACATTGGAGTGAGCCCACAGAATGCATGTCAGTGGTTCTATTGCTATGGCAAAAAGGGCAGGGGTTAATGGACAACCCTGTCTCGTACCGCAAAATAATGAAAATGGTGGGGAAATAAAACCGTTAACAGATATTCTAGCACTGGGTCTGTCATATATAAGTTGTACCCATTTGAGGAATACAGGCCCCACTCCCATACACCGCATAACCTCCCACAAATAGGGCCATTCGACCGAGTCATAAGCTTTTGCCACATCTAATGAGACAACGACTGAAGCTGCTGCCTGCTCTTGAGATGCCTGCAAATGAGTGTAAAGACGCCTAATGTTTATTGAGGTAGATTTACCCAGCATGAAACCGGTCTGATCCGGATGCACTATAAAGGCAATAACCTTGTTGTCTCAGGGACAAGTATTTTGGCATCGGTGGGGATCAGTGATATTGGTCTATAGGCATCAGGGAATCTAGGATCCCTCCCAGGCTTTGGCAAGACAATAATGACAGCCTCCGACATAGAGGACGGAAATACACCTTCCTCATACAAATCATTAAACAACTGAAACAATCCATGAATAAATAACCCAGCATGTTTTTTATAGAATTCAATTGGTATGCCATCATTACCCGAGGCTTTGCCACCAGGGACTTGATAGCAACCTCTACCTCCTCCAGGGTGAATGGGGCATCAAGAAAGGCTTATGCCTCA
This sequence comes from Taudactylus pleione, assembly GCA_031769625.1. Taxonomy (NCBI): domain Eukaryota; kingdom Metazoa; phylum Chordata; class Amphibia; order Anura; family Myobatrachidae; genus Taudactylus; species Taudactylus pleione. The sequence continues at coordinate 2,406,356 of JAUIMM010000422.1, forward strand.
GGCGACTATGAAGGTAACCTAATATTAGCCACATAAGACTGCAGTTCGGCCATGGAACAGGACAACCTAGTACTATATATCCTTATAGAAAGTGATTAAAAGGTCAGCTATATCCGGAGTAGTTGTAACAACCGTACCATCAGGACGCACAAGCTCAGCAACGATCGGAGATGGACGATCAGCGTGTACTAGGTGTGCTAGAGAACTCCATGTCCTATCTGTATTCACATAGTATGTATGCAATTTAAATAATAGGCTACGCATATTCCTATAAGATATATGAGCTGTCCACGCAGACTGAGCTGCCAACCAATGGATCCTAGACGTATCCAATTTGTCCTGCAAATAAACCAGTTCCAATCGACATGACTCTGATTCAAGTTCAGCTTCTCTCTTTCTATAAAACAGCTTCAGTTCAGCAACATGCTTAATCAGAGTACCTCGTATATATGCCTCAAAGGAGTTCAACACAACTGTCTCTGAGGCAGAGCCAATATTATCCGCAAAATATCCATCCCATCGAGCCTCCTAACTCAGAACCAGCTTTCATTTGAATAAGCCAGAAGGGATGTAACTTCCAAAATACTTGACCTCTAGGACTATCTATCTCCAAGGACATCATGAGGGGAGAATGATCAGACACCCCTCTGGCTTTTGAAGTAATGTGACATATTTTGGGGATCAGACTGGGGGAAACCAAAGCCAAATCAATTCTAGAAAAAGAATGATAAGTCACAGAGAAACTTGAGAACTGCTGTAAACCCGGATGTTTAACCCTCCAGGCATCTACCCACCCCAGGCTCTCTATGAAGCTAGTAAAACCCGATTTCCCTCTAACCAACTGTACATGAGAGGTAACGCGCCATTTGTCCATACAGGGGTCTAGGAGATTTTTAAAGTCCTCTAAACAAATTATCGGGGTACTGTACTTGGAGATAGAGCCACAAACTCAGCTGCACGCTTAAGAACCTCATATGAAAAAGGAAGGGGTATATAAACAGCTAATATATATATAAAGGCATGGAATGTATCTTACAATCAAGAAACACATATCATCCATAGGGATCTGACTTAACTGAATTTAACACAAAGGAGACAGATTTTTTAATTAAAATCGAGATCCCCCTGACGATGACGTGTGGGAGGCGTGGTATGCCCAGCCCACCCACGTCCGTCGAAGAGAGAGGAGTCTACTACCAACTAAATGGGTCTCTGTTAAACAAATAATATCAGCATTATATTGTTTAAGCATCTTCTGTACCAGAGAGCGTTTAACTTTATTATTAATTCCACGGACATTCCATGTAAGAAAATTTACCTTAGCCATAGCACAATGGAGAGCCCATAACTGTAAATTTCACATTTCCACCTAGAACCCAGCATACAGAAACACTGAAAAAAATAACACCTAATATAGCACCAAATATAAAAATAATAAAAAAAGAGAAACAAACAAAAAGTCCCAAAACCCCAAATCCTCCTCTACCCCCCACCCCGTATACCACCCTCAACATCGGCATACCTATATTCCAAACACACACAAAATATAAAATTAAACTGATATCAAACCCACAAAGGAGCAATTGAGTGTAGCAGCTACCATTGCAAGGGAGCCCCCCGGCAATAAAAAATTATAAAAAAAACAGTGCAATAGACACATATAATTAAATCAATACCTCACACATCAAAGTTAGAAAAACAAAATATAGAATGATGGTAAATAACTTGTATAGAACCTGCATCTTCAAAAAAAACAGAACTATTATATAACAGCAATAAACACGTAGAAGTTCAGGTTGGAGCCAATTGACGATTCCCCGGCGCGTAACGATCAAGCCATGCTCCCGTGGAGTTGAAAAAAATTTAGATTCCCCATCGGCCACAATCCGGAGTTTGGATGGGAATAGCATAGCATATGATAAATTAAGGTTTCTTAGTCTACGCTAAATAGGAAGGAATTGAGCCCTAACCTTTCTTAAACAGAAATTAGCCCCAAGTTTTTTTTCCAGCAAAAATACCGATACACCCTTGGATTGTTTACCACCCAAACCCAAGGCATACTTTAAATGTGGACGAGATAGAAGTATTACTTGTCAACACACATAAAAACTGCAGGACTTTTACTTCTTTTACAACCAAAGAAAGGTTTGAAATCAATAGTTTTTTTAATTGTAGGTCACAATTTGTCATATACTTAATACAATGCAACTGTGGCATCCAATATGTGGACAGGACGATCCGTAGCCTACATATTAGGATTTTGGAGCACAGAAGAAACGTTCTAAAGGGCTATAAATTACATAGCCTTTCACAACATATTAACAATTGTCCCCAGAATATCAAGAAAAGTATGACTATTATGGCCATAGAAAAGATAAAACTTACATAAAGAGGGGGTGATAGATTTAAGATTTTATGTAGACGAGAAGCCTACTGGATTTTCAAGCTCAATACCATGACTCCACTAGGTCTTAATGACACGGTTGAGTTAAACAATATTTGAGATTATCCTTCTGTATTTCCCCTAGTTTGCGACCACAGTTCCCTGTGGGCTCACTGGAGGTTAAGCATAGGATGATTCCATGTGAGTACTTAGGCCCTGATTCAGAGCTGCTCGTAAGCGGCCGCTTGTTCGTTCTGACCGATGTTCGCACATCTGCGCATGCGTACGGATTTTAATACGCATGCGCGAACCAGTCAGTGCGGCCGAAAATCGTTTGTTCGCTATATAGCGAATGCCTGCTATTTTGAGTGACAGCAGGAGGCATATGTGGGTGGTAACAGGGGAAGGTGCTTGAAAACGGGGGTGTGGGAAATCGAACGCAGGCGTGCTTAAAGGTCAAAACGGGCGTTTTAAGGGAGTGCATAATTAATACAGCAGCGTCATTGACCACGTCACTTGTTTTTTTTTTACTCAGAACTGCTCGCAAAATAGCGGTTGAAAAAACCAGCCACAAGAATAGTGAGCAGTTCATACGCTGTTCGATGTACTCGATTAATCTAATAAATAGCGTACATGACATATGGTGCGAGCGGCAAGGGGGCGTATGTTTCAAAATTACAACCGCAAGTTTGCTCGCTCGTTCAGACTTAGAGGCGTGAACAGACCGCAATTAGCGAACGGTTCATTTGAATAGCCATCCCTTGTTTTAGAACGAAGGACCGCAAATAGCGAGCGGCTCTGAATGAGGGCCTTATTCAGTTGTTGAGTAGACTGGGTGCACCATCGGCATGTCCCCATACTCTGTCTAAATATATCTCAGAGGTATGGACATGCCGACGCTGCACCCTTCTCTACATCTCCCCTGTTGATCCACAATTAGGTAAATAGCCTTATTTTGCTAAATATTTATTTATTATTTACTAATTATTAATTATTTAATTTTTACATTTATTTTTATTTTATTTAATCATTCATTCATCCATTTTTATTTTTATTTTATTTATTTATTCATTTTTTATTATTTATCCATCACTCATCACTCATTAATTAGTATTTTTTACTTTGGGTTTTTACTTGCGACTTTAAATGTATAGTTAGGTACATTTTATTATAATTAATTTTTGGGAGTCCTCGTGGTGTATTTAATTGTCGCTATTTAACTTCCCCTATTGGTCCATCATGTCTATACCCTCTGTTCAGGTGTTTATTCTGATTAGAGCTAGGTATAATTCACTAAATCTATTTAAGATTTTGAAAGGATATGTCATAAATATCTAGCAGCTATAATCTAGCCGTAAGGCATTTGAATTGAATAAATTTATTCACCTCATTAGCTAAGTTCATTTCTTGCATTATTATGAATGTATAGATTATTTTATGTACTTATACCAAATATTTAAATTATCATATTGTGACAACTAAATTATTTGATACCCTTATGGTTTACCATATATGTCATTGTTTGGTCTAATATACATTTCCTTTTTGATTTGATTTTAGATTTATGATAATTTAATTTAGTTTGTCTAAACCTATTTGTGTATACAATATATACTATTCTAATTATTATTGTTTGTCTCTATTTTTAGAAATATTGATTAACGGCACTGGGTTTTTTATATATGTATTATCTATGTATTCAGCAATGTCAGAACAAATCCAATTTCACTCTTGTTATCCTATATGACTATCAGCAGAGACCACACCTGCTACCTAATTTTTTCTAATCAGTGTTGGTATAATTGAGCTTGTGTGAGAAGTAGGAAACAATACCTCTGAGGAAACTTCCAGACAACTACAGGCAGAGAAACGCGTTAAAATATCCTACTATCCCACTACATATGGACTATTGCCTAACAGGACTGCTCAGACCCCCACGAGCTGTCTCTGTCCAGCTATTACCGGCTTTTCACATAGCCGCTGCTTACCCTGAGCCATTGGTGAGCCGTTCTGTATTGGCTCCATCTGTCCTGCTCGCGGTGTGACTAGAGAGTGCGAGGACTGAACTTTACACACGGACCAGCTCAGACGGAGCATTACCTTTTGACCGCTGTCTTCCTTCCACACGGCCACCTCAGAGCGGCATTCCGGACACTGCCTGCTATACACGAGAGGACGGGACCAGGAGGAACACTGACCGATTGTACACAGACCGGTCCGGTCATCACTACTTATCAGCTAAGTACTGGTTCAACTACTTATTCATCATTCAAGTTTATATGCCTATCTGGGTTTACCCTTGGTAACTACTATATCATTTGGGACATAAATACCACCACAGTGCAAGGACATCAGTCAGGATAGCACTGGTTTATGGAACTTCCCAAAACAAATTATTTTTGACATCTGGAAATTAAACTACTCCCTTTCTTTATGCGATTGGATATTACATGTTCTGTCATAGGTTACTTGCCACAGCGTCTATTACCTCTGAATTACTGATATTATTTATATGGTATACTAATGCTGCTATCATTCACATAACTGTTTGAGGCTAAGTTGGAATTCCATATCAATGTGCACTCTATATGTATTATTTATGTCTATCTATATGTGATTTTTACATTTTATTCATACAAATTTTTATTAAATGTGCATGAATATTATTTGCGCTCCCTTCTTTTCTATATATCTTCTATCCTTTTGGACCTCCATTGCAAAATCTGGGAAAGTAGAAATCTTCACGCCATTTCTAGACAAAGGACCTTTAATGCGTCCCAGCCGTAACACTGCATCCCGGTCTTTATAATTTAGTAATTTCGCAATAAAGGTGCAAGGTGGAGCACCAGACGGAGGGTGGCGAGCAGGAACACGGTGCACCCTTTCCAAAGCAATTTGTAAGGTAAAGGAGTCCCTGCCATAGGATTCAACAAGCCATATTTCCAGAAATGATTCAGGAGAGCAGCCCTCCTCACTCTCCGGCAGCCCAACAAATCGGACATTGTTCCGGCGCAGGCGACCCTCCATATCCAGCAATTTGTTTTGAATAGTGGCCATTTGTTGACTCATAGAAGACACCTTATTTGTCAGGGGACCATGCAAATCCTCTAGTGTAGATATGCGAGTTTCCACCTCACCCACCTGTTCTCTGACTTGCTGCACATCCTGTCGCAGGAGAGAGAAGTCACATCGCACCTTTTCTATTTTATCCGAAAGACGTTTCTCACTACATGCAATGGCCTCCAGAGGTGGGGGCCCCAGTACTTGATCCCTGCGAGTAACCCACAGCTTCTGGGTTAGATTAGTTTTGTACCTGAGGATGCGGAGCCTGAGAGGAAGGCTGGCGAGCAAACTTTTGCAGATAGCTGCTGCAGCAGCAGCCTGCCCAGACTTTCCCATAATAGCAGCACTCAGTCCCGCTGTGAGAAGATATAATATGCAGATAGGGAGGAGTAGAGGAGCCCGTCATAAACCGTGTTATTATATATTAGCAGCACTCAGTCCCCACAAAGAGCCAGACAGGAGCTGTGTTAGTATAATATGCAGGCAGGGAGGGCTGGAGTAGGATGGAGCCACTCAGAGACTGTGGAGTTATATTAGCAGCACTCAGTCCTACACAGAGCCAGGCAGGAGCTGTGTCAATATAATATGCAGGCAGAGAGGGCTGGAGGAGGATGGAGCCACTCAGAGACTGTGGAGTTATATTAGCAGCACTCAGTACTACACAGAGCCAGGCAGGAGCTGTGTCAATATAATATGTAGGCAGAGAGGGCTGGAGGAGGATGGAGCCACTCAGAGACTGTGGATTTATATAATATATTAGCTGCACTCAGTGCCAGGGTAAATAGTAGGAGGAAGGGAAGATGGCCACCGAACCTGCGAAGCCACTCCCACCTGTGTCCGATGAATAGCAAATGGACAGCAGAGGGAAGACAGACCCGACAAAAGAACTGCAGGACACCTCTGGGGAAACAGACCGGAGTCTCATCGTATTCTCCACCACCAACCAGATCCCAGCATGTGGATGAGAAGGCTCCAGCCGCCCCCAGGACAGCACACAAGCACAGGAGCTCAGTGCAGAGGAGGAGCAGGATCTCAGCAGAGTAGCGGCTCACAGAGGCGACCAGGGACCGGAACACTCTCTCACGTACCAGAACACTTAGAGGTCTAGTGTGACCTAAATACAGCCAGTCTATTGGGTCAGGATTGCCAGGAACAGATCTTGCACCAGGGAGCTCTCTGGACCCACGTCTCACTCCCTTGCCGCAGTAGCCACGCCCCCCGTGCTTCTTTATACTTAGAGAAGTGGAAAGACTTAGGAGGGGGGTGTGAAAATGTTGCCCAAATACAGTAAATGCACATTCACACTCATGTGGCGTAAGCATGCCACAACAAAAACGCACACATGTGTCTGTCAGGAGCCAAATACCATGCAGACGCTCAACCCCTGGATCAAAATATCCACTGATGATGGTGATGACATATTTGTGATCAGTCCGCAGCAATAAAGCAGATTGTAAATTGATTTTTTTAAAGGTGAAGATAACTCATGTTTGTATTTAACCAGTACTTTAATGTTGCATTTGCGATAGGATTCAGTTGTATTTCATATTGTAAATGCAACGTAGTATTTATTAATAACACAGGTAGACTGGGTACACACTTACCCGACTTTGTGCCCGACCGGCCATCATGCCAATCGAGGGGCCGATTTGGCACAACCAATTGGCCGCTCGATATGTCGAGCAAGAAATCACAACTGGGTGAGTAAATTTAAATGTAGGTAGAGGCGTCACCGGGTCTTGTGACACCCGGGGCGCACTCTGACTATCCCTGCGAGCCAGAAAAAGGGACGGCTTAAAATTAAGGATCCTGGTCTCGCTGGGGATCCCGATTACGTCTCTCCGGGGGGCATCACTAGAGATGCTGGGCTGCCCACGGAGTCTGGTCTGTCAGCACTGTCGGCTCCTCTTCTATGACAGAAGCTGGGTGCTGCAGGAGAATGTCACACTGCAGCACCCGGCTCCTGTCACTGCAGAGGAGCTGTCATTTTGGTGTCACTCCACGGCACTCAACCATCTGGGGTGCCCTTGGTAGTTGCAGTTTGAAAAGCATGTGAGTGCCGAGTTTGTATGATATTTTTTATGTAGATGGTGTGGTCACATACCAAGGGCACCCCAGATGGTTGAGTGCCGTGGATTGAGCCTGTCGTTTATTTAGATTTTGTGGTCACACTTGCTAGGGCACCCTGTTTTTCAAACGTAAGACAAACTTTTTTTTTTCCAGGTGCTTATTAACTGATAGCCCTGGGGGTGGTCCTGTCTCTTTAAGGCAGGACCCAGTTTCATGTTTAAAATGTATGCAAGCTTGAGCCCAAGATGGCAGATCAAGTTCATTTATCTGAGAATCAGTGTAGGGACTGGCTAGATGGGAATGACCGTGAAGCGGTGGCCAGCTTAACAAATTATTGCAATATTTTGGAACCAACATTCCCTATGTTCAAAGGAGTTGCAGTTTGAAAAGCATCGCAGTGCGCGTGTGCGACCCAGTGTGAGAGATCGGGAAGCATTCGCTCACTGTGCATAGATAGCCCAGCAGAGTGAGTGTCAGGAGAAGCCGTTTGTGGGTGGTAACAGGGGCAGACCATTAATAATGGCGGGGTGGAGCTGCGAACACAGGCGTGCCTGAGCGTCACAATGCCATTTCAGAGGCGTGCATAATTTACAAACAGCATCATAGTACACGTCACCTGGCTGTTTTTTACACTGAATTGCTCGCAGTGCTTGCAGTAGGGTATGGTCAGCCACAAGTGCTGCGATCGCATCCGATGGTACCCAATGTACCAATGGTTGCATACACTTCCTTTAGATGACGCGCGCAAGTGGGCGTCTTAAGACAGGCTAGTGGGCGTCTGCATACACAAAGCGATCGCACGCCAAGACATAGTGGGCGTGCCAATGCCTTGCCCTGCGATCGCCTGCCTCCCCAAATTTGCATACACATCGTGTAAGCGAACGCATCTAGCGTGCGGGGCTGAATCAGGTCTTTAGACTGGAGAGTGATACTGAATTGGAGACCTGGCTCAATGGTTTCAGCAGAGATTTCACCTGCACTCACTTAAACTATTAAACTAATGATGGGAGGTATATTTTGACTCTCCGAGAAGTAAGGTTCATTGCCTCTGAGGAAACGGCCAGACTAAGGCCGAGAAACGCGTTAGAATACCATGTTTCTTACCATTATATGGAGAGTTATCACTAAGAACTTTGGGTGATAATCAGTGCCACTGCTATCCAGATAAAGTGGGAAGCTTAAGAGCGGCTCAATCTAACCATTTCTACGGATATCTCCCCGGTACCTAGAGACCGGAGGTCCCACTCCATAACCGGAGGTGAAGGTTTCCTCCACACGGCTACTATTGACCATCAGAGCGGCATTCCGGACACTGCCCTCCAATGCAGCTGGATGAAAGCCGGGAGATACACTAAGCAGGTTAGCTCACACTGTGCACATAATCACCGGTTAAACAGCCAAACATAGAGTACTGTTACAAGTGACTGTTACTATTTATATTCTGGGTAAGATCGATTCCATTTTAATTACCCAAAACTGCATTCTCTATATAAGTTTTTGCACATCGGTGCATGGATTTAATAATTTGAACATTCAAGAACATCACCAATATTTTGATCTAACTATTAATTTGATTTCAATAATTTTTTTTTAATTTTTTGGTTTTTTCCTTTTCTGATTTTTATGAAATAAGACATTTGTCTGGATTTATGAAGGAATTTGTTGAATTACTAGGCACTTGCAACAATTTGATACACTTGTATTTACTGTTTAGCTTTAGTATATCAATCCAGTATATTGCTATTGATATGATTATTCTGAAGTATTGTGACTCTTTTCAATTTGATTTATCCTGAACATGTACTTGTTCTAAATTAGAACCTATTAATATTTTACAACATATATTAAACAGCTTTTGAATCACATTGCGCTCCCTTCTGTTTCTATTTCGGCTTGACAATTGTTGTCTGGATTTGGAAATAAATAATTCCACACATAAGAAGTGCATGTTTTGTCTTATGCCCAGGCATGACAATGGGCTTTTAGTTATCAGGGTCAACAATTGTTTCCACTGGTGCCTGATTTACACAAACAACATCCTCATCATCAACATCCTTATTAGCGTCAGCTACACAAATATCCTCCTTATCCTGGTGCACTTCCACAGAAGCATCCTCGATTTCTATGTGAGCATGTTCACTTGTGCTGCTCATCCCCACATTTGCAGAGGACGCACAAGTGGTGAAAGGAGGCTCCTCTTCGAGTACAGTATTGGAAAGGTCAGGCACAAACATGGGCACCCACCGACACACTTAGACTCTCCTCAAGGATTTGTGAAATTTCTGAGCACACAGTTGGTTCCAGTGCCTTAACGATTTAATTTTTTTTTATACACCTACAGGGAGAAGGGCTTGCATCATCATAAGAGGCAGAACCACCAGTCATAAATAAAGGGCCAAGGCCTTAGCCTTTCCTTGCCACTTCGTGTGGTGAAAAGCATATTGCCAATGTTATGTCTCTCTGCAGCTAACTTTCCCTTTGATGTTTTTTTTTCACCACCGGAAAAGATTGGTTCTTTGATTTTAGATGCCCTGACTTAAGCCACGTATGCCCTTGGGCACTGGCTTTAGTAGATGACGTAGACAGACTAGTATCGGCATGACTGGTGACACTGGCAGCAGTTCCAGCACTAGTAAGTGGTTCCTGCTCTCCTCTCAACTGATCGTTCTCCATATCAACAAACACAAACAAAGTGGGATACAGCACACATGCCAATTTGTACCAATTTTAATTATTACTCTGCGGTATCAATGACCTACAGCATCACAATACTTGTATGAATAATATTACTCTGTGGTATTACTGACCAACAGCATCACTCACAATACTTTCTGAATTTATTTTACACTGCAGTATTATGAACCTACAGTGTCACTCACAATACTTCATGAATTGTATTTTACACTGCGATATCAATGACCTACAGCTTCACAATATTTTTATGAATATTACACTGCGGTATTATTGACCTACAGTGTCACAATACTTGGATGAAATTGGGGTACCACCTACAGTGTCACAATACATGTATGAATATTACACTGCGGCACCACTTACAGTATCACAATACTTGGATGAAATTGGGGTACCACCTACACTGTCACAATACGTCTATGAATATTACACTGCGGTACCTTATACAGTGTCACAATACTTGGATGAAATTGGGGTGCCACCTACAATGTCACAATACATGTATGAATATTACACTACGATACCACCTACCTTGTCACAATATGTGTATGAATATTACACTGCAATACCAACTACTGTGTCACAATATGTGCATGAATATTACACTGCAGTACCACTTACAGTGTCACAATACTTGGATGAAATTGGGGTACAGTGTCACAATAAGTGCATGAATATTAATCTGCTGTACCACCTACAGTGTCAGTGACGGACAAAACCCTCCTGGAGAACACAGCAACTCCTTGTTGGATGGACAGAGCACCCCTTGAGGACACAGCAGCCCCTTGATGGATGGACAGAGCACCCCTAGACAGACAGAGCACCCCTAGAGGACACAGCAGCCCCTTGAAGGATGGACAGAGCACCCCTGGAGGACACAGCACGTCTGTTCACTACACTCTCCACAGCACGAGTGAAATGGTGCTGATGACCGGGGACCTTTATTCCAAAACCCGCGAGAATCCGACAGCGGGGGGATGACGTTTTGCCTCTTTTTGGATTCCGAGTTAGGCGGGAAAATCCAAGCCTGACTTGGATCCTATTTGCATGCCCTATGTTCGGGTGGGTCCGGTTCTCTGAGAACCAGACCCGTTTATCTCTAATATTTACTACCTTTTACTGTCTTATTTATATGATACTATATTATGTAAGAATTGGGTACCGAATAATTAGCATTTACTATAACCACCGTGGAACCATCTCCTGCAATAAACCATGTTCATACACTATTGTTTTCTCCTGGCATCAACCCTACACAGGTGCTACTGTTCTCTCCTGGCATAAAACTGGCACATATACAACCCTTGCAGAACTGGATGCATTTTGAGATACATCCAGTTCTGCAAACTGTGCAAAGTGCATCATGTTTGTGGTCCATTTTACTCATGAAGTTTTATTTCTGAATGTTATTTATAGTTAAACATTTCACAGAAATGACTCTGAATTCAGTGTTTTTACTTAAACAAAAAATAACTATATATGCAGGGACGTATACATGCCCGAGGGCACCCGTGTGCAGTGGGCCCCCTCCTCTCAGTAAGGCCCCCCCATTCCCCACCAAGTCCCACATCTTACCTTCTGCTGGCAAGAGGGTCCCTCCTCCTCCATGGTGCCATCTTCTTAGATGGCGCATTCACACAAGAGAGCAAAGGCTCTAAACATCGGGCACTTTTTATTGGCTCTTGGGCAGCTCTCAAAGCTGCAGGGTGCCATTCCAGGTACACTGCAAGCCAAATACAGAAACTACCAGGGCAGCAATAGTGCATTGTGTAAGCATTGTGCCCTGCGTGGCGGCCCTGAGTGCGTACAGCTAGTTACTCTCCAGTTTGTGGGTTCAAGTTTCTTCCGAAAATACTGCCTCTTGTATATGAATCATAGGAGTGTACAGTATGCACCAACATGGATCACAAAACCCTATGTTTTCCCATAAAACCAGACCTAACTCTGCAAAAGTCCAAACATGATGTCACAAAAGAGCATTTATGCAGCACTTTTACCGTTCTGCAATTTATAAATGATGATTCTGCAGAAGGCTTTTTATACAGTTCATACAATGTAGAGAAACTATAGCACAAATGAAGATAACAGTGATTCATTCCTAAGAAATAAACTCATTTATCGGTGTACACCTAATATGTACCTGTTATGTTGTTTCAGATTACAAGATTTTACAGTATAGTTTGATGAAAATAAAATGCTTTCAACAAATCACTTAAGCAATAAGATTGGTCATCAGAGACTATTACAGAAAACATCTGGAAGTGGATTGGTCGATGTCAGTCCTCTGGGACAGTACTGATGGGCATGTAATTACAAAAATACAACAGCCAAGGTTCATCGTGTTCCATGCTCTGCTGGAGGGATCAGCAGAGTAGATGCTAACTAAACTGGCCCTCTGTGGAGCTGATAATACGTTATGCAGACCAACTAATATGGTTTAATAACTAAAAATGTGAAGTATGGGTTTGTTTGTTTATTTAAACAATTTAATGTATATTCTGTATAGGTGCAGGTCATAGGTTTAAGACCATCTGTTCCTATTAGACAAAACAAAGGGGCTGACTCCTGCTAGTTGGTGCAACATTGTATTCTGCATCAGGAAAATCTATAGTGTACAGGAACTGATTTACAGCTGCGAAAACCCAATTCTATAATGCAGTGTATAAATAGAGCTGGCTGATATTTGTACCCCTTACAGTGCAGCGCCAGCATGCCCAGAAAAATGTTGTCCCATCCTAGCAAATACAAATTGGCACCGCTCAATTGAAAGAGGATGGTCCCATAGTAGGTATTGTCTGGTCATCACCAGACAATACTAACCTACACTCAGGGCCGCCAAGAGCCAAGGCGGGCCCGGTAATAGGGGGCGTGGCCTAATCACGGGAGGCGTGGCCACGCCCCCTTGCCGAAAAATAAATAACTAAAAAAGATTTGCGCTGCGCGCCGGGGAGGGGGGCGCTCTGAGCCCCCTCAGCCCGGCGCAAAGCCAGGGGGGGCGCCATCAGTGTGATCGGTCCCCCGCACAGGCATAGGAGACTGCTGCGGCTGCTGCTCAGCAGCCACGAGCAGTCTCCAACTGCAGCTCAGCACACGCTGTGTGCTGGGCTGCTGTGAGGGAGGGGTGGGCCGTGTCGGACCCTGGCCCCCGCCGGGCCCCTCAGGATGCCCGGGCCCGGGTAATCTGTACCCGCTCCCCCCCCCTCTCGGCGCCCCTGCCTACACTACAGAAAGCATTGAGAAGTCCAGGGATGGGAGATTGTAATGCATGGCTCTCCCACATCCGGGCTTCAATAAACTCAGGCATTCTGCTTACTCATTTAATGCAGTAGGCTGTTTAGTTTTTAAAATGGCTTGCCTTGTTGGGCTACCAATATTATTCTGCATATCTTATGCCATACTTGCCTACCCTCCCGATTCAGCCGGGTGCTGCTCCCAGCCCCCCGGAAAGGCAGGCAAGCCTCCCAATCCCCGGCGCCCCATCTGGCCCCCCTGCGATTGCCATATAAACCCCGGCAGCGGAGGGGCCGGTGACGCAATTCGCACAGAATCGTGTCATCGTTGCCCCGTCCCCTGCTTCACAATGCCATTATTCTCGGCATTATGAAGAGGGGGCGGGGGCGCTATGATGCGATTGCGCTGTCACACCCATGCTCCACCCCCCTTTTTGCATCATTTACCCAGCCACACCCCCCCCCCCTCCCGACAGCTCCCTCCCGGAAGGAGGGAGCTAAAAGTCGGTAACCCTGTCTTATGCATTTCCATCAAGACTGTGCAAAGTGGCAAAAAATATTTAAAAAAAAAAAAGCTTTCAACAAATGAATTAAGAGTGTGAATATGTACTATATTACTAGTAGTAACCCAAAAAATACTGTCAGGAACAATTTAAGGGGTACATTTACTAAAGGTCGATTTTAAACAATCTAAATTGATGTGTTTCAGGGGCTAAATCGTACATTTACTAACATTTAAAATTCAAAGAAAATGGCTAGCAGTGTGCCTGGAACGGTTTAACCCCTGAAACACATCGATTTAGAGTGATTTATATGCTAATGTGTGAGACAATAGTGAATAAATAAGTTTTGACAAGTGAAATGTGTGTGGTTTGGTATGATTATGGGAAAAGGGCAAAATATGTATACAAATATCTATATATGTATATAAAATAAAATCCCCAGTTCAGGGGTCTGCCTGTTCGTTTGGGCTAATCTCCTGGGATGCAGTTAAAATGCAGATGCAGGGGATTCCGGCGGTCAGAATGCTGGCGCCGAAATCCAGACATCTGTCAGAATCCTGGTGCCGGCATCCCGACAGCCGGAATCCCGAAGGTAATAAGCAGGGTTAGGTGGAGGGTTAGCATTTGGGGTTAGGCATTAGGAGGCTGGGTAGGGTTAAGCACTAAGTGGGGAGGGTTAGATTTAGGGTGCTGGTAGGGGGGAGGTTAGGTGTAGGCACTAGGAGGGAGGTTAGGGTTAGGCACCGGGGAGGGAGGGTTATGGTAGGGAGAGAAGGAGGGTTAGGATACAGACCGACAAAGTGTTGGTATTCTAACCCTCTCGGGATACCGGCATCGGGATTCTGACAGCCGGGATCCCAAATGCCGGCATCCAGTACCCATCCTCTCTTGAACCACTGGACGGATTTTGATGTGGTTTTCACTATTCTATACAGCATTGGTCGAGGAAGGTTGAAGGTTTAAGTGTATGAACCTTTCATTTTTGACAAAAGGGAACCGAGCAGTGACAAATTTAGTGAAGCAAAGTCCCTGGTCGCAAGTAAACAATAAAGTTAAGGTGGCAGAAAATGTCCCGGTCACAGTAACTCATAAGGGCTAGTAATCTTTCTCAATTTGGAATTAATATTCCATTATTAGAAGGGGGTCTCCTGAAATGACAGGGAGAAATCAGAGGTGTGCTAGTGACCTGCAAAAGTGTTTCTACTGACCGGGGTGTGCAGGGTGCAGTGAACATCGAATGAGAGAACACAAATGCAGTCAGGTAACACTGAATAAGTGCAGAGGCATCTGCTGCCGGACAGACCGCACTGCCCTGACTTTTGACACAGCGCAGAGACAAGTCAATGCTGTTGAGAGTGCCAGAAATGTGGACGTTATCGGTTTTTATCTTATAGATGATTGAAAGAGGAGACCCCAAGACTGTGACAGGCGGAGTCTGTCTGAGCTAGACAGGAAACCTCAGCGGGTTAGAAGCGAGTTTTGCTGGAAGCTTGTTCGCTAGGAGACGCTTTCAAAGCAAATACATATGAAAGCTTGTGCCATTATCTCCATATGATGTCATAACTCCATATGTCATAACACAGCTGCCGGACACATGGATCATTATCTGATGTGCTGCTAGCATTCTGTCATCTGTGCTGATAGCCGAAAATAATGTAAAGAAAGAATAGTGTGACATTTGCACCACTAATTCTCCTCCTTCTGAAAAGAATAGAACAAGAGTATGTTTGTATAAGCGTTATCTCAAAACCTTCTTGTACCAAAGGCAGCTGCTTCTACTGACTATACCTTGGCTGTGACATTGGTGGTGGGCTATGCATTTAGAAATATACAAGCTTGGTGGTGTAGCTTAGTGGGCATAGTGAAAACGACTTGGAGTTAGAGTTCTGCTTATGGCAAGTGCCATCTGCCTCCTATAGGAGTCACCTAACCCCAATATACACAATTCCTTTGATTACCTCTTTGTGGTGACCATACTGCGCATGTGCAGAATGGCTCTAGCGTGATCACACACAGGCCCCCGTATGCCTTTGCCTGATTGACTGGCATTTATGTGGTGGGGCAGGGATGGCCTGCATTCCCGGAAACGGGGGCATGTCGCAGATTCCTGGTCTCACCGCCCAACATCACAACTGATGTTCGTGATACTGATCCCAGGTTCTGTAGTGGTCGGTGATTGCAGTCTGCGTATGCATCCAAATTGCACTGCGCATGCGTCTTCATATGCAGTTGCACTGCCCCCAGCTGTCATGGTGAAAAAATAGTACCTGCCATAGGGTTGGTACAATCTACGATGGCCGTCCATATATTATCACAATACCAAGAACTGCTGGGCTGTAATTTTCTAGGAACTGGAGCCACAAATGTAGTGAATGGGAAGACTGTGAAGCTGGCTGGTTACTGGGAAGTTGGACAGATAACTATTATATCAATGTTGGTGAGATTAGCTGGTGACCTTGGTGTTGGTGCAGTGGTCTGGTGTCTCTGTAGGATAACTACGTGACACGACTAATGTCAGTGTTGATGGAATAAGCCAAATGGCACAAACATGGTCATTTAATATGTACGGTAATTCTAGTGATTTTCTTGGTAGAATGAAGATGACATTACTGAATGTGACGTGCTTCAGTATATTAGTGTTAACTAACTTTTATTTATGACATGACTGATAATACTATGCCCTTAATTTTAGACCACAGGGTCCCCCAAAAGCCTTAATCAAGCTCGACTGGATGTAACACAACATACAGTATATGTAGTAGCTACATAAAGTATTGTGCTGACAATAATGCAGAGTAAGACAGTGGAGATATATGTCCCTTTTTCTCAAACTACATTATTTATATCACCACTAGTGGAGCAACAACAAAAAATCTGATTAATTTTAGTCTTTACTACTGTTTATATGTTT
The DNA here is from genome assembly GCA_031769625.1 of Taudactylus pleione. Lineage (NCBI taxonomy): Eukaryota > Metazoa > Chordata > Amphibia > Anura > Myobatrachidae > Taudactylus > Taudactylus pleione. Next base: position 2,423,210 of record JAUIMM010000422.1, read on the forward strand.
TTTTCCCAGAAAAGATAAGATTTATGATTCATATCATAAAAGGTTTCTAAGGCACAACCAGGTATTGCTGTTGAAGGTAAATTATTATTTCTCATTTTAATGTGTCTCTGATAACGGTGAGCAGTCACCTTTGTGCAGTAAAGCCTATAGTCTGCAGTACTAGATGTCCTTGAAGGTAATCTCCATCCTGTGTGACTGGTGTACTAATTTTTTTACAATGTTCCGCTTTTTTGGTGGATTTTCTCTCTTAGGGGGCAAGTTAATTAGAAACGATTGCCGGTTAATGGTCAGAATGACGGTCCCTCATGGGCACGGTGGGCATTAAATATGCAATAGTGGGGTATCGCAATTCCTGGTAATGTGCGCAGCTGCCCCTGACCGCACATCCCTGAGAATTGATTTGCACCTGAAACATTCTTCTGTTGTACCATATGTTTATAGTTCTTTTGAGTATCCAATGCATTTCATCCACCAGGTATGGACATCTTCAGTGATAATTCAGTAGTGAGCCAAGTTGGAGAATTAGAACAAGGCCATAGCTATGGGAGTGCTAGCAGTGACTCGTGGCACCTGCATTTAGCTAGCAGGGTGCCTGGAACGGCACTTTGTAGCCAGTGGAGCTGCAGCAGAGCCGCCTGGAGCAACCAAAGGATGCTCCAGGCATGCAGCCTGTAGAACCTCCCGGAGAGTCCTAAGATCGCTGCAGGCAGTGCGCTTCTTTGAGGTGCTGTGGACCCCCGTACCTCAGCATGACACCATTGCGATATGAGAGGCAGGCACAGGGCAGAGAATCGCTCCCTGAGTCGGCGCTGAATTAGAAGGGGTTTTTAGTCTTTAAGATGTTAGGCAGGTAGAAGTTGATTTGTACAATTGTCATCCTGTGCTATGCAACAGTGCATGTAATGTGATACGTAGGGAGGGATAGAGATGAGGAATAAAGAACGTTCTAAGACAGAATGGTATAGACTATGTCAAAGCCGGATAATCAGCTGAGACAGAATCTGTTTACAATCAGAATCTGCGCAACGCCATCTCACGAATGGCGACAAGACTCCATCTTAGAAATAGATCACACAACGCCATTTTGTCAAAACCACAGAGTAACAATCTTCACCAAACACATACCGACAGTGTTTAACATACATAAAAAATGACTTATTAGCATTAGAACACTTTTTAGTAATCCTTCCAGAAATCATGCCCTGATGTACACAAAGCCCATTCTGGGGACAACCTTGATACCAAAACAAACACAGTATCAGTTAGCAACTAGAAAAACAGCTTCCTGAGAAAAGGATTTAGAAAAGAACAATACACCAGAAACTGTGGGTGTTTCTGCATGTAAATGGAGAGACTCCACATGTGGACAGGCGTAGCTGTGGCCATTGTAATATGGCCCAGACACTTGAATTAAATCTGCTCTTTTTCAGACAGAATGGCCCCAGCTTCACAGCAGGGGGTCTCCACCCTGTTTTAAAAGTGAAGCTCACTGCCCATAACACATTTGCATTGCAGTTTGAAAATGTTAGTAAGAAATGAGATTTTATATATATATATATATATATTGTGATAGGATCACTGGTAAAGTGGTCTGTGGCAGGTACATTTGTCCCAGATTCCTGTCTTATGTGTTCTAAACCCCCAGGAGAAAGTCTGCAGTGTAGCAGGCTTGAGTCTCGGCTTTTTGAAAAGCCGGTTTGGGACCTGGGGGTTGTGGGTGAGAGGAGAGGGAGGGCTCCACCCACGGCCACTCCAGGTTTTGGGTCTTGCAGCCTGGTAACAGGCTTGTTAGGGTTCCCACCTGAGAGTGGCCAATATAAGCCTAGTTTATTTAAGGCTAAGTGTCTCACCTGGGAGAGCAGGCAGGGAGTTTGCTCAGAGACACTTGAAAAACCTATCTGTAAGTGCTGTGCTGTGCCGTGCCTTTGTTGCTGGTGAGGGCTATAGGCCCTGCCAGGTTCTTGTAGTGAGGGAACCACCTGTAAAGTTAGAGCCCAGCCAGGGCTAGGATTTATGTTTATGGTTTCTTTATGTTGTTTCTGTTTTGCACAATAAAGACTGGCGCCGACCAGCTTGTACTCGAATCCAGACTGGCGTACTGTTTCCCAGCTGCTGTGTGTGTAAGGAAGGAGTCCTCTACCCAGGAGAGGGACCCCTAATCTGACTGTGTCACAATATATATATATATATATATATACAGTCAATAATCCGGCACTCAGTGGTAAACAAGCAAAATAGACCCAGGTGCCTTCCACAGTGTAACTAGCGTGCACCGAAACGTACCAGTCAAATCGGCGGCGCTCTGGTAACAAAAGTACAACTCACATAGCTGTTGGGTAAAGCAACGTTTCAGCGCCCTTTATTGGCGCTTTCTTCAAGCTGGAAATACAAAGACAAAGACTCAGACAAACCTTAAATAGCCGGCTAATGCTGCAGCTGACTTCCGATCACTTGGATGTGCGCCGCCGGATGGCGGGCGCACCGCACACTGCATCATAATTAACATGCCTGGTTGCCATGGTGATCGAGCAACAAACCAGGACAAAGTGTCAAGTAACATGGTTACAAATGAATAACACTGATAACATTTTACAAATCGGCAAACACAAATAAAGTAAAACAAAAAAATGACTCACATTTGAAATACACCGACCAGCTGCTGCTGGACTGTGTACACAACGCGACATGCTTTTTCTATCACAAACATACATAAAACGGGATAACATGCAATAGGAAGCAAAAATTTACTCAAAACATCGAAATAAGAATTGATGACAAATTATCGATGAACCAATGGTCAATTGCCATACAACCAACTAGAATATCACAACCCTTACAAAGAAGAATATTAATGAATATCTAAATCACCTTCATAGAACATTAAATGGGGTATATTGCAACATCACAAGGCTACATTAAATAAAGCATTGTAATCCCAGGGTCTCGTTGAGTCCGCGCGGTGACAGAGTGTCTAATCTCATTATCCAATTTGCCTCCCGTTGTAATAACCTTTTGCTGCGGTCTCCTCCCCTAATCAAAGGGGGTACATGATCTATGATCCTGTATCGCAAAGACGCGATATTGTGCTTTGCCTCAGCAAAATGTCTGGCAACAGGTTGCTCGCTGGTGCCATTTGCTAACGCTGCCCTTATGGCTGAACGATGTTGGGCCATTCTAACACGTAATGTACATTCAGTCTTGCCTATGTACATTTTAGAACATGGACATGTGATGGCATAGACTATAAATGTACTAGTACAAGTCAAATGGTATCTCATTATATTTAGTCCCAGTATACGGGTGGAAAAAAACTGACCCTGTTTGCAAAAAACCACAAGTAGTGCAGTTCGTGCATCTAAAACAACCCAATTTTAGTGTCCCCAAAAAGGTACTGGTCTTAGATTTGCTATTGGAGCCCCAATTAGTAATATAATTGCGGACCAAAATGTCTTTTAAGTTAGTGCCTCTAAGATAGCAAGACATAAGCCTTGTGTCCTTTATTGGTGCAAGATTTTTATCGGTGTCAACAATATGCCATAATGATTTGGCCTTGCGATCAATGACAGAACTCATATGATTATACCTGGTGACCCAGATATGTCTGTTGCTGGACTGGTCAGATTCCGTCCGATCAGCCTTAATCAATTTGTCTAAAGGGACTGCCAATGCCTTCTTTTTAGCTCTTTCTAAAATCGATTTTTTTATCCTCTCTCTGAGAATTTGTTGAACATAAGGTTCAACTGGTGTAAACCTTCCTCACGATTCCTAGCTATCCTGAGGCTACGTAAAAATTGAGAATACGGTAATGCATTTTTTAAGGGGGCAGGATGAGCACTACTGGCCAATAGTAGATTGTTTCTGTCAGTATCCTTAGTATATAGTGACGGAACTAACCTCCCCTCATGTTTAGTAATGATGACATCTAAAAAATTAACAGACTCGGAGCTCATAGTATAAGTAAATTTCACAGGTCTCCCCAAGCTGTTGTACGTGTCAATAACCTGAGAGAAAGTCGATGCGTTGCCTCTCCATACGATGAACAAATCATCAATGTAGCGATAAAACGTCAAAATTCTGTCTGCAATCCCTGTATCAGCAAAAAATACTTCATGTTCAACGGCGTACATGTATGCATTAGCATATGATGGGGCCACATTGGACCCCATCGCGCAGCCAGAAAGCTGCAAATAGTAAACACCGTCAAACATTAAGTAATTTCGAGTCAAAGTGAGTTCAAGAAGATGCATAAAAAACTCTACACTAGAGCCTTTAAACAAGGGATTATCACAAATCAAATTTTTAGTAGCCAGCAACCCATCCGTGTGTGGGATACACGTATAGAGGCTGCAGACATCAACAGAGCATAACGTGCACTCACCTGGAATATCAGGAAGTGCCCTTAAAGACAACAATAAATGATTAGTGTCTCTTAAATAAGAAGGTTTAGCCTGTATACACGGTTGCAGCAAAGCGTCCAAATACGTGGAGATAGGTTGATATAAAGACCCTCGTTCGGCGATAATCGGCCTCCCTGGTGGTCTAATGGGGTCTTTATGAATCTTAGGTATCAGATAAAGTAGGGGCCTAATAGGATGTTTCACCTCCAAGGCTTTCTTAATCTCTAATGTCAAAATCCCTTGAGCAAAAGCTTCCGAAAGTAGTGTGTCAAGTTCATTTTAAATTTAACCGTAGGGTCAAAAGGCAACTTCCTATATGTTTTGATGTCACTAAGTTGTTTATTGGCTTCAAGGCGATAGTCATCCAAGTTTAATACTACCAGAGCACCACCCTTGTCTGCCTGTCGAAACACAATGTCCTCATAAGAAGCTAATTTTTTAAGGGCCATTCTTTCATCTTTAGATAAATTCCAATATTTAGGAAGTTTGGACCTGGGATCTTCACAGACATAATGTGGAAGGTTTACATCAACGTATCACTTTGGAAAAGGGATCCATATTAAGCTTCTCAGAAACAGAAGCGGATACTATTCTTTTTACTGAGAATTTATCTGATCATGTATCGACTCCTACCACATTGGAGCTATACAATGACCTATTACGTTTAAAAAGGAAAGAATTGGACTTCTTTTACCATAGTCTCACGTTGTCTAATTATTTTAAAGATAAGATGATCCCCCGTGGGTTTAGGATCAAAAACGTTCCTACAATAGGACGTTATAATGTTGAGTTCTGTAAAAAATGTACTTCAGTATTGAACAAGTGTTCTTTTGATCTCCTGATTTTGGTGATAGAGGAGTCCAAAAGAGAAATGGATTGCTTAAAAGAAAAGATTGGAATATTTGAGACACTGCATGTACCCACATTACAGATTGATAAACAGAATGATTGGCTGCTCAAGTTGACCGCACAAGTGGAACTTTATAAAAACGAGCTTATCAAATTTAAGGCAGAGAAAAAGAAAAAAGTAACCTTGGATTATGAGCAACAACATGTTTACACCTGGTTACAGGCGCATATAATAAATCTGATAGAAGACCTGCGTTTAGACGGGCACATCACCAATCGCAATTCAACACATCAGAAGACAGTGCGACTACTGAAAGCGAAACTGATACTTCACGTAAATCTAGAACAAAAGCACATATACAATCACCAGTAGGTAATCACACAAGGGCCCGTTTTTTAGATCCAAGCCCAAATCAAACCACAGGGGTCAACAGAACCAAAGGCAGAGGAAGACCGCCCAGGGGACGCAGGATTTAGTCTTTAATTTATCTAGTCGCATACTTTCTGACACTGAATTAGCTGTCCTTAGGAAAGGATTATCGTTTGTACCCACAGTTTCCTTTGATAACATCGAGTGGAAGAAAGAAACTTATTTGTTAAATAGAAGTTTGAAAATCAAAAAACATTTTGCGAATAAACCACCTGTTCCCTCTGCCGTACCTCCACAGTTATTGAAATTGCAGGACAAGAGCCCTTTTGACCCAACTAGTCATAAGTTCATAACGCATCCATTAAAACCTTCATACGGCTTTTGGAGAGTTCTATTAGTGAAGATCCCAGGTCCAAAATTCCTAAATATTGGAATTTATCTAAAGATGAAAGAATGGCCCTTACAAAATTAGCTTCTTATGAGGACATTGTGTTTCGACAGGCAGACAAGGGTGGTGCTCTGGTAGTATTAAACTTGGATGACTATCGCCTTGAAGCCAATAAACAACTCAGTGACACCAAAACATATAGAAAGTTGCCTTTTGACCCTACGGTTAAATTTAAACACGAACTTGACACACTACTTTCGGAAGCTTTTGCTCAAGGGATTTTGACATTAGAGATTAAGAAAGCCTTGGAGGTGAAACATCCAATTAGGCCCCTACTTTATCTGATACCTAAGACTCATAAAGACCCCATTAGACCACCAGGGAGGCCGGTTATCGCCACACGAAGGTCTTTATATCAACCTATCTCCACGTATTTGGACGCTTTGCTGCAACCGTGTATACAGGCTAAACCTTCTTATTTAAGAGACTAATCATTTATTGTTGTCTTTAAGGGCACTTCCTGATATTCCAGGTGAGGGCACGTTATGTTCTGTTGATGTCTGCAGCCTCTATACGTGTATCCCACACACGGATGGGTTGCTGGCTACTAAAAATTTGATTTGTGATAATCCCTTGTTTAAAGGCTCTAGTGTAGAGTTTTTTAAGCATCTTCTTGAACTCCCTTTGACTCAAAATTACTTAATGTTTGACGGTGTTTACTATTTGCAGCTTTCTGGCTGCGCGATGGGGTCCAATGTGGCCCCATCATATGCTAATGCATACATGTACGCCGTTGAACATGAAGTAGTTTTTGCTGATACAGGGATTGCAGACAGAATTTTGACATTTTATCGCTACATTGATGATTTGTTCATCGTATGGAGAGGTAACGCATCGACATTCTCTCAGGTTATTGACACGTACAACAGCTTGGGGAGACCTGTGAAATTTACTTATACTATGAACTCCGAGTCTGTTAATTTTTTAGATGTCATCATTACTAAACATGAGGGGAGGTTAGTTCCGTCGCTATATACTAAGGATACTGACAGAAACAATCTACTATTGGCCAGTAGTGCTCATCCTGCCCCCTTAAAAAATGCATTACCGTATTCTCAATTTTTACGTAGCCTCAGGATAGCTAGGAATCGTGAGGAAGGTTTACACCAGTTGAACCTTATGTTCAACAAATTCTCAGAGAAAGGATATAAAAAATCCATTTTAGAAAGAGCTAAAAAGAAGGCATTGGCAGTCCCTTTAGACAAATTGATTAAGGCTGATCGGACGGAATCTGACCAGTCCAGCAACAGACATATCTGGGTCAACAGGTATAATCATATGAGTTCTGTCATTGATCGCAAGGCCAAATCATTATGGCATATTGTTGACACCGATAAAAATCTTGCACCAATAAAGGACACGAGGCTTATGTCTTGCTATCTTAGAGGCACTAACTTAAAAGACATTTTGGTCCGCAATGATATTACTAATTGGGGCTCCAATAGCAAATCTAAGACCAGTACCTTTTTGGGGACACTAAAATTGGGTTGTTTTAGATGCACGAACTGCACTACTTGTGGTTTTTGCAAACAGGGTCAGTTTTTTTCCACCCGTATACTGGAACTAAATATAATATGAGATACCATTTGACTTGTACTAGTACATTTATAGTCTATGCCATCACATGTCCATGTTCTAAAATGTACATAGGCAAGACTGAATGTACATTACGTGTTAGAATGGCCCAACATCGTTCAGCCATAAGGGCAGCGTTAGCAAATGGCACCAGCGAGCAACCTGTTGCCAGACATTTTGCTGAGGCAAAGCACAATATCGCGTCTTTGCGATACAGGATCATAGATCATGTACCCCCTTTGATTAGGGGAGGAGACCACAGCAAAAGGTTATTACAACGGGAGGCAAATTGGATAATGAGATTAGACACTCTGTCACCGCGCGGACTCAACGAGACCCTGGGATTACAATGCTTTATTTAATGTAGCCTTGTGATGTTGCAATATACCCCATTTAATGTTCTATGAAGGTGATTTAGATATTCATTAATATTCTTCTATGTAAGGGTTGTGATATACTAGTTGGTTGTATGGCAATTGACCATTGGTACATCGATAATTTGTCATCAATTCTTATTTCGATGTTTTGAGTAAATTTTTGCTTCCTATTGCATGTTATCCCGTTTTATGTATGTTTGTGATAAAAAAAGCATGTCGCGTTGTGTACACAGTCCAGCAGCAGCTGGTCGGTGTATTTTAAGTGAGTCGTTTTTTTATGTTTTACTTTATTTGTGTTTGCCGATTTGTAAAATGTTATCAGTGTTATTCATTTGTAACCATGTTACTTGACACTTTGGGCCTGATTCAGAGCCACTCGTAAGCGGCTGCTCGTTCGCTCCGAGCGATGTTTGGCCAACTGCGCATGCGTATGGATCATTATACGCATGCGCGAACCAGTCAGTGCGGCCGAAATTCATGTGCTCGCAAAATAGCGAATGCCTGATAATTTGAGTGACAGAAAGAGGCGTATGTGGGTGGTAACAGGGGAAGGTGCTTGAAAACGGGGAGTGGAGATCCGATCGCAGGCGTGCTTAAAGGTCAAAACGGGCGTTTTATGGGTGTGCATAATTAAAACAACAGCGTCATTGACCACGTCACTGGGTTATTTTATAGCCAGAATTGCTCGCAAAATTGTGGTAGCAAAAACCAACCACAAGAATAGCGAGCAGTTCATACCCTGGTCGATGTACTCGATTAATCTAATAAATAGCGGACATAACGTAGGATGCGAGCGGCCAAGGGGCGTAGTTTCCCAAAAAACGACCGCAAGTTTTGTTTGCTCGTTCAGAACAAGAGGCGTCAACAGACCGCAAACAGCGAACGGTTCATTTGAATAGCCACCCCTATTTTCGGGACGAGCGAGCGCTAATTGCGTCCGTCTCTGAATCAGGCCCTTTGTCCTGGTTTGTTGCTCGATCACCATGGCAACCAGGCATGTTAATTATGATGCAGTGTCCGGTGCGCCCGCCGTCCGGCGGTGCACATCCAAGTGATCGGGAGTCAGCTGCAGCATTAGCCGGCTATTTAAGGTTTGTCTTTGTCTTTGCACTTCCAGCTTGAAGAAAGCGCCAATAAAGGGCACTGAAACGTCGCTTTACCCAACAGCTATGTGAGTTGTACTTTTGTTACCAGAGTGCCGCCGATTTGACTGGTATATATATATATATATATATATATATTAAATCCATCATAAATAGAATCTCATGCATAAACACTGCACATTACGCACAGTTGCGCTGCTAACATGACGCACATTAGCGAATGCACAATATCCTGCATGCGAACGCTGTTTATTAGCTGCATGCGTGCACATCTGCCCCAAATCAGATAAACCTAACTAGCGTCTTTTCCCAAACCCCCAACACTTACATAATGCACACTCACATAAAAGGTTCCATAGCTTTAAAGTATAAGATCCAAGTTTTATACATTTATTACAAATGCTGTGAAATAAAGACTATTTTGGTATCTAAGGTTTAATACGTGATAAGTAAGCCGTGTTTGGTATTGTCCTGATCTGCATTTCCTCAACAGCTTTCCGGTACCATCGGTGTGAAGATCGCAACATGCATTCGCAACTTATGGACCGTAGAGATATACAGCACCAAAATGTATTTTGTAAAACCAACAGCCAAGATTTGCATGAGGCGGGGAAACGGAGGTAACAAGCTGTTAGAGGCTGTTCTGTGTCCATTTGAATCAACCTGTTAAATGCTCTGTAACAAACGCACCACGATGGGGAACCAATGGGATAAGCAACAAACCTCTCTATTGTGTTGTCTGTTTCTGTGAGGGTATAAATGTGTGTGTTGTGACCCCAGTCTGGAGTCTTCTTGCTGATTGCTGATTGACGGAGGTTTCTTGCTGATGCCGGTATCTGGTCCAGAACGCGTGCGTATGTATAACTGTATCTTGGGTCTGTATAATTCTTTGCACTAAATTGTACTTAGATCACAGCGTGTAACTGACTGTACTTTACTTGAATAATACTTTGTGCTTTGGAAACACATGTTCAAGGTCTAAAGTCTTTATTTTACTGTATGACTGCGTACGCAAATAGCGTAAATTTTAGAGGTTTATAGGCAGGGTTTAGAAGGTATAGGTAGGTGCGTATAGAGGTTGAAATCCAGTATCCATAGATGGGGGCTCATAGTGTGAGGTCACTTACCTGTTCACACGATAAAATACGGTTATCGATATCTCACCAAAGGGTGGATAGTGGCCAGTTTTCCCTGCAACCACTCTATGCTGAGAGATCGCTATCCGTTATCGTGTGAGTCAAGGTACGCTGACTAGAATCCAGGGACAAGAAAGGAAAAAGTTTGTTTTCCTTTGTTGATAGTATTTTCCGCTAAAAAGGGTACCGTAGCATTGCGCACGCGGCTGAGTCGCATTTTTGCGCGCGTAATAGAGATGCACTTTTGCGTACGCAGATAAGGGTAAGAGTCATACGGTTGTGTGGTAGTCGCATTATTGTGTATGCGACTAGTCGCACAATAGCATATACGTACTTCCGGCAGTGCTGCCACGTGTTTAAACAAAGCCGTTGAGTTTACATTATCAATTGTTGCCAATAACTGGGTTAACGTGTATTTTTCTGCGCAGGAAAAAAGTGTGTAACTGTGAGTACTTGTTCAGGGTGTAACACGGGACCTAAATGTTAAGGGTATCATAGGACCCTTAAGTGCTAGGCGCAGGAGTTGGCCTAGTGACTCGGTAGCAGCTTACCGTTTACATTACACAAAGCAGGTGTATGGGTCGTTATTTTTGTTAGGGTTTGGCTCCTAGCGTGATTATAGTGTTCAGTAATCAATGTGTGTGATCTGTTAGGCTTATTTGAACATTATAATTGAACTGCATAATTTAGGTTAGATTATGATTGTGAGCTGGTGAGAGGGTGGATGAAATCAACTGGAAAATAAAGGGTACTTTGCTGCCCCCTAGCAGTTGAAACCTAGTCAAAAAGGGATTTTCTGCGTGGGAGCAGCTTTTCTCCCATAGGTGAGTGGAGACATCTAGACGTCCTCCATAGGGTTCGTGGATACACCCTTTTTCAAAGGCATCCGCAGGTAAGTGAAAGTATCTTGATTGTCTTTCACCAGTTTAATTTTTATTGAAAAACTTAGGAGTTGTCCCAAGATGGGAGCCACGCAAACAATAGAAATGTTAGACAATGATGTGCTGCTAATGGAAGCACCGCTTGGTTTGGCCCGTCGTATTATGCATTCTAAATACGGTACTTATGCAATAAGGTATTGTGACACATGGTTTAAAATAAGGATGAAGAGTGTTAGACCGTTTCCCAGAATTGGTAGTTTTGATAAAGATGTATTAGATAAAGTCCGGGATCACATCAGTCTGATGCGCTCTCGAGAGAAAAAAGTAAAATATTATGAATATTTAAAGTTGTGGCAGCATGAAGGGGATGCGTGGCTTAAAAATGTGCAAGCGATGCAAACTAGTGTTGCGAACGCATTGCCAGAAAATACACCCGCGGCGCTAAATTGCAATGCATGCGAGCCGAAAAATGGCGCGCACGTGCGACAAGGTAGCGTTGCGGAAGGTATTGCCAGTAGTTCACGTGCACCACTGCCACCTTATGTGGATGGGGGTGCAGGTACAGTTATTGAAAAAACTCATAAAAATGTAACAAGCAATTTGTACCCTCTCTTAAGTAACCATAAAGAAAATGTTTATGATGTGGATGATGAGCCTATTGTCATGTCTGCCATTTCCCATGCTGTACACATGTTAGATGCGGCACCACGACAAGCCCAAGTGGTGCCACCATCTCCATCAGTAACAGCACGGGAAGTGTTAAACTCCTCTGCGCACGTGGAGGAAGTTGTTAATACTATACGTTGCAGCAACAGACTAAGGCCCTGATTCAGAGCCGTTCGTTAACAGCAGTACGCTCGTTGCGTTCCGATGTTGACTAACCGCACATGCGTCGGTGTTACACTGCGCATGTGCGTACGGCAGATTGCGAGCTTTTTTTGTCTCGTTCGTCAAATAGCGTACAGGAAGTGACATGTCAAATGTGATTGACAGAACAGGGCGTTTTTGGGTGTTGACGGGGGAGGAGATGGAAAAACGCAGGCGTGGCGAGGCGTTTTTGGGGCGTACATACATTAACAAATGCGAACGTCAAATGTGTTCGTACCAACTCATACGTCACTGGATGATCCTCTTTCCCTTCAAAATGCTCGCACAGCTTAGGGTCTGGATAACTCGACCACATTGGCGATGGCCTTCTCCTCCGTCCCGGCACTCCACGATGTTGCATCGATTAATCACGGCTTGTCAGAAAATCAATTAGTGTTGGATTGAAAACCGGCTTGGTATGTGTTTGGGAAGCAGTTTTTTTGGATAGCACAAAACCGAACGCAGGTGGAAATCATAGCTGCTAATGTCTGGATTACACAATCAATTAGCGTACATTTGTGGGGGGTTATTTTGGCCGCAATGTGTTGTTTTTGGACTATTGTAACAATAATGTCATCATGTTTAGGTTTTGTGCCTCATTTTGTGTTTGCAAGGTGAATTTGCATCCTTAGGTAATGTTTTAAACGTTCCTTAAAGAGCCCTTTTTTTCAAATGTTACATTTTTTTGGTTGAACGTTGTTGGCTTGTGGGCCCTGATTAAATGTAACCCATTTTGTCAATAATGTCAGAATACAAAGTCGTACATTTGATGTAAATTTATTGGTATCCCAAAAACAATTAATGCACATATTTAACACAAACATTTTTGGCAGTGTTCATTCCACAATATTTATTAATTGTGCAAACAATAAATTGTTGGTAAACGTAAATGCAAAAATTAAAAACAATTCACAAGAAAGGAGAGGGAAGTTTTGGCCAGAAAGGAATATGAGGCAAGCACAGAAGGAGTGTGGGAAAGGTAGCCAATGCTGTCACCGTTTTTTCGGCCGTTTGGCTGGGAGAGGTAGGGCGCCAGACCGAGTCTGGGATGTCATCAGGCTGGCCTGTCCAGAGGCAGATGTTGTGGCCTCTGGACTAGGCCCAGGGCTAGGCACATTTGGAGGATTGGCTGATGTTGTGCCAGAGGTGGAGGATCCTGATGTTCTGGCAGGAAGGGAGGTCGGCTCCACCATGTGCTGGCGAACGAGCTGCTCCAGGGCCTCAGCCACCCGTACCAGACTGGCGTCCATCCTCTGCAGAATCTCTGTATGGAAATCCAATTTAAAATTGAGTTCTGTGAGGAGGGACACTGCCTGCGAGGGGGATTGCCCAGGACTGGCTTCTGCCGGGTCCTCAGCCGGATGTACTGGTTCATCCCCTGCAGAGCCTGCAGAAATTCGGCGGCCAAGGCTCCCCTCTGGAGCAGACTCATCCGCCTGTGTCTCTGTTGGAAAAATGAGAATCTACATATTGGCACAATAACATTTCAGAGTTGGTGACATCACAATATTTACCTGGGACAACATGAGGAGCCGCAAAGTCTGGCATGTCCGTATCCATGTTGGACACGCCAAACACCTCCACAGGCTGCACACACCCCTGTGCCAGCTCTTCTAAATCAGTCAACTCCAATGACACAGGGGTGGGACCCCCACCTGTCCCCCTTGCATGCCTAGCCCTGTCCGCCAGTTTTTGCTTCAGGCGATATTTGAAGTCGGCCCATCTGTGGGTGAAATTGGAACCATTATCCTTTTGTTTAAAATGGGTTTTGGTTTTAGGGGGGGCCTATTGACAGCAACGGCTACCTCTTCCCACATTCTCCACTTCTGGCTTGCACTCATATTCCTGTCTGCCTGTGGCAGTATGTCCACACACTTCTGAATCAAAACCTCCATCTTCTTTCTTGTGAATTGTGGCTGCCTTTTCTTTTTGGCAGCTTTGCCCGGAATACTGGGCCCAGCAGCCTCTTCCATGTCATCCTCCTCACCTATTTGTGTAAATTTGGAGAATTCTCAACTTCACAACTTGCACAATATTATGTTTCTAATTAATCATTGAGTCAAAATGCCTAAAATACTTACCGCCAGACTGTTGTCCATTGTTTCCCTGGTCTGTAGCCATGTCTGAGCTCCAAACAAGAAATACACCAGAATGTTTGTTTTGGCTCGTGACGTATTTATACATGCGTCCTTATTTTTCGGCCGCATCATTGATTGTGCGTTCCTATGATCCCTCCTTAATTTGTGCGGGAAACTAAACACTATTTATGGCTTGGGGCGTCTCGAGTCAAGGTGGCGTTTTTTGAATGTTGGAGGTTACGTTGGTTGGAGTTGATTGTTGGCTGGTGTAGGAGTTTGCTTTGTTGTAGTAGTTTTTTTGGATATATTCGCTTTTTTATTTCCGTTCGCTTTTTTTCGGTTGTAATTTTTTTTGGCGTTTCCAGTTTTGGTAAGTTTTGGGAAGTCTAACTTTGGTTCAATTTGTGTCTCCTTCTGTTTATGAATTTTCTAACGTTTTTTTGGCGTCATTTCATCTCTCTTAGGTTTTATTTTGGCTCTGCCCCAAAGACCTTTTGATCCGGAATCTTATATATTATCTCTTGGTAAGTTCATTTTTTAAATTGTTTTGTAAATGTTCTTGTTTGTCTTTACGCAACTTTGGTTGGCCTTACACTTGTAACCTTTGATTTTCTAATTCCGAATTCTGTGGTTTTTTTTAACTGCGTTTTTCTAACTTGTATTTGCGAACTAATTAGCGCATTTTTATTACTTTCTATTGTGACTTGTATTTGCGAACTAATTAGCGCATTTTTATTACTTTCTATTGTGACTTGTATTTGCGAACTAATTAGCGCATTTTTATTACTTTCTATTGTGACTTGTATTTGTGAACTAATTAGCGCATTTTTATTACTTTCTATTGTGACTTGTATTTGCAAACTAATTAGCGCATTTTTATTACTTTCTATTGGGACTTGTATTTGCAAACTAATTAGCGCATTTTTATTACTTTCTATTGTGACTTGTATTTGCGAAGTAATTAGCGCATTTTTATTACTTTCTATTGTGACTTGTACTTGCGAACTAATTAGCGCTTTGTGAAATGCTTATTCATCCCGTAAAATTGTTTGTGTTTTCTCTTTAGCATTTGTTGCTTACATTTGGCCTCAATTTGACGTAGTGTGCGCAATGTCGTTTTGCTCTTTGCCCAAATGTGTGTTTCTCCCCTTTTATGTTTTGTCTTGCTTAAAATTTGGAATCAGAAATGGCCAGCATAAAATGATGTATATTTATGTTGTGATTATTTCCAGTTTGCACATATCATGACAATACCCCGGCATGTAAGCATCAATGGATGGTATCTTCAAGCTAAGTTAAAATTTAAATTTTTGGGGGGGGTTAAAATGCCTGAGATTCAAATCTTGCCATTTCAGGTTGATCTGGGTCGGATTGTTCTGGCCATGCTCCCGGAAGCCGACCAACCTCAATCTCGTCCCAGGCGTAGGCATCATAGGCGTGCAAGGCCCCAGATATTTCGAACACGTGTCACCCTTTTTGGAATGCCCGATGATGAGGTTTTAAGACGCTACCGTCTTCCTCCCAAAATCATCATAGACACTCTCTCATTAATAGAGAGTGATCTTGAGCGGCAAATTGACAGTCCTACAGCAATACCACCACTTACGCAATTTATGGCGGTGTTACATTTCTGTGCCTCAGGATCATTCCAAACAACGGTGGGAATAGTGGCGGGCATATCACAATCCTCCTTTTCCCGGATCCTGAGGGCAGTGATGGAGGCACTTTTCAAGCACCTCCATCATTTTATTCAAATGCCTTTGGATATGGGTGCCCTTAGTGTGGCCAAGGCCAATTTTTACCAAATAGCTGGCTTCCCACACATCATAGGGGTTGTGGATGGTACTCACATACCACTTCAGCCTCTAGCACGGCTGGAGGCAATATTTAGAAACCGGAAACACTATCACTCCCTCAATGTAATGGTGGTATGTGATGCCTCCCTCCAGATCCTGTCCCTGAATGCAAAATTACCAGGAAGTGCACATGACTCCTTTGTCATCCGGCAATCAGGGATATGGCACAAATTAACCAACCTACAAGCTGGTGATGCGTGGCTTCTGGGTAAGTGGAGACCTTTAGTACATAACAATGTTAAGCTTCTTACAGAGTGATCCTGATGTTGTCTATTCTTTTTCACAGTAGACAGTGGCTACCCTTGCACGCCCTGGCTGCTGACTCCTTATTTGGCTCCCACACCAGGGCCACAAAGTGAGTATAATTCCGCACTTACAGCCACCAGGCAAGTGGTGGAGCGCTGTATCGGCCTTTTAAAAGGCCGATTCAGATGCCTCCACCGCTCTGGTGGCGAGCTCATGTATTTGCCGGATATGGTTTTGAAAATTGTGGTCCTGTGTGGGATATTTCACAACATCGCCATAAGGAGTGGTGTCCCAATGCAGCCAGAGGATGCCTTACCTGAGGATGGCCCCCCCGAGGTTGGTCGGAGGTCAGTATGTGGGGGGCCATACGCGATGATGTGGTGGCCAGATTTTTTAGGTAATTATTGTCACAACAACAGTGTTTATACCCAATGTGGTATGGTTTGTTTGATACATTTTTTTTATTTTCTCCATCTTCTGTTACACATAATCTTTGGCACTCCAACGATGACTACTTCCTGCTACCCTTAAAAAACCTGTATGTGGACATTTTGGGGATATATTATGGAACCCATATTGCAACGCCATATTTGTGGAATCATGTTGGCATGGTCCTTCGTCAACCAGTTCTTGATTTGTTGTATTTTTTTTGTTTTGTTGGTATGTGTTGTATTTGTGATTATCACTGTGTGTTTTGTTTGTGAGTGACCATTTTGATTTTTGAGTTATGCTGTGAATAAATGTTTTGAGAGTGAAATTTTGTACCTTTTTATTGAACGTTACAAGCAAGTGTAACCAGGTTCGCACACGTTACATTTGCCTAAGGGGTAATACAGTAATGACGCCAGTTGAGCTAAAATGTAATATGTTTTCAGGGTCCAAACCAACACCCAAAGGAATCCTGTACAATCAGTTGGCTTCGTAATATTGGCCTAAGCAGCTTGCACCCCAACTAGGAACCTGTAAAATGTAGTAATATCTAATTGTGACTACACCAAAAAAGGGAAATGAGATTGTTACTGTTAGGTGTTTCTTGTGCCTGTTTTACATAAAAATACAAAACACAATCTTAGTGTCAAAAAATGGAAATCCTTGCAGGAAGAGTCTACTTATGTCAGGGTAAACAATCTCTGATTTTGAAAAAAAGAATGAGCCAGAACGTTACTTAAAAAATATTAATTTATTTAAATTTGGTCAAAAAAAAACAAAAACTAGTCCCTAAGGAGGACCGACATATGGTCAAGGACAACCAGCAGACCGATGATATTGTGCCGTATACGGGCCACACAGGCGGCTAATTCAGCACGACGCCTCTGTTCCTCTGTGGGTGAGAAAAGTGTGGGGATTAATACAACAATAATGAAACCACATTAAAAAACAAGCCAAAACCAAAAAAATATATATATATTTAGAAACTAACCATAATTACACCATTAAAACCCATCCACCCAAAATGGTGTAGGCCAAAAATACAAGGCCAATCAACAAATTCCGACAGGTGTGATATGTGTATGTTGAAATCAGCAGTAACAGGTAAAGGCATCTGCAAAATCACCAAAAGTCTAGCAAAAAACTCCAAAAAAGGGAACGACACATGATTACATACAAACAGTTTGTGGCAAAAAAGAAACCAAAACAAAAACATACCGGAAGAAAAAACGGCAGCTCCAGAAGGCCCTCCCTCGTCCTCCTCGGAGGTGCCTCCATTCCCCAACGATCTGGGCGGGGTAATTACCGATTCTGGGGAGGGGGTAATTCGAAGAGGGGTGGTTGGAGGAGAGGGGGAATTGGGACGGAGGGGAAGGAGCCCCGAAATTTACCCCAGAGGGTCTTGGAAGACTGGGGAGGAGTGGGGAATAGGGGAATTTGGGGTTGTGGAGGGTTGGCTGGGGGTTGGGGAGAGTGGCCGTGAGCGCCGTCTGGGCTGACGATGACGGCGTAGTCTTCGCTGGGCCCCTAAAAGATGTGAAACAAATTGTGGTTAGTTTCAACACAAATCCGAGAAAAACACCATTTTCTAATCCCCCCCCCAAAAAAAGGCCATGCAGATATGAGTACAATGAATAAATATGCCCTACATGGAAAACATGGCCATGCAGATATGAGTACAATGAATAAATATGACCTACATGGAAAACATGGCCATGCAGATATGAGTACAATGAATAAATATGACCTACATGGAAAACATGGCCATGCAGATATGAGTACAATGAATAAATATGACCGACATGGAAAACATGGCCATGCAGATATGAGTACAATGAATAAATATGACCGACATTGAAAACATGGCCATGCAGATATGAGTACAATGAATAAATATGACCTACATGGAAAACATGGCCATGCAGATATGAGTACAATGAATAAATATGACCTACATGGAAAACATGGCTATGCAGATATGAGTACAAACAATAAATATGACATACATGAAAACATGCACACGCAGTTAGGGCCATAAAGACAAATATGAAAACCACAGTCCCTAAAACTTACTTTCTGCGATCTGCATGCGAAAGCATGCCAGCAAGCGGGTCGTCCGCCGTTGCAGGTCCGACCACCTGCGCTCCAGCTGCCCGATCTGGTGGCGTGAGCCGAAGGAGCGCAGGCGGGCCCGTACCTCCGCATATGCGGAACGCTTTTCGCGGTTGGTGATGGGTGGAGGCTGGCTGGTGATCTGCCTATCCATCACCTCCGTTAGCACCAGCAGCTCGCGCCTGGTGAATGCGGAGGCTCTCATGATGGCAATGGTGTATTTGTGAAAAATCATTTTTAATAAAGTGCCCAAAAAATGTTTGTATTTTGGCTAATGTATTTGGGTAATTAACAGGACCAATTCTATTGGTTAGTGTATGAGTCATGTGTTCGACAGGGCCAGAAATCTCTTGAGAGTTATGATAGGCTTGATGCAGTGACATGCGTAAGCAAATTTAAATAAAGAAATGAACTCCGGGAAATATGCGGGTAGAAAAACAAATAGAACAATTGTTTAATTGGGGCTAACATGTATTTTGATAATTAAAAGCGAATGTTTAAGCCGTACGTATTCTGCGGGTAAACACAAACACGGACAAGAATAAAGTTTATTGCATTGTGTTAAAAAAAAAAAAAAAAACAATTAAGCTAATTGATATATTGACTGGCATGATACGATTGAGGGAGGTAGGCAGAATAAACGAGCAGATAATCGAAATCTGACAGTCCCACTTCCGGGTAGTACTTGTGCGTGCGTTCCCTTCAAGCCACTTCGGGGATGTACGCTCGCTAATTGGCACGCTCGTTAGTTAGAGGAGGGGTCGCTTGAGTTTGGGGAGGATGTTTGGCTGCGATCGAAAATACGAGCGAGTGCTTGAATTTAAATATTTTTTTACGTACGCCGAACGTACGAACGGCCACTTGCGTCCGGGTCTGAATGAGGGCCTAAACCCCCAGCCAGGTAATAAGGTCAAAGGTAGCAATGCGGCTGGTCTGCATCGCATCCGGACAATAACTGTTCCGAATGGGAATGCGGATGCGAACGGAGTTGTACCTACAAGGGATGTGGTAATGCATTGTCCTTGGACAAGAGCAGAGCTAAATTCCATCATAGATTATTTCCCCGATCCCAAGAAGGAATTAGCCAAATGTCAAAGATTTTTGAGAAATTTGGGTAGTTCTCATGAGCCAACTAACAAAGATTAGCGTGTGGTGTTAAGGGCCGGTCTACCACGCAATATCGACGTGACAAAATTTATCACGGATTGTGTATTGGATGGTGACGTTCCCTTGACAGATGGGTAACATTTCCCGTATTATAACTCAATTGGGTGTATATTTTCCAGTAGTAGTTAACTGGAACAAAATTTTTACTATAAAACAAAAAGAGAGTGAATCTGCAGAGGACTATTGCGACCGGGCTCTGCAGGCTATCACCCAGTACACTGGGTTAGAAGATATTAAAGATAGCACTCACCACAGGGGAATGATTGTCACTATACTCATGGATGGCCTTAAAGTAGACCTAAAGACCCGGGTTCAGACCTCACAGCCTGGCTGGAGGGGAGTCACAATAGATACCCTCATAGAATCCGCCATAGAACATGACAAAAACATCTCAAAGAAGAGAGAGAAGCAGAGCAAGAAACTAATGGCTGTCAGTATTCAAGCTCTAGAAGGAATGACGGTAACATCACAGCCAGCAGACACACCTGCACCTGCACCTGAACAGTTACACGTCCTCACCAATCCCACACCACTGCACACACAGCCCTACCCAACTTATCACACACACAGCCAAAAGTCCCATACTACCCACAAACTCCATACCCCCCACAATATCCTTTCCCTCAATATCCTTACCCATACCCACTACCTTTCCCTCTTGCTCAACTCCCACAACAATCCTTTCATCCACCCAGCTCACAAAAATGTTTTAACTGCAACCAAGTGGGACACCTAAGTAAGTACTGCAAAGTGAAGAATGTAGGACTCCCAAACCAGATAGTAACAGGAAACCTCCAACAGGCACCAGCTCCAATTGTGGCCGTTAATGCTTTATTGGAGAGTGGGAGCCAACGCTAGGAGTCGTGGTCTGCAGATAGACAGGTTGATGGGAAGTACTAGGGAAAAACTGGTAATGGTAATTGATGTAACTGATACCCAATCTCTGTTCTGCTTTCTTCCCTGTGCCCTAACACCCTGACTGTCAGTATTTTTCTTTTCCCACCTAGTGGGAGGTGTACACTACACATGGACACGAGTGTCCCATGGGTTCATAGACAACCCCAGTATCTACTCCCAGGCCTTATATGACTGTTTACAATCTTTTCAACCTGCCAATGGATCTGTTCTAATGTAAAATGTGGACGATTTATTGTTGTATTTAGGTCATGTTTAAATGATATTAAACTGTTGTGCTTTATCTCTCACACACAGGACACAAGGGCCCTCATTCAGAGCCGGACGCTATTTGCGGTTGTTCGTTTAAAAACAAGGGGTGGCTATTTAAATGATCCGTACGCACATTGCAGTGTGTTCACACCTCTAAGTCTGAACGAACGAGCAAAACATACGCTCGTTTATTTGTTAAAAACGCCCCCTGGCCGCACGCATCCTACGTCATGTCCGCTATTTATTAGATTAATCGAGTACATCGACCAGCGTATGAACTGCTCGCTATTCTTGTGGTTGGTGTTTGCTACCACAAATTTGCGTGCAGTTCTGGCTATAAAATAACCCAGTGACGTGGTCAATGACGCTGCTGTTTTAAATATACACACCCATAAAACGCCCGTTTTGACCTTTAAGCACGCCTGCGTTCGGATCTCCACTCCCCATTTTCAAGCACCTTCCCCTGTTACCACCCACATACGCCTCATTCTGTCACTCAAAATAGCAGGCACTCGCTATATAGCGTACAAAGGATTTTCGGCCGCACTGACTGGTTCGCGCATGCGTACTAAAAAGCGTACGCATGCGCAGATGTGCAAACATCGCTCGGAACGAGCGTACTGCCGCTAACGAGCGGCTCTGAATGAGGGCCAAGGTCGCTAAGGACAAGGGGCAGCCATGCCAGGCTAAGGTCAAATACTCAGAATACTGTCCAACCCAGGAGCCCAGGCAATATTTAGAGCAGTAGATATTGATAACAGAATTTCAATTGCAGGAATTTGTGTACAAATACAGTATCCCTAGAATAATTGAATATAGGAGGGATACTCATTTCACAAGTAATGTCTTTTATAACCTGTGTAAGGTGATGGGTATTAATATCAAGATCATCCCAGACCATCTGTCTACCTGTCCCCCTTTGAGATACTGTTTAACAGGCAGCCTCATGTGAAAATATGATAATGAGGTTACTGTGCAGTGTCTCACGTAGATGAGTAAGAACAACTGAAATTGA
The DNA here is from genome assembly GCA_031769625.1 of Taudactylus pleione. Classification (NCBI taxonomy): domain Eukaryota; kingdom Metazoa; phylum Chordata; class Amphibia; order Anura; family Myobatrachidae; genus Taudactylus; species Taudactylus pleione. Next base: position 2,445,283 of record JAUIMM010000422.1, read on the forward strand.
AAATGTTATTAACTAACATGACTGAAGCAAACACTCATGATGTTAAACCTGGAGAATCCGTTATGATCCAATAATTTCTTATGTTCAGGTTGCCTGACTGATCGGTGGAAAGGTCCGTATCTGACGTTGTTGACAAAGTACCACACCCTCAAAGGGTGGCCGGGGAAGATACGTAGGTCCATTCCACTCACTATAGGGAGGTTAACCAACCGGTGGAAATACAAGGCGGAGACGAGGCCGATAACGTGGACCTGTCGATCGCGAGCTTGTGCCGGGAGGATTAAAAAGGTGACAGTGAGACATCTGAGCTAAAAGAAAACTGTAGATCAGTGTTGCAGCAAGGGATTGTTCTGCTGTGTTCATTCTTGTATTCTTCCAGAGTTTCCATCATCTTGGTTTGTCTGGGGATTTCCGGTTCCTGTGACGGAGGATAGATAGAGGAGATGGGAGCTGATGCTGCTGTTAATGGAGTGGAACCGAGAGGAGGAGTGTTATACCAAATCAGGGGGGTGTCTGACCAATTTTAGTACAGTAAATTGTTGTGAGATATGGATACCAATAATAAGGAAGAACTGTATTACAATCCTGAGTTATAATGTAATGTATGACATTGTAATCTGAATTTGAATAGTTGTGCATAAATATATCGTTTAGGTTATTTTAAGTCATCTTAGGTAACGCAGTCCCAATCTCCTTTCCAAACTTCCTTTATAGGCTAGATGAGTTCCCACATCCTGCCAATGGTCCCTTGAGGATCCGCAGATGGTGTATAAGGGTTTATTACCCTTCTTGGAGACGCATTATCTAAATGGTTCAAGTGACCAAACTGTGTCATACCATAGTAACATTAAGCGGTATAGTCTCATGCATGGCTAAACAGATTCAAAATAGTTTGTGATAGCGTCTGATTGGCTATCAAAGGGTGGAACTGTCAAAGCCGGATAATCAGCTGAGACAGAATCTGTTTACAATCGGAATCTGCGCGACGCCATCTCACGAATGGTGACAAGACTCCATCTTAGAAATAGATCACACAACGCCATTTTGTCAAAACCACAGAGTAACAATCTTCCCCAAACACATACCGACAGTGTTTAACATACATAAAAAATTACTTATTAGCATTAGAACACTTTTTAGTAATCCTTCCAGAAATCATGCCCTGATGTACACAAAGCCCATTCTGGGGACAACCTTGATACCAAAACAAACACAGTATCAGTTAGCAACTAGAAAAACAGCTTCCTGAGAAAATGAATTAGAAAAGAACAATACACCAGAAACTGTGGGTGTTTTTGCATGTAAATGGAGAGACTCCACATGTGGACAGGTGTAGCTGTGGCAATTGTAATATGGCCCAGACACTTGAATTAAATCTGCTCTTTTTCAGACAGAATGGCCCCACAGCTGGGGGTCTCCACCCTGTTTTGAGAGTGAAGCTCACTGCCCATAACACATTTGCATTGCAGTTTGAAAATGTTAGTAAGAAATGAGATTTTATATATATATATATATATATATATATAATATATATATATACAGTCAATAGTCCGGCACTCAGCGGTAAACAAGCAAAATAGACCCAGGTGCCTTCCACAGTGTCACTAGCGTGCACCGAAACGTACCAGTCAAATCGGCGGCACTCTGGTAACAAAAGTACAACTCACATAGCTGTTGGGGGTCTCCACCCTGTTTTGAGAGTGAAGCTCACTGCCCTTAACACATTTGCATTGTAGTTTGAAAATGTTAGTAAGAAATGAGATTTTTTATATATATATATATATATATATATATATATATATGTATATTGTGATAGGATCACTGGTAAAGTGGTCTGTGACAGGGACATTTATCCCAGATTCCTGTCTTATATGTTTTAAAATCCCCAGGAGAAAGTCTGCAGTGTAGCAGGCTTGAGTTTCGGCTTTTTGAAAAGCCGGTTTGGGACCTGGGGGTTGTGGGTGAGAGGAGAGGGAGGGCTCCACCCACGGCCACTCCAGGTTTTTGGTTCTCTTAGCCTGGTAACAGGCTTGTTAGAGTTTTCCACCGGAGAGTGGCCAATATAAGCCTAGTGTGTTTAGGGCTGATTGTCTCACCTGGGAGAGCAGACAGGGAGTTTGCTCAGAGACACTTGAAAACGTAACTGTGAGTGTTGTGCTTTGCCTTGGTTGCTGGTGAGGGCATTAGGCCCTGCCAGGTTCTGGTAGTGAGGGAACTACCTGTGAAGTTAGTGCCCCGACAGGGCTAGGATTATTGTTTATGTTTTCTTTATGTTATTTCTGACATTGTACAATAAAGACTGGCGCCGACCAGCTTGTACTTGCATCCAGACTGGTGTGCTGCTTCCCTGCTGCTGCTGTGTGTGTGTGTGTAAGGAAGGAGTCCTCTACCCAGGAGAGGGACCCCCTAACCTAACTGTGTCACAATATATATATTAAATCCATCATAAATAGAATCTCATGCATAAACACTGCACATTACGCACAGTTGCGCTGCTAACATGACGCACATTACCGAATGCACAATATCCTGCATGCGAACGCTGTTTATTAGCTGCATGCGTGCACATCTGCCCCAAATCAGATAAACCTAACTAGCGTCTTTTCCTAAACCCCTAATACTTACATAACTAGCTTTAAAGTATAAGATCCAAGTTTTATACATTTATTACAAATGCTGTGAAATAAAGACTATTTTGGTATCTAAAGTTTAATACGTGATAAGTAAGCCGTGTTTGGTATTGTACTGATCTGCATTTCCTCAACAGCTTCCCGGTATCATCGGTGTGAAGATCGCAACATGCATTCGCAACTTATTGACCATAGAGATATAAAGCACCAAAATGTATTTTGTAAAACCAACAGCCAAGATTTGCATGAGGCGGGGAAACGGAGGTAACAAGCTGTTAGAGGCTGTTCTGTGTCCATTTGAATCAACCTGTTAAATGCTCTGTAACAAACGCACCACGATGGGGAACCAATGGGATAAGCAACAAACCTCTCTATTGTGTTGTCTGTTTCTGTAAGGGTATAAAGGTGTGTGTTGTGACCCCAGTCTGGAGTCTTCTTGTTGATTGCTGATTGACGGAGGTTTCTTGCTGATGCCGGTATCTGGTCCAGAGCGCGTGCGTATGTATAACTGTATCTTGTGTCTGTATAATTCTTTGTGCTAAATTGTACATAGATCACAGCGTGTAACTGACTGTACTTTACTTGAATAATACTTTGTGGTTTGGAAACACATGTTCAAGGTCTAAAGTCTTTATTTTACTGTATGACTGCGTACGCAAATAGCGTCAATTTTAGAGGTTTATAGGCAGGGTTTAAAAGGTATAGGTAGGTGCGTATAGAGGTTGAAATCCAGTATCCTTAGCTAACTGCTACAAAATAATGCCAACGATTGAAAAGCATTGCAATACAGCTGTACACTCACAGTGATATAAGAGCTGAACATAATAATCAGACAGTCTACACCCCTCATAGTTACGTGTTTATATTGTGTTGGATGGATCTCAAGATGGGTTCAACTGAAAAACAATAACATTTCAACAAGTCAGGCTAGTGTATAGTTACAGTATAAATACATTACACAAAGGTAGGAGTAAAATGCCACCAGATATATCCAACACGGGATCAAGTCCATCACATATGAAATAAATATTCTCTTTTTGGCAATTTTAACTTATTTTTGTCATTCCAGACTCCAATAGATCTGACCTAAAATAGAAAGAAACATAAACTGCACAATAGTACATAAATTCATACATAAATCGCCCAGTGAATCACCCATGGATAAGTGCACCCTTTAGATGGCGACAGGGCCGGCTCCACCATTAGGCAGCTTTAGGCAGTTGTCTAGGAACGCCGCTTGCCGCCCATAAATGGCCTTGTGTTGTGTTAGTGACAGTGTACTACTAAATGGCCCTGTGTCAAGTCCAAGCGGCCGCCGCGGCACTGGTGTGACCGAGACAGTGTACACCGGCAGTGTTGCACACTGCCCCCCTTCCTCCGCAGCTGCAGTGTCTGCCCCCTGTGTTCGGCCGGGTTCAGGCTGCCTGCTGTGTTAGCATCGGCAGCACTTGCTTTCACTTGTTGTGAGGAGCAGGGAATGGATTCCGACCAGGCTGAGAGCCCGGGAGTGGGAACAAGCGCTGCTGTGGACAGTCTGTAATCAGTATGTAATATTATATATAATATATATTAGCAAGCAGTGTGTGTGTGTGTGTGTGTGTGTGTGTGTGTGTCAGTAAGTGTAATGGTGCTGTAGACAGTATATTCTATTATGTTAATACATCTATTAAACTGTATATTATATATATTGCCGGGTATATAAATTTTTTATTTCTTTGTATGTACTGATATGTTTATAATAAAAGGGAGAGATACATACATGAATTTATTGACCCTATGTCAGGGGTCTTCAACCTTTGGCCCTCCAGCTGCTGTAGAACTACAGATCCCAGGTTTCCCTGCCACAATAATATAGCATGCTGTTATATCAAAACGGTGGCAAGGCATGCTGGGATGTGTAGTTCCACAGCAGCTGGAGGGCCAAAGGTTGAAGACCCATGCCCTATGTGATTAGCGCCACCTTATGTACATTTGAGGCAGAAGTGCTGCTGTAATCTGAGTTTGGTCTTATCTTGAGACCTTATTGCATATTTGCAGCCTTCTCTAATCCCAATCTCCATTTCTGTTACCAAAAGCCTGCCAGTAATCTGCTTTATTACAGGGCTAACCCAGATCATAACTAAATGTAAATTATAAACAAGTTGGTGTATAAACTTTGTGTCATATTGTGGCTCATATGTCACCAGAAAGTCTATGTATCAGCATGACAGGAGCTTCACGTGACTAAACTGTGCTGTAGAAAGACCCTGCTTATTTTACTATATAACAATCTGTGGCTTTCTACTTTGCCTCTTCACATCATGACACTAGCTCTGACCTCACTAATGGGTCCATCATTATGTTAATTATCGGGGTCCGAACGGAGCTGTGAATCTTTTCACTGCTCCGTTCTGACCCCGATTCGGAGCAGTGACACAAGTGCATATGCGTGACCTACAGGTCCCAAAGTCCAGCAGAAGGAGCCAGACAGGAGCGGAGGGATCCGAAAGGTGGCAAATGCTCCTGCAGCTTGATGAATTCTGTCCCCATACTAGTGTATGGGGACAACAGGAAATTTCGCAAGAGGAAGGTAAGCAGGAGATTCTGTGATATGGCCTGATAACTTAATCTCTACAATTGCAGGTGAAAATCTTAATTTTCCTCTGTTTTTGTAGAAATTAAGTGCCAGGGTAATGCATCATTAATATAACACAGGAGATATCACTGATATCTCCTGGTTACAATTGTTCCCCGATAATTTCCACGGTCTCCATACTATAGTATGGGGATGTGGAAATTATGAAATTCATCAAGTTCCAAAAAAGTTTTTTTTTTCGGAACTTGAGAAGGTTTCCAGCATCCGATACAGCAGAGGGATCTGAAAAGATCCCTCCCTGCTGTGTCCTCTTACCTTCCTGATGCTGCCTTTCGGCTCCCCGAGCTCTCCTCCAGTGAGCCGGGGCAGGAGAGTACACAGCAGTGGCGGCGGCGGGGGACTGAGGTTGTGGGTCTGTGACTTCCGCGGTGGCTGCAGTTCTGTGGTGGCAGGGGGGGTCAAAGGACAGGTGGCGGGGTCAGTCGTGGACCAGCTACGGGGAGTGATGAGAGGAGCAGCCTGGTGAACGCACAGGGGGGGTGAGGGGGCTGTACTCCTTATGCTTCACTGTCTCTTCGCAGTCGGTCTTCAAGCTGCATGTGGGCAGCTTCAAGACAGGCTGCGAAGAGACAGTGAAGCAGGGGAAATGTCTCCTTTTTCCTAAAAGCTGTCTCCACAAACAGAGCAGCTTTTGGAAGTGATAATTAAGTATTGGAGATATGATGAATGCCTCCAATTCAAGGATTTAACTCACAGCTGTTATGAACCTCTGGGAAGATTCATAGTGGAACCATACCAGGAAAACGAAGCTCATTATATCACAGTTAATTGCTTGATTATGAAGCTTAGGAGAGTCAATTGATAAAGAACATATTCTTGAAGAGTCAATTGATAAAGAGTCGATTGATAAGGAGTTGTAAGGATTTGATGGCTCTTGACTGGAATGTGGCCTTAAGGGCTGATATATGCTTGGTTGGTTGCAGCCTTGAGGGTTGTTATGCATTTGGCTAGTTGCAGCCTGAATAGCTGGTATGCACTTGGCTAGTTGCTGTCTTGAAGACTGTATGCACTTGGCTAGTTGCAGCCTGAATAGCTGGTATGCACATGGCTAGTTGCAACCTGAATAGCTGATATGCACTTGGCTAGTTGCAGTCTTGAAGACTGGTATGCACTTGGATAGTTGCAGCCTGAATAGCTGGTATGCACATGGCTAGTTGCAACTTGAATAGCTTGTATGCACTTGGCTAGTTGCAGCCTGAATAGCTGGTATGCACTTGGCAAGTTGTATCTTGAATAGCTGATATGCACTTGGCTAGTTGCAGTCTTGAGGACTGGTAGGCACTTGGCTAGTTGCAGCCTGAATAGCTGGTATGCACTTTGATAGTTGCAGCCTGAATAGCTGGTATGCACTGAGGGATATCAGGAATTGCTGTAAAAGTGATTGCTTGCTTAAATATGCAGACAATGAATTGCAACTGAAATTGAGGAGTTGTAAATTGGAGATAGTGCACATAGCACTGAATAGTAGTGCAGACAGTTGGGTGTTATTAGCTGATTGACCACACAGACACAGAGAGGCTGCTAAGAGTGCTGGAATTAATAAACAATAGTATCACAATACTGAGGTGCAGCTGACACTGCTTTAATGTACTTGCTGGGAATCCACACAGACACTGAGGTGTGGCAGGTACTGCTCTGTTGTCACTTGCAGGAAATCCACACTGACACTGGGAAGCAGCAGTCCCTGCTAGATGTAACTTGCTGGGAGTAGACAGATGCTAGGAAGTGGCAGCCACTGCTTAGATGTAACTTGCAGGATGTACACAGATGCTGGAGTAAGATAAGCTGGAACTCACAGAAGGATGAACCTCTCATTAGAACCAGAAGCCAGCAACAAACACTATAGCTGGCATGGAGTGAAGGGCTGGCTGTAACTTATACGATGCAGGATCAATCAAAGGCATTTCCTGCAGAGAGCCCTTCCTAATGACTGCTAGTGTGCACCTGAACTGTGCACACAGACAAGACATTATTACTTAGTGTGCAGCTGAATCCAGCACACAGACAAACAGCTAGAGCTGTATACAGACAAGACAGGAATCAAGAGTGAAAAAAACCAAGGAGTGCTGATGAAGACACTAATATAACTGGGAAAATAAATCTTCAATCCAATCAGATTAGAATAATATCAAAATTGAATATGATACATTAATAAAATATTTATCCACAATAATCCTACTAATTGTAGTATACATTCAATTGAGACAAGATATCACATGTGTGACGCATATAATCGTATAGAGTAATTAGTATGTCCTGAGTAAGAATAAATAAATAAATAATCAAGGAAATGAAATAAAATGAAAATAAAACTTCGTATTAAAAGATAAATGAACAATTGATATGCATGAAAAAAGTCCTTTAGGAAAACCTATAATCCCCAAAGGGGAAAGGATGATGATTGCTGTGGATATATTATAATGATATAAATAGTTTTGTGGTTGAAAATCGAGTTTGTTAATAGAGCCAGTGGATGGGAATTCTTACCTGATGATTGAAATAGTAAGAAGATCAAGTGATCACCATAGAAGTGTCCGTTAGCTGTTAAACAGTCCGTCCCAGCCGGGAATAATATGTGCTGTGATGTTGGTGTAGCAGAAGTTGCAGGTGTAAACGGCTGTTAGAGGCGTACAGCTAAGTCCGGCTGGTGATACCTGTGTTCTAAATGAACAGTGCTTGCGGCTGTTAAATGTGCAGAGCAAGTGCTGCACAAGCCGTACTGTGTAACTATCACAGTGATCACGGGTCCAATGTCGGAGATACCATGAGATATTATAGTAAGAGTCCTGATTAACGGGCAAGCCGTATTATAGGGTGGATATATATAGCAAGTTCTCATCAAAGTTTGTTGGTCTTAGTGAGAGTCTTGGTTCTATTTTCATATTTTTTCATTTTCATTTCCTTGGTTTTTTGTTCTTCTATTTATTTATTCAGGATTAGCCCATCCTTCCAGGTGAGCTGCTTTTGATGACACCCTATATTCCTGGAACGCCCCCATTTGCGTTTATTTTCACTGGATGTACTAAGACAGGAATCAGGCTGCCTGCAACAACCGGAACATGGATCAGGACAAGATGCAGTATCTCAGTGACAACTATAGCTAGGACCTGCCACCAAGATGATCCGCTGTCACGGATCCTAACAGTACCCCCCCTTTGAGGGTGGACTAGAGACACACCAACAGGACTAAGGGGAACTGAAAACAAGAAAACAAACGGAAAAGGTAAACTTAAGATTTACGTCGAGACTACTTCTTCATTCTGCGAGATTGCTGAGGTCTGACCTAGGTAAGTCCAAAAGTATTGTCAGAAGTGATGATACCCTCAATCAAAGGAGTTTCTTCGGTTTCAGAGTTGTAATCAGAGTTAGAATCCACATCCAAAGGAATGATTACGGTGTTCTTCTCAGAGAGAGATGGTACCGGAAATGAAACACGATTAAATCGGGCACAGGCAGAGTGTCCAACAGCCTGGGCATTGGATACAATAAATCAGATCTGTTCAAAACTCCTTTGCAAGATGGTTGGAGACCTTGAAGAAGATAATACTGTGCTGTGATCAACCTGAGACTGAAACTCCTCAGAAGCTGGGTTCTTACGAGCTTGACTCCTTTTGTTGGTGCATTGGTTTATCAAAGACTTTCTGAGCTCAGTGATAGGCGGTTCTTTGACCGACAAGGCAGAATTTCCAGAAGAGTCAGAAAGGATTATGTCAGGACCACCAAATCTTCTAATAACAGCGTTATTGAAGGCTTGTAAATCTTGAAGAACAGGACCATTACCGAATAAGTGGCTTAACCCATTTCAAAGCCTCCCCTCTGAAGGACATAGTCAAGCATCGTATGTTTTCAGCTGGAGTAAGAAGTGGAGCTACTTCTAGACACTGAAGAAACAGATAATGATATTGTTTTAATTTTCCATCGAAAATGAGTACGTCAGGGTCTTGGTCCGGAACAATGGATTGAGAGTCTTGAGGAGGATTCTGTGAATTCCCTGCTGAAATAACTGGTTGGTCTGTCTTTCCAGACTTTACAGGGTGCGGTGTCCCTCCCAGGACTGACAGGTCAAAAGTTTTTTCAGAAAGTGAATGTTTAGAAGTCTTTTCAGAAGCTGGATATTCAGAAATTTCTTATGGAGACAAGGGATGAACCACCCCTCCAAGGGTTTTGACTGGAATCACTCCTTCAGGAGACTCAGCAGGATCTACCCCTCTTCCTGGGGTCTCAGCTGGAATCTCCCCTTCATCGAACTCAGCAGGATCTACCCATCTTCCTGGGTTCTCAGCTGGAATCTCCCCTTCAGGGAACTTGTCAGGATCTACCCCTCTTCATGGGGTCTCAGCTGGAATCGATACCCCTCCAGGGACTACAGGACTAGATTTGAAGACAGATGCCCCTAATGGGGCTTCAGGACTTGACACAGAATCAGATACCCCTCCAGGGGCTATAAGACTAGACTTGAAGACAGATGCCCCTTCTGGGACTTCAGGACTTGACACAGAATCAGATACTCCACCAGGAACTACAGGACTAGACTTGAAGACAGAAACCCCTCCTGGGACTTCAGGACTTGACACAGAATCAGATCCCCACAAAGACAGATGCCCTATCTGGGGCTGCAGAATCAGATGTCTTATCTAAGGCCACAGAATCAGATGTCCCTCCTGGGATTGACAGATCCGATATTGTTCCTGAAACTGGAGACCTTTATAACCTTTCAAGGAACCGGATAATATCTTAATCATCTGGGGTTGGTACTTCAGGCTCCCCTCCTGGGGTCGGTAGTTCAGACTCCCCTCCTGGACCCGAGATATTGGGCACCCCTTCTGGAGTCTGTGCATTAGTCACTCCTGGAGTCTGGACCTCGAGTACCCCTTCCAGATTCTGTACATCGGGTACTCCTCCTGGAGATTGGTCATCGGCTAGGACATCAACAACTGTAGTGTTAGATGTATCTACTAGGGTTATAGGACCAGGGATTACCCTGGGAATGAGAGATTTGCATATCCTCATTTGGTTCACAAATCTTAACTTGGGGCTCCGGGTCAGAGGACCCCAGTTAAAGACCTGATCCCCTTCTTAGGAACTTTTGGCACCATTATTGGAAGTTAGGGAGTCTGGAACGACCACTTGAGGTGACATGTCAGTCTGTACTTCAATTTTTCTTAAGCTGCGGAAAGAGCAGTCTATAATGAAGTGACTTGCACTTCCACAATACATGCATAGATCATCCTTTTGTCGCTGACGTTCAGCAACGGGAAGTTTGGGACGCCAAAAACTCTGGAATCTCTTTTCAGACAACACGGAAAAAGTCACCCCAAGACTTGGGGAACCAGAATCTGTGTTCTTTTCTGCCTAAGTAAATAGAGAAGCGACTTTTGTGGCATCCGAAGAACTTCCAAATAATTTAGAAACTTGATGACTTTTTTCAGGGAATGATGTTATTAACTGCTCAACAGGAGCCTGAAAAATCCTCAGTTGTTCAGGACTCCCATTACTGGTAAACTGAGGGGGCAGAGAACAGTCATTTTTAAAGGTTAGGATTCTCAGAATTTTTTTTATGTGCAGAAATCTGCTGCTGCTATTCTTGAAAAGTCAATTGATAAAGAGTCAATTGATAAGGAGTTGTGAGGACCTGATGGCTCCTGACTGGAATGTGGCCTTAAGGGCTGATATATGCTTGGTTGGTTGCAGTCTTGAGGACTGGTAGGCACTTGGCTAGTTGCAGCTTGAATAGCTGGTATGCACTTGGCTAGTTACAGCCTGAATAGCTGGTATGCACTTGGCTAGTTGCAGTCTTGAGGACTGGTATGCTCTTGGCTAGTTGCAGCCTGAATAGCTGGTATGCACTTGGCTAGTTGCAGCCTGAATAGCTGGTAGGCACTTGGCTAGTTGCAGCCTGAATAGCTGGTATGCACTTGGCTAGTTGAAGTCTTGTGAACCAGTATTCACTTGTCTAGTTGCAGCCTGAATAGCTGGTGTGCATTGAGGGATATCAGAAACTGCTGTAAAAGTGATTGCTTGCTTGAATATACAGACAATGAATTGCAACTGAAATTGAGGAGTTGTAAATTGGAGATAATGCACATAGCACTGAATAGTAGTGCAGACAGTTTGGTGTTATTAGCTGATTGACCACACAGACCCAGAGAGGCTGCTGAGAGTGCTGGAATTAATAAACAAAAGTATCACAATACTGAGGTGCAGCTGACACTGCTTTAATTTACTTGCTGGGAATCCACACAAACACTGAGATGTGGCAGGTACTTCTCTGTTGTCACTTGCAGAGAATCCACACTGACACTGAGAAGCAGCAGTCCCTGCTAGATGTAAACTGCTGGGAGTACACAGATGCTGGGAAGTGGCAGTCACTGCTTAGATCTAACTTGCAGGGAGTACACAGACACTGGAGCAAGATAAGTTGGAACGCACAGTACAATGAACCTCTCACTAGAACCGGAAGCCACAGACAATCGCTATAGCTGGCATGGAGTGAAGGGCTGGCTGTAACTTATGTGATGCAGGATCAAATCAAATGCATTTCCTGCAGAGAGCCCTTCCTAATGACTGCTAGTGTGAACCGGAACTGTGCACATAGACAAGACATTATTAATTAGTATGCAGCTGAATCCAGCACACAAACAAACAGCTAGAGCTGTATACAGAAAAAACAGGAATCCGGCTGCCTGCAACAGCCGGAACATGGATCAGGACAAGATGCAGTATACCAGTGACAACTATAGCTGGGACCTGCCACCAAGATGATCCGCTGTCGCGGATCCTAACAGCAGCGAGTTCAATACTTAATTATCACAAGGAATATTTTTCCCTTGATGAATAGACCCCTAACAAACATAAGTGGACACCCACAGAATCAGCACATTTATCTCCTGCCATGGTGCACATTCTAGTAATGTTCTAACCAGTGCCGGCTGTACCATTAGGGGGCAGCTCTAGGTAGCTATCTGGGGTGCCACAGTCTGGGAGAGAAATATTTGCTGTACTCAATGCAGGCAGGTGGCTGGGGAACCTATAAGATGCCACCACTGCATATTCACCTTAATGGCTGGGAAGTGGGTAATTGGTGTGTGTATTTGTGGGGGGGGGGCCGCAGGCTGACAGTTTGTCTTGGGAACCAAGAAAGCTTGCACCAGCCCTGGATGGCGATGATAGGTGGAGGCAATAGAGTGCTTGACCCTTGCACTTGGACAAATCAAAATAAAATAGGCGCTCAGGTATTTCTTTACACAGTCCCCTCCACCTTCCAATCAATGGTGTGTGGTGTGGTAGGTTCTTACACAGGAATAGAACACCCAGTGAGTCACGTTGAGGATAAATGCTCCCTTTAGATGAAGAAAATGGAAGGACAAGATAGGGATGTTAAACCCCTAAGTCATCTGCACTAACAACTCATAGTGACAAAGTTGTTGTATGTATCTCTTTAACGCGTTCCGCTCCACCTTCCCACTTTCATACACTCCAATGAATAATATAAGGAAAGAAAGGGAACTTGCAATAGTGCGTCAATCATTTAAAAACATTTGCGCATTTATTCATACATAAGAATAATAATTTTGGGTAGTCTCTTGTTTCAATAGAAATAAAATGAGTGAATATGAACATTCAGCAGTGTACTGGATGCTAGTTGATAAAAGCGCACCAAGTCCAAAAACCGCGTGGAGGTGGTAGATCTTATACAGGCCCGGTACCTCCCTCTGGTCATAGAACGCTACCTCCAGAGTCACCATTCTGATGAGTTCACATCTCATTACCATGTCACTGCCGAGTCCGACGCGTTTCTACAATTGAGCCTTTATCAAGGAGTGTGGTGAACACTAACAACCGGGGCTTTTATAGCAGAAGTCTCCTATCACTAACCACTGTATTGTACAATCAGCCCGACATAACAGTTCAGTAATACTTTCTTTGGCTAACAATAAACTGTATACACATATAAACAGCTTTCCACATTTAAATACATTTAAAAACATTTCAAATACACTTCAACTCCATGGATCAACGATACAATTCACAACATCCACGTCACCTGTTGCTGTTACAATCCACAGAAAACCATCTAGGCTATCAGAAAAATAGTATTAGCTGACATCATTAGTTGCTATAGTGTAATCCCTTTGTTCCGAGATTTTCCATCCAAAGAATGAACAATAAGGAGCAGATTATTATACCAATACAGTTAAAAACAATATAAAATAATGATACACTAAATAAAGGTAAAATAAACTCTGTACTAAAGAAATTTTAAATCAAAGTAATTGTTTAGACCAAGAAGAATTAGAGTATTAAAACTGAATATAAGCTGCATTTCCTCCCTTGTTAGCCGGATATCTATATTATTGCTCCGCCAATTATCTTTAACCAAAGAGATACTTTGATAGTTCATGATATATTTCTTTGAACTGTGGGCCTGATTCAGACCCGGTTGCTATGAGCGTGCGCTCGCTCGATGCGTATGCAAATATTTGAAAGTGACGCGGCGGGGAGCGATCGCTCGCCAAGGCATAAGCACGCACATCTTACCTGTGCAAGCGTTCGCTTTGTGTATGCAGACTCCCCTTAGCGAATGCAGAGACGCCCGCTGCCCCACGTCATCTCCTGGAAGTTTGTGAAAACTTTGGTACATCGACCACTATCGGATCTGAACGCAGTACTTGTGGTAGCTTTTTTCTACCGCAAGCATTGCGATGAAAACAGAGTAAAAAAATGGCTGGTGACGTGTACTATGACGCTGCCTGTTAATTATGCACGCCTCTAAAATGGCGTTGAAACACTCAGGCATGCCTGTGTTCGCACCTCCACTCCACCGTTTTTACTGTACTGCCCTTGTCACCACCCACAAACGGCCTCTCCTGTCACTCACTCTGCTGGGCTGGCTTTGCTGTGCGAGCTTGGGATCTGTGAACGCACTGTGTAGTTTGCGCACGTGCACTGCGATGCATGCGCAGATTAGCAACCATTGGCAATAGCGAGCGCACTGCGGATAGCGTCCGGGTCTGAATCAGGCCCTGTGTTTTTTGTTTTTTTTTGTGCTTGAGTAGTGTGGTTTTTTTAAATGTTTCTTTTATGTTCCCCTAAACGTGCTTTCAGGGCTTAGTTTTTCCGATAAATGTTAAACCACATGTGCACTGGATTTTGAATATATCACATAATGGGTATTGCACAAAATAAAGTCTCCTATTTTGTGGTTGATCCCATTCACTGTAGTTTCTGTATGTTTACTTTTGGATATTTTAAATGCTTTAGAAATAGTGCACTCCCCACATCGAAAGAAACTGTCAAAAGGAGAATATTTATTTCAGATATGAAGGACTTGATGCAGTTTTGGGCATATCTGGCGCCTTTTTACACCTACCTTCGTGTATTGTATTTTGTCTGTGTATGCAATTAGATGGTTGCTGGCAGTAGGTAATGGACAGCCGACAAAGAGTAGCGCCTTGGTAATACATCATATCTTGTATATTTATGTGTATACTTATGTCTAATGATAGGGTAGAGAGGCATCTTGGCAGTGTTAGTAGTAAATGCTAAAGTCAAATGACTGTATTGTACACATTAAAATGAAAAGTGAAATACTGCAAAAATTGCATTCTACACATAAAATGTAATTAAATACAAACATATTCATCTCCGTTATTTACCTTTTTAAAAGCCCTATAGAAATCCTCCTACAAATACAAATGTCAAATATGGAATGCAAATTGATGGCTACAGCGTGATATTATATAACACTTAATAATAAAGTACCTGTACTATGAATTGGGGAGGCCAAAATACATACAGCCAATCAGAAGCAGCTAGCTATTTTTGATGGCCATCATCTTTGCAACAGCCCTCCAGTACACGCAAGAGATACATTTTCCATTGGCTCCCACTGACGCATGCGCAGGCTAATGGTCGCAAATATGTAGTACGCGTTCTGGGTCCCAACCCAGTGGCACTTTGCTTCCACTCCTTCATCAGTACAGAGCTTTTTTGGAACTCTGGGCCTGATTCAGACCCGCTAGCGAGCGCTGAGTGCTCGCAAGCGGGTCGATGTTGGCCAAGTGTGCATGCGCACGACGGAGGCGGCTCCGTCGTGCGCATGTTCGAGACCTGCATAACAACGGCCAAGCTGTCGTTATGGGTCTCGCACCAAAGGGGGCGTGCTGTCGATGATGATTGACAGCACGCCCCCTTTGGTGGGCATGCCGGGGGCGTGGCTGTCCAGACGGAGGCGTTCCCATGGGAACGCCTACCATCTGGGGCCGGCCCCTTTTGGCTCTGATAGAGCCTAAAGCACTCCAGGGCTTTGCGGCCAACGAGACCCTACCACAAGGGTCTCGTCGCAAGCCCGATGGTCGCGATGGTCTTGATCATCGCGACCATCATTTTGACCACTCGCTATAGCTGTGGGTGGTCACCCACAGCTATGCGAGCGGCCAGGAGGCCGCTCTTAAATTCAGAGGGACGGCCCTGATTCAGAGTGAGCGCTCTGTCCCATCGCCCCAACAATAATAAATGTAAGCAGTAATTATCATTAAAGCATTGCAAGTTGGGAAGTAATTATTAAGTCCTTACCACATTAAAAAGTTTTTAAAACATCTACATACCATATGGCTGACGCACTTGAAGTTCTGTTGGTGAAATTGTGGGGAGGTTGGCTTTCTCTACCATATCTTTTTGGCCTTCCCTGCACAATTTTTTGGGAGGAGGTAATCTCCCTGGTTAGCAAAGTATTATAACTCTTTTTGACCCCTCCCCTGACCTTGCACTTCTGTACCCCATATCAGTATCAGCCATTCCAAAGTTATGTGCTAGGTCTTATCTTTATAGCAGCGAGTGCTGAGTGCTACTATTGCTCAAAATTGGACGCAATCTGTGCCTCCCTCATTGCTTATGGCAGTGGTTCCCAAACTCCCTCCTTTTTAACCATAGGCCAGTGGTTCCCAAACTGTGCGCCGTGGCACCCTGGAGTGCCTCGGGGCACTGGCAGGAGTGCCTCAGGTTGGTGGTCCAGCGCCAAATCAAATTATTTTTGGTCAATGTAATATAAATATGTGGACAAACAGAAGCACAAACCTGTCCACCACCACATAACTGACCCTAAGGATGACAGGTAAGCACAATTTACTTAACTTTACTACTTTACTACATTTTGTTCTGAATCTCTCAATGACAAACTTAAACTTGAGGGTGACATGAAAACAATGCTGTTACTCTAGGGTGCCGTGATTCAAAAAAGTTTCGGAACCACTGCCATAGACTATAGCTCCCATCCCCATTTACATGCTTTTATAAAAACACTAGTAAAAACCAGATTTTTGTCTTCAGTGGGTAAGGGACCTGTACAAGAGAAGTGCGTAAGAGGCCTGGAAAGGAATTGTAGGTAAGGAGCCTATAAAGAGAAGTAGGTAAGGTCCTGTAAAGGATCAGATCCATGTCTGTACCTCCTACCCCCCACATGTGATATTGTGGGGGCATGGTTTTGCACTGCAGGCCTTGCAAGAAATCCTTTCGGCATTGGCTGTGCTGGCCAATGATTATTGCGGCAGCTTTGAACGCTGAATTTAAAATGGCAATACCAATAAAAGCAAAACAAGCCTAATTTAGCATTTATTACTATTGCCGTTTTAAAGACAGAGGGCCTGATTCAGAACCGCTCGCGAGTGCTACGCGTTTGCAAGCGGGTCGATGGTGGCCCAGTGCGCATGCGCACGATGGAGCCGGCTCCGTCGTGCGCATGCGCGAGACCCGGAGAGCGACGGGCAAACCATCGCTCCGGATCTCGTACCAAAGTGATGTCAGTGGGAGAGCTTTCGGCTCTGTTAGAGCCGAAAGCCCTCTTGGGCTTGCGGCAACGAGACCCTACCACAAGGGTCTCGTCGCAAGCCCAATGGTCGCAATGGTCTTGACCATCGCGACCATCTTCCTGGCTGCTCGCTATAGCTGTGGGTGGTCACCCACAGCTATGCGTGCGACCACGAGGCCGTTCTAAAAAACAAGAAGGCCGGCCCTGATTCAGAACGAGCGCTCTGTCAGAGCGTCCGGCTCTGAATCAGGGCCAGTGGTCAAAGCTGATGTTTAGTAAATATACCCCCAGGTCTGGAGCACTACTTTTTCTTTCTGAGAGAGAGAGAGAGAGAGAGAGAGAGAGAGAGAGAGAGTGAGAGAGAGTGAGTGTTTAGGGGTTTCTCAGTTCATTCAGGCTAATCTCTTGAACCACTGGACAGATTTTGATGGGGTTTCACTGTCTTATACAGCACTCGTCGAGGAAGGTTTAGGTGTATGAACCATTCCTCTGTGACAAAAGGGGGCTGAGCAGTGACGATTTTAGTGAAGCAAGTCCCAGAAAAAATATTGCACCAATCTGCTGTATAGGAGCTGGCCAGGGTGCTGAAACAGCAAGAGAGTATCTGAAACTGAGGGTTGGAATACAGCAAGTCACAGAAAAACTGTTATGCTATGCGAGTGACTGACTTCTGCAGTCACTCACAATCAGAGGGTTGCACTCTGATTGATTCTCTGAGACAGTGAGAGCCAATCAGAGATAGCAATGTTCCCTCTTGCTTAGCAGCAGCCTAGAGAGGGGAAGGAGTCAGGGATTGAGCAAGGTCACATCTGAGGCAGACAAAGAGTGAGACAGCCTCCAGCGAACCCATAAGATGCCCTGATGCAGACACAGTAGCCAAGAAGGAACCAGGGAAGGCTTAGCTATCAGGAGTTAAAAAAAAACAACATCGGAACACCATCAAATTATTTCAATTTGATGGTGGCAAACATCGGATCTCCACCATCAAATGGTAAAAACACAACCATCAGAACAAAAAATGAATGGTTCGTAACCATCAGATTCAGATTTCCATCCCTACGCTGAATCTGCAGGCAGACTTCGGCCACCAATCCTCCACCATGCAATGCTCCCTCTCCAGCATGATGTTCCCAGTCAGCCACCCACCTTCGTTGAACAGAAGATATCACCCAAGCAAATCAGCTCTGTTCTCGGACAGGGGCACCACGGCGAGGAAGATCAACAGGAAGCGCAGGAAATACAGGGTACATTGTGCTAAGCGGACATTGGCCCTGATTCAGAGACGGACGATCTGAAAGAGCGCTCGCTCTGAATCTGGGCGTTTTTTTTTTTCCTTTGTGTGACCACCCACAGCTATTGCGAGCGGCCAGGATGATGGTCGAGATGGTCAAGACCATCGCGACCATCAGGCTTGCTACGAGACCCTTGTGGTAGGGTCTCGTGGCCGCAAGCCCCAGAGAGCTTCTGGCTCTAATAGAGCCGGAAGCTCTCTCACTGACAACACTGGTGATGTCAGTGGGGCCGTCCACAAACGGCAGGCGTTCGCTTGGAAACACCTCAGTTTGTGAAGCCACCCTCACGGCCACGCCTACAAAACTTGTCGAGCTGTCGATCAACATCGACAGCCGCCCCTTTTGCAGTGAGCCATGGAGCGAGAGAATTTCTCTCGCACTCCGGGGCTTGTGCACACGCAGTGCGGCCACTGCGCGTGCACAGAGCACACCATCGGCCTGCTCGCGAGCGCTCAAGCGCTTGCGAGCGGGTCTGAATCAGGCCCATTGTTCATTACCATGTTCAGCAGCCGTGGAGAGTGCGCATGGAGGCTGTGGAAATATGCACAAGTGCCCCAGCCCCGGGTACATGCTGCTGATAATGCTTACGGTAGCTGTAATACAAATCTCTCATCCATAATTCTCCTGCCCTTCCCAGCAGCAGTGGGGGTTGTGGTGACACTGGTGAGCTGCAGGGGGCAGGAGTGAGAAGCAGGGGGTTGTCATGAGATCTAGGGAACTGCAGTGACATGGTGTAGGTTGTTATGAGATTCAGGGGTCTGTGGCTGGTTGAAATTGCTCCCGTGCGAAGCTGGGGCGGATTGCTAGTAACAATATAAGTGAATACAGCAAAATACAGATCGCACATATATAAAAGAGCCACAGGTCAGCTGGAAGCTGTGGTATTATGTCTATGTGTTATCTATTTTTAACTGTTTTATATACAGTATGTGTACCACTACATATCATGCAGTGTACTGTGTGTAAGGTTTTATATGTTATTTAAGATCTGTATAGTAACATTTTATATTATAGGTAATTCAAAATAGAAAAAAAAGTATTATATAATCGCTACTTGCGATATTTACAGTATATCTTTAATATACTTCTGTTTGTGGAGGAGTGGAATAGTATACTGAGAGCATATTGTGCACAGTCAGCAGAAATTATGTGCATTCATTATTAATATGCCATACGATCCTTTTACAGGGCCTAAAACTAGTCTGAAAGAATCTAAATATAAAAGGGCAGGATGTTATCAGGGGCAGATTGGGCACTACTTTCTGTGGGAAAAATCCTGGTGGGCCGATTGGTTGTGGGGCCGCTTGTTATAGGGGGGGCCCCGCACCGCACACCCTGCACCCATAGAATTACTTACCTCTCCGGAGTCCCACGTCAGCGCGGGGTCCGGCGCTGTAAGAACGACCGAAAAATGGCTGCTGTGGCCATTTTCCCATTGTTTGCGCATGCGCAGTACAGGAAAAATGGAAGCCGTGGCCATTTTCCCGGTGACCAGTGCATCCTCTATAAACTCTGGGCGCACTCTAGTGCCCAGAGTCTATAACTCCAGCGCTGGCCGCGCACAGCTCAGTGCGCTGCCGGCCGTCGGACAGAGAGGAGGGGGCACGTGTCGGAGACTGCACACGGGCCCCCTCCTCTCTAGAAATGACCCTGGCCTGTGGGGAGGGGGGTATTCTGTGCTAAGGGGAGATGATCTGTGTGTGAGAAAGAAGGGTAATTCTGTGGTAGGGCAGGCGGACGCCACTGAGGATACGCAGGATGATGGCGCTGGGGAGGCCCCAAAATATCTGTTACTATGTATTGTCTGGTTGAACCTCTGTTGTCATGATGACATTGGCTTTATTGCTACATAAATAGGCGGCTTCTGGACCATGTGATCGACTGCATGAATAGTAAATATTGACTCAAGAAACTGCCTATCCAAGAAGGATCAATTTCTTCAGAGGTTCCGTGCTGCAGAGGAATCATATAGGTAAGAAAATACTCATTCACCTGCTCGCTGTGCTTATTCACTGGAGAGAGGGATTGGGGGCATGGCTATCATCTCCTGGAGCTGTGGGCATGCCCCCAGCAGGGCGCAGAAGGATGCCAGAGGGACTTCTGGGTGTTAAACCCGGAAGTCCCACTGTCCCGAGCCATCGCAAAGGACAGCTCTTATCGGGAGATGGACATAGTTACCATGACTGCTGTGTCTTTGGATGCAGCAGCGATGCTAACATATGGTAATGCCGCAGGAGGCGTCTGTCGGATAAAGATGCCTCCTGCCAGGATCTACGATCCGAGCACTGCATCCAAATAATACAGCATCGGATCGCGGTCGCGATGGCTGCAGTGATCGCCCATCTGAGCAAGCTTAAGCTTACCCAGAATGGGCAACAGAACTGCTCAGCTGGGGTCAGGAAATCTGTGTTGGAAGATACAGACCCTGGCCCAGGTACTCTCAGAAAACAGGGGGCGACATGCTCCCGTTTCCAGGAACGCAGACTGGGTCCACCCACTCCCCTGCTCCCAAACTTATCAACAGGCTGCAGCCTTGGGGAACTACGAGATACCTCGCAGTAGAAGACCAGCAAATGCGCTGTGCAGATCCTGCGCCGATCCTCTAACATCTGAGATGTACCCATCGGGTTTGCGTGCATCACTGAATGAGGCCCTAGATGCAGAAGTATATTTACTACAAAGTATGCCAGCTCTATAATAATATTTATATGTGATTCACAGACAATGATCCCAGAGCAATACAGAGGAGTCTGTCCATCCATGACATTATCACTATGCTGTGATCCAGGTGCTGCTACATGACAACTATCTGCCATTCCCAGAAGGCCGCAAGAACACCCCTGAGTCTTGGGCCTGATTTTGAGTCTCATGTATGCGGCCACATCCAAAGGTTTTCCTAGCAATATGTGTGATTCACAACTGTTTATCCATTTCTCTGCATCCACTAAATGGGCATTTCTGGTGGGGACAATGTAAATTCACATGAGACAGCAGTTTTGTGGGTGTGTTATGGGCATTCTATTCTGAGGTGCATATGCACAGGGGGGCCCATTACAGACAGATCTCCTGCACCTAGAATGGGATAGGAGGAAGTGCCAATGACAGTGATGATGTCTGCTCTTGCCAATGGCACAGTGGGTGTTATGCGTTCACAAAGATGTGTATGACTCAGTTGTTTAGTCCCACTAGGATACCTGTAATGGGAGAACAAAATGGCTACTGACAGCCATGTCTATTCATTGTCTTTATGTCTGTGTCAGACATTAGGTGGTGTATCAGGCATGAAATGGTACAGGAATGTGGAAAGTAGACATGCCATAAATCCTTAAGGCGTTGTCTTTAGCTACTGTATATACGCCTGCGTTAGGTTTTAGAGGGTCCTTATCAGTAGTTAACCAATAGAGTAGTTTGAATTAGGTTTATACCCATATTAGTAAGTGTTGGCCGGCATAACAAGCAGGACGCTATATAAGTTTAGGACAAAGGAGATACCAGTAGCCTTTGCATTTACCTGGACCTAATCTGCAGTTGGTTACCAGAAAGTGTTGTCTTTGAAATCCAGCTCCATTTTATGGGGATTGAGGCCCCTGGATAGTGTCTAACCATTTATATCCTGAAGCTACGTAACGTATTATTTTATTTGTTGTTATTTTGCAATAAATTAAATTTTTCTAAGATATTAGTTTGTGTGTCTTGATTAACTCTTTGTATCCAAGAAACTTATTTTGCTCCACCGAGAACAATACCATTCACAATCAGGGCCTGATTCAGGTCCGGACACTCTGACAGAGCGCTCGCTCTGAATCAGGGCCGGCCTTCTGTGTTTTTAGAGCGGCCTACCAGAGCTGAAAGCACTCCCACTGACATCACTTGTGATGTCAGTGGGGCCGGCCCCAGACGGTAGGCGTTCCCAGCATCGACAGCACGCCCCCTTTGGTACGAGACCCGGAGCGACGGCTTGCCCGTCGCTATCCGGGTCTCGCGCATGCGCACAACGGAGCCGGCTCCATCGTGCGCATGCGCACTGGGCCACCATCGACCTGCTTGCGAGCGATCAGCGCTCGCGAGCGGGTCTGAATCAGGCCCTCAGTTCGCAGCGGGCGCCCAGTTACCTGATTCATAGATGGAAGCAAATCCCGTCGCAACTGCAATTCCATGCACATCGGAGTTATGAAAATATGCTAATGACTTACCTGATGTCTTGTGCACTGAGATGTCCACCTCTAGCTAAAGCAACCTGGTTTTGCCTTTTAAATGATTGCCACTTTAGAACATCAGGCAGACTCACCAGGATCTCGCCGATGCCTGCAAGTCACAGGCTATTACATTAACCCCATAGTGCTGCTGGTAATCATTCTCATCATTGCATATTGCTGCACCAGCCCTACAGCTGGACTTTCCATCCTGTGGTCGCCTCTCCAGATAAGATTTGGCAAAATGTGTATGTGGATATATGCGTTATAAGGGCTGTCAAACCACTGACTTCTCTCCCCAGATCCAGCACTGTCGCTAATGCAGGAGGACACCCCGCCCCCTCCAGACAGCCCTGAACTGCCAGTCAGAAGCTTCTAGGTGTGAATCGGGAGTAAAATCTCAGGTTGCACCATTCAGACTTCATCCGTTTTGTCTAGCCGGGACAAAAGTCTTGGGTAAAAGCAGGGTCGCCATTCTGGGACTGTGATCCTGGGTTGGTGCCTTTCACACATGAGCGAGTCCTGGGTAGTTTGGCCAAACCCCGGCAAAAACCTAGGATTGTCAATATGTCTGAAAGGGGTATAAATAGAACACAAGTCAAAGGCTTTGGTAAAAGTATCTGCAGCTAGTTTTGTTTGCAGCATAAAGATAAATAAAACATAAAAGAAAAACCTAGCCTGTTCGGCTCTAACTAAACAAATAATTCCCTCTTTCAGAGTGGAGGGACCTAGCTTCCCTCTCACTAAACAACAGTATTACCACAGTATTTATTGTAATTACAGTGTCTCGCTACAGGTCTGCTGCCTACTCCCCATGTAGTGAGAGACTGAGTCTAGCAACTGACACACCTTATATCAGCCTCTCACAAGTGCTCTGACATTCAATGTTGCCAAGTAGCTTCTGAACATGAGACAGAAGCCAGGAATCTGGGGCACACATAGCTCCCATTTACAACTTTTCCTTTGCTTTTATCACACATCACTTAGCGGAGTGGCAGCATTACAGTACAAAAATTAATAATGGTTTACCAAACAACAACCTTTAATCAAGCATCTTTACACATTGACATATCTCCCAAATGTCCCAATGTCAGTGGGACAGTGCCAATTTGAGGGAATTGTCCCACTGTGGATTCCTCTCCTGGACAAAACTTTGCAGGGTGTACCCTACAAGATACAATGGCTAACAGCACCTAAAGATGGTGTAAGCTATTGGGGCTGAGCCCTAGTCGCTAAATTTAATATTTTAGCAGCGCCCATTGGAACCTGGGGGGGGGCTGCTTTTGCAAAGGAAAATTGAGGCTTGCCTCAATATCTGCTGTGGTCCCCTATACATACATCTGAGATATCTGCTGTGGTCCCCCATACATACATCCTGGAGACGCTTAATATTTGTGGTTAGCCTCATATGGCTTAGGGTGTTTTCAGGGTGATATGCCATAAATATTCTTTGATAAATATGCCCTCAGACTTTTCCTAGTAGTGCTAGAACTAGGCCGCCTGCAACACCTTCCACTGGTTGGATTCCAAGTTTCCAATGAGTCTGATTGTCCACACACATTTGTTCCAAATTATAAGCTTACACGTTTACACCTTTATAACAATAATTACTGCGCTGGGACTAATAAATGGTATTTAAACCTGTTTTAGTGAGAAAGTTTTACTCTCTATTAATTGAACAGTGAACAATGAACAATGATTAATGGAAATGGTGCTTTAAAGTGCCTACACACTTGGCGATGAATCGTGATGACAAATCGTGTAAAATATGCCCAAATCATGACTTTCCACTCACGATGCCGATGCGCGTACCCGCTGGTCGTACATCGTATCTTCAGATCTGCCGTGCTGTAGGGCAGATTTGCCAATCTGGGACAGAATGCGGTGCCGATATTGAGTACTCTTTACTCATGCTGTATCGCACAATTCATCGTACGTCACGTAATTTGACTGACAGGACCCTGTACATGTCCAATCGCCATCTTGTGCAGCATCGTGGTTTGAAGTAGGAAGGACACGATTTGAGAGCCTGCACACCCAAGTTTGGACATTATTTGTTTTATAAGTATATTGCTGCTTCATTGATGCACCACCACTGCCCACCAATGCGAGCCACCCACTGTCCTCCTATAAATGCATGACCCAGCCACCGCCCGCTTATATGAGGCGTGCAGTGGCTGGGTCATGCATTATACACCCTGTCCCCCAATGTGAGCCACCCACCTACCCACCAATGTGAGCCACCCACTGCCCACCAATGTCATGGCCCACCTATTAAATACCTAGAAAATATGAAAACACCACAAATATATTAAAACACCATAACAAATATATTAAAATCCTATAAAAAAAGATGTTAAAATACCAAAACAAACATATTAATATCCTATAAAAAAAACTATTAAAATACCATAACAAACATATTAAAATCCTGTAACAAAAAAATATTAAAACACCATAACATGAACAAACACTTAAAAATTAACCTAAAGCTTAAAAAAATAAACATTAAAAATCACAAAACTATTTACAATTATTGCTAAAACTGTATATGTCCATATTTTTTTCCTTCCTAGGAATGTCTATGGATAGCGAGCGCAAATTTGTCACTGGATTCCTGGAGATCCTGCAAACAAAGAAGGTCTATGGCGGATAATCTGTAGACAATACCACAATAAGTCCCAAAAATTGGCAGCGTTGTAGGAGTTGTTGGAGTACACCAAAAAGTTTGTTTCGGATGCTAACCTCAAAACAGTCTGTCAGAAAATCCAGAATTTGCGCACGGTGTACATCAAGGAACGGAAGAAAGTGGACGATTCGAAGCGGTCCAGAGCGGGCACCGTCGACGTCTATCATCCAACGCTGTGGTACAACAACCTGATGACCTTCATCATCGATCAGGAGCCACAACGCCAATCTGTCGTCCCGATGGCTGAGCGAGAGGGAGAAGAGGAGGCGGCAGAAGTGAGTGGACTGTCTGAGGAAATTTTGGTAGGTAGAGACACAGGGCCTGATTCAGAGCTGCTCGCTCGCGCTGTGCATTTGCAAATGGCCCGATGTTCTGCGTACGCGCATGCGCACGCTTCGTTCTGCACGTGCGCGAACTACACAATGCTCAGGGGCGTAGGGAGGGCGGCTCCAGTGGAGCGCAAGCTCCAGGAGCCGAAAAGTTAAGAGGGCGTGCCACAGCCTGTCTCTGGCGCCGTGCGGCACCTACAGCCCGGCCGCCCGTGTGTCGCAGCTGTCAGTGACAGCCTGAGCCGCATAGTGCTTCCTCACTCTGCGCCCCTGACCCAAGTAGTGCATGACGCGTTACTCGGGTCAGGAGCACAGAGTGAGGAAGCCGGCTCAGAGGTCTCCCAGGGTTCCCTCTCTCACAGACAGCGCCGTTAATTCCAAACAGCCTTTTTTGCTGGTCCGGAGTGCCGGGTGTCGCAATGAATCTGACGCGCTGCCCGGCCGTCCCATACCTGCCATGCCAGCTGTCCCCCAATTCAAGAAAGCCCAGATGCCGGGCAGTGCGGGCACCCAGCCCCTGCTGGATTTTTGTATGACACGCTAGCATCGCGGTGCCAGGCCGGCCCCTGCTGGCTTTCTCCACTTCTCCTGCTGAATGTGATTGTGTGGAGAGACGTCATCATGTCTCTCCATAGCAGGAGGAGCCCGGGACAGAGCCGTATGAAGAAGGACCCTGCAGCCCTTGAGTGACCCATCTGCCTCCAGCCATATAAAGTAAGTTAAAGGAGCATGTGTTGGCATTAGTAAATTTAACTAGTAATATTCAATAGCAGCCATTTTGATTATGATTATGTCATGTGTAACAGTCAGGTCTGTGTTGATAGCAGAGGTGTTTTATTCTTTTCTTGTTAGACTGTCCTAGCACATAGATCTGTGTAATCTTCTCTCTCCACGTTTCCTCTTTTGTCAGCATTTTACTCCTCTTATAATTCCCTTCTCTCTCCCCACCTAGTGAGGGACATACTCAAGACCCCACATCCAGCACTAACTGAAAAGATCTCTGTCCTAGCTGCCTTGTTGTGAAGGGGTCACTCTGCATTGTCCCATCTCCACATTCTCCTCTGCTTTCCTTTCACATCCCTTCTTCTGTCTCTCCTTGTAGCTGTACTATCCAGGAGAGTGTCATTTGTAACAGCGCAGTGATAGAGAGCGTAGTGCTGGCAATATTATAATGTATGTGTGTGTGCTGGCATAAATACAGTGGCGTATCTAAAATGGGTGTAGGGTGTGCAGGCCCACACCGCAGTCCCTGCAACCATTTCTTTAGTACTCACCACTCCAGTGTTCCGCGATGGCAGTGCTGCACAAATCACTGGGAAAATGGTATGGCGGCCAGTTTTCTGCTGTTTTGCAAAGGTGCAGTAGAAAAATCGCTGGGAAAATGGCCGCTGCCTAATTTTTCTAGAGACCTGCGCAATCGCAGTAAACTCTGGCACAGCGCTAGGGTCTACCCACTGATGCATGCACGGCTGCTGGCTAGAGAGGAGGGGTCCTGGTCGGAGATTACACACGGGCGGGCCCTCTCCTCACTTAATACAGCCCTGCATTAATAAAATGTATGTGGTGGCATTAATATAATGTGTCCCAACGTGTGCACGTGCATAAAGTCCCAAATTCCCTGTCTCAAATTTTGGTTGTTTAATATAATGCGAGTTTGGGATGGGTGATTTTAATACAATGTATTTGTGTAATCAGATTATTTTACTGTGTGTGTAATGGTATTAATATAATGTGTGTGGGGTGTGGTATTAATGTAATGTGTGGGTGCTATTAATGTGTGGTGTTGAGGGCTATTAAGGCATAATAAATAATAATGCTAGTTGGGGGAAGGAGGTCAATATTCAAATAGCATTGGGGCTAGTAGGGGGAGGAAAGCGTAAAGTGTTCATCTTTCCAGGAGAAAGATCCCACCCCCATTTAGGGCTGCTCCCTGAAGTTTCCCGGTCTGGTTGTCTGGGCCAATCCGCCCCTGAGTGCGTGTGACGTCAGGCGCGCGGAGAGTCTCTAGACAGGAGTCTGGAGAGATGAGCTGCCCGGGACGCACCACACCGCACCGACACCGGGAAAATAAGAAGTGTGTTCTGGCTCACTGGCTGCACTTTGTTTATAGGCTGGCAGGCAGGTTACAGAATGTACTTTATAATTTATAGGGGTGTCAATATTTGTGCAATACTGAATATAGGGGATGGGGACATGTGAGGGGGAGGAAAGTCAGTGGCAGCCCCCCCCCCACTTCTGATTGTAGCTGGTACCCAACCCCTATACTTATAATTGAACCCATCAGCCAGTGTTCTGTTGATTATATATCAGTGGGCCACTGATATATAATTAATAGGTCACTGACTGATGGGTTTAATAATACATATAGACCTCCTGCTGCAATTGCATTATTGCAAGGATCGCAATTGCAAAGCTGCCTAAGTCCACTACACACTACAGTATATGCCTGCGTGCAGCTTTGCAATTGAGATCCTTGCTGAATCACGCCCTCTGTCACCAAATTAGATTTTTAAATATTTTTTATTTTCAACTGTAACATGCCCCCACATGTTGGCCACGCCCACAATTCAGTACAGGGGAGGGGGGTGCCGAAACCTAACCTTGCTCCGGGCAGCATGGCACCTAGCTACACCTCTGCTCTCGCTCACCCAGCAAAGGCAGCCCAGGGTAATGAGTGACAGGAGAGGCCGTTTGTGGGTGGTAGCAGGGGCAGGACACTAATGGGGGGTTTGGAGATGCGAACGCAGGCGTGCCAGAGTGTTTCAACGCCGTTTTTGAGGCATGCATAATTAACAGGCAGCGTCATAGTACACGTCACTTGCCTTTTTTTTACACTGATTTCCTCGCAATGCTTGTGGTAGGAAAAGCTACCTCAAGCACTGCGTTCACATCCAATGGTGCTCGATGTACCAATGTTTTAATACACTTCCTGGAGATGACGTGGTGCTGGTGGGCGGCTCTGCCTGTGCGATTGGGCGTACACAAACACAAAGTGGCCGCTCGCTAAGACATGGTGGGCGTGCTTATGCCTTGGCGAGCGTTCACTTCCCATGGCGTCACTTTGACAAATTTGCATACGCATCCAGCGAGCGTACGCAGATACTGAATCAGGCCCACAGTTCATACACCAAAACCTTTTTAAAAAAAAAAAAACGTTTTAGATTAATCCCAAATGTCCACTTTAGTCAGTTATCTCAGACAATCCTCCTGTCATGGCATATACTCCTCCCTCACTTCTTTGGTACGTGCGGTCGATGTTCTTGGAATTGGAGGTGCAGACACTGATGTAAACTGGGCAAGCTCCTCCGGATGTTATGCATCTTCTGGTCTAGCTGTGACTAGTCCTCGTTGTGTAGTTTTCCTTCGCAAAAAGTTATGCAGCACACAGCACGCCATCATGACCCAGTCTATCTTGTCCACACGTAGGTTTATGATGGTGTGGAAAATGCAAAACCGATTACTCAGTATTCCAAACACATTTTCCACAAAACACGTGGCCGGGATAGACGATAGTTGCAGATCCTCTTCTGTCTGGTCAGGCCCCTCTGTGCAAATGGCTTCATCATGTGTTCATGTAAAGCAAAAGCCTTGTCTGCAACGAAAGCGTAATTTAGGCTGTGCTTTGTCTCGTCCAGTGACAGCAAGTTGAGAGGTTTGTTGGTGAGTCTCTGGATGAATGCCGTCTGTTTGAGGGACCCACCATCCGAAGCACGGCCATTCTTGCCAGCATCCACAAACAAAAATTCTTAGTTGGCATTCACCACTGCCATGAGAACGATGCTGAAGAAGCCTTTATAGCTGTAGTAATATGATCTGGTATTGGCAGGTGGGTTGATGCGTATATGTTTTCCATCGATGGCTCCACCGCAGTTACGGAAATTCCAAAGTTCTTCAAACTCTTTAGCAATGCTCTTCCACTCATCCATGGTGTTTGGACACTAGAAAAACAGTAAAAGATGGGTTAAAACATGACATATAATATTTTTTCTCCATGTTTTTCCTATATAGACTCCCACCCAAGAGTCAGATTTGTCCACAACTCGGGGACAGCGAGGTGGATACCTTATCCCCATTCCCACCGACCATTCAACCCCCCCAACATCTTCTGAACCTCCCCAAAGAAATAAAAAAAGGCAGGGGAGAA